>CM032894.1:12096137-12471137 GCA_019176425.1 Megalops atlanticus | reverse complement strand
GGACATGTAGCACACAAGACCCATTAAAAGCAATTTTCAGGAGGGTGATTGTTGTTTGCTTCCCCCGCCTCCAGCCAAACTCAATTTGTTGTTAAAAATTGATGTGCAACTTTTTCCGTCAGTGTTTCTTTTTGATTAAATGCATCGGTGTAGCAGTGTCAGAGCAGCAGCCTTAGACTTCAGTGTCGCAATCCTCATTGCTCCCGCACGCTTTGCAGTGTGTTATTTTACCGGCACGCCCGGCTCCTCGGGTCTGAAATGGAGGCTGTTGTGACGGCGTGGTGCTTGCAGGTCGCAGCGCAGGTGTTTACCGGCAGCAGAGGGGGCGTTGCGGTCGTGGGAGAGGACAGCTGTGCGGCTGGTATTGGGCAGAGTGAGTCAGAGGCCTGCCTGCAGGTAGCCGGGTAATGAGTCTCCGGCTGGGACTCCCATGTGTTCCTGGAGGGGGGGGCGAGAGGGGCGTGGGTGTGCGTGGCCTGGGAGCTCTGAAGCAGGCGTAGGCACCGAGTCTGTCTGCTTATCTACCTCAGGACATGTGGCCAGGACTGGGACAGCACTGGCCAGAGAAGGCCCAGATCCTGACTGCAGTGTGAGGAGTGGTCTCTGTCATTACATTACAGTACATTACATTACGTTATGTTACAGTACATTACATTACGTGCATTTAGCAGACGCTTTTATCCAGGGAGACTTCCAGCACAATAGAACATAAGTGTATCCATTCAAGTTAAATGAGCAACAGGCTAACTACACTCACAGACCACCATTCGAGACCTGCTACAGGTTAACTTGTGCATCTCTGCAGACACACTCATTTCCTCCATGGGAGAGCCAATCCCACGATCTCCATACCACTGGGATGTCATTACATCTGACCTCAGATCAGCCCCAGTGCAGGGGGTGCGGCAGCCCAGCGGGACCTGGGGCATATCAGCACACCAGTGTCACGTTATATTCCACTGATCCCAGATCATCGCCCCCCCCCCGTAACTGACGTGCGAAGACATCGCGACCGGAGCATGAAAAGGCGCCATTAGCACCTCCGCAGAGGCAGGCGTAACGCGGGCACACTGTGCCACAGGTCCTCACAGCGGGCCGTCACCGCCACAGCCGCTGCGCGCTTCACAGATTAAACAAGGAACGGATAGAGCCGACCAACACCGGTTCTTCCATCCCATAACCCTTTGCATTCGCACCGACGTGCGAAGATTCTCTCCGCCGTTCCTGACAGTACAGCGTTAATGCGGTTCCCACGAAGGACACTTCAGCCCTCGGAGACAGCTGGCTCATTGGCCACGCCGCCTGGTAATTGCCGTACCTTGGCTCCTCTCTGCCTGGATTCCTATTAAAGATGAATACATTATGAAAGTGACTGCGCTCCTCAGGAGGGAGGATGATGGAATGCTTAGTGGTGCTTATGTCCCCCCTACGTCATAAGGAGCGCTCTCATGCCTGTGCTCTCGACTCTCACACACTGGGCCCACCTCCCACAGAGGGTCTCTGCTATCCTCAAACTCTGTGAACCTGGAAGCTCTGGTGCGAAGGGACTGGGGAGAATTGCACTTATTGGTACAGAAAACATTCCCCGTTCTCGCCGCTCCATTACATTACATTATTGGCATTTAGCAGACGCTCTTATCCAGAGTGACTTACATAGGTTACAATTTTTTACGTTACCCATTTATACTGCTGGATATTTACTGAGGCAATTGTGGGTTAAGTACCTTGCCAGCAGCAGCAAGGTACAGCAGCAGTGACCAGGTGGGGAATCGAACCAGCAACCTTTTGGTTACAAGTGCTGTTCCTTCCCACCGTGCTACACTGCTGCCCCATCGTACCGCTCCAACATCCTCTTTAGATGCAAGCAGTCTGTTCATGAAGTTTCTCGTCGGTGCCGTTCGAAAAGGTTTCACGCGTGACTGAAATGCCGTCGGGCTGATGTTCTCCTGATTATTTGTGCTGTGATTAATAACGGAGGAGTCAGAGTGAACAGCGTGTTTACGCTGCGGCGGGGGAAACGGTAATGACCCTCATTCGCTCACAGGCTCCGTCTCCGAGCAGCTTTCCCGGTAACACTGTTCTACCGCCACAGGATGAAGAGACCAGTGAAGCGTGCCTGCTCTGTTCTTTACTGTCTGATATCACGGTTAGGTGAAGACAGCCTTCTTTACTAGCCGCAGAGGTAATGCCTCTGGCTTAAATATCAGCGGCACACGTGCTGTGATACAGGCGAGGTTTGCAGCCCTTTTGGAATTACTGCGGTTTGAGGAGGTCTCTTGAGATATAGAGATGTTTCTCCCATATCCCTGTCTGTGCTCATTTAACGGTAGCAGAGCAAAGTCCTGTTAGATCCTCCATATCACGTCTGAAAGCAGTCGACTCCGGTTTCTCCCATTTAGCTTTTCCATGGTGCTTGTTAGCCAGTGAATTCTCAGTTTGATGAAAGCAGTTTGATTCACTTAGACTGCAGCACCTGAGCGCCCACCCCTTTTTCTCTCTCTCTCTCTCTCTCTCTCTCTCTATACCTGTTCCCTGTGATCTTCCACCTCCTCCTCATCTCCCTGTATCTCCATGTGACTTTTACCCCCCTCACCTTTTCTCTTGTGACCTGTCTCTTCCTTTTTCTAGCCCCACAGGGCTTGTGCCGTACCCAGCCACGCCCACCACGTTCGGGGACCTGCGGGCAGCCAATGGCCAGGGCCAACAGCGACGGCGCATCACCTCCATCCAGCCGCCCGCCGGGCTGCAGGAGTGGCTCCGAACCTTCCAGGTGAGAATGCCGCCCCGCCTGCCTCACCCCATCCCACCCACTCAGGTCCCCCCGCCCCGCAGAGCACCTGATTTTCTTACTCCAGCCATTCCGTCATCCCCCCCCTTTTCCTCTCCGTTTATTGGAAACCAGATGTTTGAGCCAATCAATCTTCGCTCGGGCTTCCGAGATAATTGCAGCCTTGTTGCAAGTCTGTCCGCGTCCTCATGTTTGCTGTAGCGTGGAATTACCTGTTCTTGCAGAGCCGGGCGTGGAAGGAGTTGACTCAGGAATAAAGCATGCGGCCAATCGCCGCTCCTCTCCCGCTTTCCCTGCACAAGTGTAATATCTGTGTCCACAGCTGAACAGACATCGGCTTTGTCCCGGTAATCCTCTCAATCCGGCCGCGTTTCGGCACCGACGGCTTGCAGGGAGATGTTTGCCTATGGCGAGTTCTGCCTGTTTGGATGGGATGGTTAATAAAGCCAAGCGCAGCTCCACCTACAAGTGGAGTAACAGGAGACTTAAGACGTGCCTCATATAAGGAGCGCTACAATAGCGCGTGGAGTCAAACCATCTGCCCCAGTTATATAATGGATGTTTACTGAGGGCTCTGGGATTTGCTTTGTTAGCATTGGCATCACGTAGCCAACGCAGCTCGTTAGCGTGCCGCGTTTATTCAGACCAAACACAAAGAAGTTATGCCGAGCTGACGTCTACCTTAATGCACCTGGTCTTTTGTTGAAGTTTTGAGAAGAGAATTTAATGCTTGAGTGAACTCTTGGAAAGTGTTAATACTGGGGTTTATCTCCCCTGGGAAATAAAGCGATTTGGGTAAAACGGGCTTAGCGAAGGTGTGCGAGTTACTCTCTCAGAGGCTTTTTGTAACAAACTCTTAATTGTCAGGAGCTGCAGTTGTGTGTAATACTCATCCGCACCAGCTCGTTTCCACATCCATAAATAGGAAATGACTGAATTACTGTGGAAATGCTAATACAGTTCCTCCCCTTATGTGTCTGCTCACAAAGACTTTTTTGTCGCTGTGATAGCTGACATTTGTATCTGCAGATTTAGACTCGCTCTTTAATATCCCAGCAGACAGTCTGCAGTTACACTCAAGGCCAGGGAGACGAAATGTACTGTTACAAGAAAGACGCGAATGTCCTTTTCCCCAAAGAGGCGACACGAGTGCGGTCAATTTCCCAGCTGCCCTTGCAGGCTGCGAGCGCGTTCCAGGTGGAGGTTAGCGTTTGTGCAGGTGGGGGATCTTTCCGGTGGCGACCTCGCGCTGACAAACCTGCGGAGCGCGAGACACGCAGGAGGCAGACGGCCCCTCTGTGACACGCGTTACATAATCCTGGCGTCACGTAGACGGCCAATCCCGGGAAGCTGTCCGCATGCAGCCTCCTCACGGAGCCGCCGCGCTTTGATGTGACAGCACAGGCACGCATCCCGGCTCCAGCCTGGGCTTGCACGACCTGCCCAGGGCTGCTCCTGTACCCCCTTAAAACGCGAGAACCAGAGGGGCCTGAAAAACCGCCTCAGTCCAAAGAGAACAGACGAAAACAAGAGGGAGCGTCCCTTTAATGGCGGCTGCTCGGCCTTATCTGCCGACAGCCCAGCTCCTCGCCTCTCCCGCTACTTTAAAGAGGAGCGCTAATGTTCACACACACATTAACGTGGCTGTAACCCGGAGAGCGCTGGCTGCATAATCCCGTTGCCTTTGAACTCGTGATTATCATAGCCCCGGCCCCCCCGGGCTCGAGTGCGGCGTGGCCAAATTACAGGTACTCTGGCGCTCGGCGTGCTTTTTTCCCTCTCCGTCCTCCCCTCCATAAAAGCGGCTCGCTCTCAGGGTGATTACGCTGTTTTTCATCCCGAGAAGAGCCGCGCTGGATCCAGCCCCCCTTCCCCACCGTCCGCGGGACTCCCCCGGCCCTGGTTAATATTTGGGGATGTGAAATTCCCCCGCACTGATGGAGTGAGACGCTGTGTGTGAGTCTGTAAGTGCTCCCACTGCGATGAGGCTGTCTGTGCAGGCGCTGGGAGCCCGCCTTCCTCTGCACCGCCTCGGCCCCGTGCGTGCGCTGATCCGGTGCCAGCTCGCACTGCAACCCGACGAGAGAGCGTGACTCACCGGCTCCCGGAGCGCCACTGACCCCAGAACATGTTTTGAGTCAACAGTACCTGCCTACACCCATCTATATCGCGTTTGTTTTGTAGCGCAGTATCAGCCAAATTGCGTGTTTGCTTCCTATTTTATGGATTGAGAAGTCGTTAAAGTCTTGCTTTTGCTATTCCTGGTACAGAGAGGGAACAATAAAAAAGGTCACGTCGGATCCGGCGGGCTGCCAGCGAAGTCAGCCATTTGTTTTTGTTCCCTATCGATACGGGAACAAAAGTGTGCTGCCTAGCTCAGACTCGGCATTGAAAAGGGCTTCCTGGCTGTGGTAACTGTGACGGGACAAGCACGCCTACTTCCCCTGTGTGTGCCCGCGCTCCGGGTAAAGCCACCGCCGTGTCCAGAATTAGGCAGCAGGCAGATGAGTGAGCTCAGGTCAGTTCGCTGTGGAAGTGCCTTTGGCTCGCCTCAGGCACAGCTGACCCACAGAGCAGGCTGTGCAGCGGGGGTAAGCCAACGGCCAGCGCCCGAGTGAGCACAGAGAACATGCCAAACACGCTCCCTAAGGACAGCACACACGTGCACGCATTCAAACACCTACGCACACACTCCACTAACACATCCACACACACACACACACACACACACACACACACACACACACACATATGTCCCATACACACATGCACCTACGCATACACTGTGTAATACATTCCATGTGCACGCTCAAACCCCCCCCTCACTCAAACACCTATGTACACACACTCAGCTGACACCACATACAGACATCCCCCCGGTCACAGATGGATCTCTCTCTCTCTCTCTCACACACACACACACACACACACACACACGCGCGGCACACACACACACACACACACACACACACACACACACACACACACACTCTGTGTCTCTCGCGTTTGTAAGCACCTGTCTCTGTGTGTGTGTTACAGAGCTGGAGCGGGCCGGAGAAGCTGCTGGCCCTGGACGAGCTCATCGACAGCTGTGAGCCCACGCAGGTCAAGCACATGATGCAGGTGATCGAGCCGCAGTTCCAGAGGGACTTCATCTCCCTGCTGCCCAAAGAGGTGAAGGCGACCGCCCGGCTGCACCCCCCGTCCAAACCCCGCCCCGTCCCCTCCGGCCCATGCAGGCCCGCACAGAGGGGGACACCCAGACCCCTAACATCCACATGCACCCTAATATCCACATACATCCTAATGTCCACATGCACTGCGCAATAATACCCACACGCACTGCACCCTAATACCCACACGCACTGGGTGCAGTAATGGGGAATAAGAGCACAGCAGCTGATGATAACAGCCATGCAGTCTACAGACAGAGCTGTGCTGGCACACCAAGGCTGTAAACCCAGATGGAGGCCTGTCAGGTCCTGCTCATTGCATCGGCTGTAACCTGGCTGCTGTGAAGGATGTCTGCTCAGCCGCGGTGTGGAGGGGAGGGGGGAGGGGAGGGTAGTAAAGACTGCAGAGAGCAGGAGAGGGAGGGGGGAGGGCTGCTCTCTCAGCACATGTTTACAGAGCGTTCCCTTTCTCCTGGACCAAGCCCCTGCTGGCCTGTCCCGGGCACGCAGTATTCTCATCCAGCAGCCACAATGCAGCACATACAGTACCAGCTTAAAGTTTGCACACACCTGATTAATATAATGAGAAACATGCATTCAAAGACATTTTGATATAAAGACTTACGCTTAAAGCCTCATGGCTACTGTGAAGAATGTAAAATATGACAGTTTTGATTTGATTTAACACGTGTTTGGTCACTGCAGTTCCATTTGTGTTATTTCATAGTTTTGATGTCTGTACTATTATTCTGAAATGTGGAAAATGGTAAGAAAGAAGGGAGTGTCCAAGCTTTTGACTGGTACTGTACAGGTAACATGTTGTAAAGCAGCGTGTGACAGTAGCAGGCCCCCCTGACTGTGAGCTCACTCTCCCCCCCTCTCTCAGCTGGCCCTCTACGTCCTCTCATTCCTGGAGCCCAAGGACCTGCTGCAGGCGGCACAGACCTGCCGCTACTGGCGCATCCTGGCCGAGGACAACCTGCTGTGGAGGGAGAAGTGCAAGGAGGAGGGTGAGCGCCCCGCCCGACACGCGCCCGTTACCCACTGTGCTCTGCTTCACCAGGGGGTCAGACTCACAGCAACGCATAGTGTAGCATAGTGGTAAAGAGCTAGGCCTGTAACCAAAAGGTTGCCGGTTCAGTTCCCCCTGCGGGCACTGCTGCTGTACCCTTAGGCAAGGTACTTTACCCACAATTGCCTCCATCTGTATAAATGTAAAAACTGTAACCTTTGTAAGTCGCTCTGGATGAGAGCATCTGCTAAATGACAGTAATGTAATGGTAGTGTTTGTTGTCAAAACATATGGTCTTTGGCACAGCTGGTTCCTCCGTGGGTTTGGTGCACTAACTCTGCCACGTTGCTCTTGCTGCCATATGACTCAAGTAACAAATAATGCACCAGTAAGTACAAGATCGCAGCATTGCACTGGGGGAGCTACAGTAGCCCTTTCAGTCCAGTGCGAGCTTGTTGATTTCAGAATGCCTGAAACAGAAATGCTAGTAGCTCCCTCTTTGCACAGATTTTTTTTTCTGTGGTTCTTGGTACTATGCTTACGGAAGAGCCAAGTGAAGGAACTCAAAGGCCTGGTTTAGATGGGGTCGAGCTCTCAGATCTCCCGCTCTTCATAGCATTTTGCACAGTGAGTCCGCTCTCTGTGCCTGGGACTCTCTCCCCCTGGCTGGGCTCCAGCAGTCCAGGCCTGGGCTCAGTTTTGGGGGGCGAAGATGCTGCCGGCCTGCTACCACAGCGCTCCCGTGACCCCAGAGGTTTCCCCCTCTCCCCCCAGGTATCGACGAGCCCCTGAACACCAAGAAGAGGAAGGTGATCAAGCCGGGCTTCACCCACAGCCCTTGGAAGAGCGCTTACATCAGACAGCACCGCATAGACACCAACTGGAGACGAGGAGACCTCAAATCGCCCAAGGTAATCCTTTTTGATTTTTTGATTTTCCCCCTGCAGAATGCCTAAATTATCTCTCTCGTTGCCCGGAGAATCCCAGACTGTGGGGATTTAAAGATTGCCGAGCCAGATTCTAAAACCCTGTCAAAGCAAATTATCCACCTAAGAGGCGGTTCGATTGAAAGAACTGGGCGAAAATGTTCCCTGCACACTGATCCCAGATCTGGCAGAGAGAGGGGAGTGGCTGGGATGTGCAGGTGAATTTCCTTGTTTCTCTGGCTCGCCTCCCCTCCTTTAATTCAGCCGTGTGGAGGAAAAAAAAACCAAAAATACCCTCTGCCCCTGGCGTCTCGCTCGCCTGAGTCTCACTTTCCTAAATGCCGAAATTGCACCAGACCAATAACCCGGCGCTCTCCCGGGCCCGTTGCAGAGGGCTCCAATTATTTTAATACCCCTGCTGGCTGTCCGACTGTCAGTGATGTAACCGCAGTCACCGGGTTCCTCCCGAGCGCTGTGTCTTTGGGCAGTGTTCCGTTCCTAAACTGCTGTGTCATTTACTACATCAGCAGTTTCATCAGCCGGTATCCGGGATGCTGATTTCCATTTCGATTCGATTTAAAGGAGCCTGCCTGCATCAGTATGATGTTCCCTCCCTGGCCTTTTTAGCCTCCTGCCTTTTGTAAAAAGAAATGTTGCCTGCAGGCATCAGTATGATGTTCCCTCCCTGGCCTTTTTAGCCTCCTGCCTTTTGTAAATAGAGAAATGTTGTTCTAATGTTAAGCAGGCATCAGTGTGATGTTCACTCCCTGCCTTTTTAGCCTCCTGCCTTTTGTGAATAGAGAAATGCTATTTTAATCTTACCCAGTAATTACTGTGATGTTCCCTCCCTGGCTTTTGTTTTTAGCCTCCTACCATTTACGAATATAGAAACATTATTTTAATGTTACCCAGGCATTCCGCCTGACCTTTTTCTCCCCTCTTCTCTGTCACCCCCAGGTGCTTAAAGGTCACGATGACCATGTCATCACCTGCCTTCAGTTCTGCGGCAACCGTATAGTCAGCGGCTCGGACGACAACACGCTCAAAGTCTGGTCGGCGGTGACGGGGAAGGTAAGCGGTTTATGTCCGTCGTTTCCCAGCGTCTGTCTGCTTCCCCCCGGATCCCTCATCACCGGCGGGACACGAATCCGCCCGGATGTTTGTTTCAGGAAACCTGCGGACACCATAACCGAGAACAATCACAGTCACAAGACCCTTCCAAGGTGCTTTGGGCATGTGGCTTGTGTTTGTCAGCCTCTTTGATTGGTTTCATCAGGGGGAGAGGCGGGGAATTTGTCAGTATTGAACAGCCCTGAAGCAGCGCAGGGGCGGCCTGCGGTCCCCCTCACATGCCCGGCCCTCCCGGCTCTGACAGACTGCTCTGTCCGCGGAGGCCGCGTTCGGCGCGTCCCGGTGACGACTTCATTAGAGCCGCACTGACGGCTGACAGTGGGGACATTTTTCAGCTTCACTTCCCATTGATTTTTAAAGGAGCTCCGCAGGCTAGAAGGCTTACTACAGAAACCGAGCTGGCACGCTAACATACACACACACACACACGCACACACACACACCCTTATTGTGTATGCATGACTTTAAGGCTAAAGCAGTTGTTGAGCATCAGTAGGCCTGTTCCTCCGCCTGTTCCTCTGTGCTCCTGTGTTGTGGGGAGGTTTATAAGTATTCATGAGTGGGGCCGTTGCTGTGACATGAACCTTGTGGTTCTGTTTTATGGGGCCTCTTAAAAGTGGCCTTCTGAGGGAGCCTGCTTCAGGCCGTAAATCACCCAGTCCCCCGTGCCCTGCTCCGGGACTCCATTCCCCCCACATACAATCAAAGGGCTTATGTGTTTAAGGGAGAGAATACTGGGGACTAGCATCTCTGTAACCACATGACAGTGAGCTGTAATTACAGTTAGTGTTGAGGATGTGTGGTGGGATGAGGTATGAAGGTGTTAAGAGGTATCAGGTGAAAGACCGCAGAGAAGGGGAGGATTGTTTGTGGCGGTTTGCAGTTGTTGAAATGGCTGATAGCTGATTTAGATGATGGATATAGGCTGAAGGAGTGACGAGGAGCGAAGCAGACAGGCAGCAGATGTTCACCCTCAGACTGAGGTCATATCCCTCAGTCTGGCCCTGAGGCCAGCGCTGATCTCCGCGGGACACACCTGTGTTTGAGCTAGTCTGGAACGTACCCCCCTGGCCGGTGTTACCGGCTCCTTAACACAGTGCACCAGAGGGAGTTCCACCAGCAGAAGAAATGGCCAGTGGCATTGATGCGATCATCTGGTTCGGAACAGCTGGCCTCACGAATGCTACGAAGCAGAGGATCATGGGATCGTGTAATGAGGGACGCCCTCGAGGGATCACTTATCACCCCTGCTGGACCAGCACTTTCAGAAAAAAAAACCTTTACAAGTCCTTCATCCTGGACACTTTTACAGCTGAGATTTATACTCCAGTGAGTGCAGGTCTGTGCTGCAGCCATCAATCATCCTATCAGCGGAGTCGGCTGACCTTGTGGGCGGGGTCTGTGGAGCCCCGCCCAGGGTTTGCCCTGGTGCAGACACACGCTGGTCTCTTTGGTGTCACTCCCCTAGTTGACTGGTCACCACTCCCTGGCTACCCAGCGTCCTCTGCTCTGTGCTTCTGTGACACTCTGAAGTCCCAGCGTGACTGCCGTAAGCCCTCCGCTCTCAGAGGAGCTGAGGGAATCCATTTTCCCCCGGTCTCTCTGGCTGCCGGTGCAGCGCGAGTGAGAGTGAGCGTTAGGAGGTGGGCCGCAGACTCAAGGCCTTTTATTCGCGGTTACAGATGCGGTTCGGTATGAATGCTGACATTATCGACGGTTTCTCCGGTGAAATAAATAGCTCCAGTCAGAGGCCGATCCCTCTTCTGTAGATACGTTTCATCTTTTTAATCGCCGTGGGCGTCATTTACACCCAAGGCCTCTCTTTGCCTCGACGGTCTCCGTGTTGCGTACGGGGGTGTTTGTGCGTATCACGTGACGCTCCGAACGTCGCAGGCGGAATTGTTCGGATTCCTGAGCTCTTTCATTTGCGCAGGTTGTATCTGTTTGAAAGCAGTCCGCTCCCCGTGCGGGTTACTGTACGTCCGAGCGCGGCGGTGATGAAATGAGATTATAGATTATGAGTGGAGCCCGGCCCGCGCTCGTTCCCCTCCGCAGATTCCCCTCGGGTCTGCAGCGCTCCTGTCCTTCCGGTAGAGGTTGAAGTGTGAATTTATAATTCCTCCATCTGTTCGCGTCAGCGGGATTCCCGCGTAGGCGGGGAGGGGGAGAGAGGGAGCGGAGCGGAGCGGTCACCGGCGCGCGTTTCTGAGCCGCTTTTTCCCCCTCTCCTAAAACGCGGTGGCGGTCGCCACGGCGGGGTCCCGGGACGCGCTGCTGTGTTGGATATTGGCGCCGGGGCGGGGCCCTGTGTGTCTCTCCCGCGCGGAGCTCTCGCCGGCGCGGAGATTGGATGCTATTTTTACACGGGCGTGTGCACCGCGACACGGGCCCTAATGGAGAGATGAGAGCTGGAGTAGATTACTCTCGAACGCCGGGCCCCGCCGCACGCGTGTGGAGAACTGGGCCGCCGTTCGGTGCGCTGCGGATTAGAGGAACGGGCTTCCATTAACATGCAGAGGAGCAGAAATGAACCTGCACTCTGGCCCTGTATTAGGGCCTGGATGATTGTGGCTTTCATGTGTGGAGTGTGTGTGTTTTGTTTTTGTGGTTTGGTTCCCTCTGCACAAAGTCCTGGCTGTCATCTCCATTGTCCTTTTCCCCTGTGTCTGCCTCGCGCAGGTTCTTTAATGAATACAGCACTGTTGCACCCGTGGAGGGCTTGTCTGGGCCTGCTCTACCCCCCCTCTGAGAGAGAGCTGTCCTTCCACCGCATCACTCCTCTGTTGTCTGTAATGACCCCTCCATTTAAAAGGGAGCGCACTGAACAAGAGGCCATCAAGATCCTTCAAAGCTTCAGTCAGCCGTAATACCCAGCCATCAGCAGCGCTGAAAAGCTCTGGACAGTGGCTGCTCTTCCTCTGCGGGGGAAAACGTTGCCGCTCCGGCACGACGCGGCTATTTCGAAACGGATTTGTTTTTCGCCTGAGAAATCTGCATCGCCCCGGAGAGTAATTCTTCAAGCGTGACGTGCAGCTCGGCGGTTGGAATTCACCTCACGGCCGTTTAGACTGCTATGCTAGGAATGGTTCAGGGGTTAGGGAGCCACCGGGAGCTCACGCTGCCGCTCAGAGCTTGTCAGATTGACAGGTGAGAGAGAGAGCCACGCCCGTTTCATTCCATCAAACCGCCGGTGAAGGAAGCCTAGCCGCGGCGCACATTTGCCGAGGCGGGGCCGGTCGGGTCTCTCTCCTGTTTCTCTGCTCCGCTCCGAGGTGTTGGGAAAACAAGCCCTGCGAGTTATTTTGGTTGGGGTTGGGAAGCCGCCACCTCCCTCCCTGCGATTTCTGGCCGCAGCCAGGTCTGAGAAATGCTGCCCACAGCAGAAAGAGGCCCAAGGCATCCCTCGTGAGCACACACGTCTGCTTAGAGCGGGGGCATTGCTGCAACCCTGTTGGGAGTCCTGTGGGCTTGGCTCGCCAGCAAAATTCAACTGAATTTGTACAGCTGTCCTCTCCCTCCACAACAGACACAACAGAAGTAATATTATTTACCCTGCTCTACACTATGAGTTCTCCACAACCCCATTACCTTCCCCTGAATTCACTGGTGCCGCAGCACATGTAGGGAGTGATGTTTTATTTGGCAGGGGCAGCCCGGGTCTCCCGGACGCCGATGGCTGGAGCACAATAAATGATTTAACAAATAGAGATCATTAAGTGTGCTGGACTGTGGCGGTCCCGGCCGGGTGGAGCCTGACTTGGGGGGGGGGCTGGAGATAGAGAGGTGCGGAGGGGGGGAGGGGGCGAGCGAGGGAGCGGGAGAGGTGCGTGGTGGCCGCCGCAGACAGCCTGCTCTCGTGAGATAACCGCGCCGGGCTGCAGCAGCCAAACACGCCAATGGACAGATTGGGCCGCTCAGCCAGGCGGGAGCATCCATTTGAGCGAGTAAAGTCAGTGACTGTGTGGGCTTTCAGCACACAGGGCTGCACCTCTAATACTGTGCAGTAATTTCTCTCATAGTTACAGAAGCTTGCTTTTTTGTGTCTCTGTCTCCATTAGTCAGTGATGCATTGGAAGGTTACCTAGAGCAAGATACTTAAAACAGTGATGATTTGAAAGAATGTTTAGAATAGCATACTTTGAACAGTAATACTCTAAGGGTATTTAGAACTGAATACATAAAACAGTGATGTTTCATAAGGATATTTAGAATAGGATACTTAAAACAGTAGTGTTGTGTAACTCCATGTGCCGCTTTTGTGTTGTACCCCTGTGAGGGTGTCTTTGCCGCATTCGGTTTTCGTTCTTCATTCTTGCAAAAACAGAAAAATGAAGAAAATGTCATCCTGAGGGAGTGCTGGATCGGTCCCACCTCTCAATCTTCAGAGAGCAGAAGCGGCCCCTAAACAAGGTGCTAATCCCCCTGCTCCTGACTGCCAGGGCCTGCTCTTTTATACTCATTCCACAGGCAGATAACCAGACACCTAAGCCCCTTCATTTCAAAGGGCTTGGCGGGGTCCTCGCTCTCCCGCTGTAATCACCCCGAGGACAAGAGAATAGACCTGAAACACTCAAACACTTTCAGCAGCTACAAGAACGGCTTAATCCGCTAACTTGCTGTGACTTGTGTGCAGAGCATATACGCAATACAAAGGGAAAAAAAAATCTGAACGAATGGGTTGAGCCGTATTCGGTGTGTATCCCGGCTAATGGCAGCTTAGCTGTGTGTGGAGTGGAGCGCGTGCGTGCGGCTGTTGAGTGGGTCACTCGTGTGTTTCAGTAATGAGCTGTATGAAGGACTCGGAAGTCTGACAGAAGGCAAAGCTGGGGCCTGTTTGATTGACAATGCAGTGGGTAGTGAGTACAGCGTCACCTAGCAGAATGCGCCATCACGTTGGCAACAGTAACAGTTCACACAAATGCACTGTTGCATTGGTAACAGTAATGGTTCAGAAATGCGCCGTCACATTGTAACAGTAACAGTTCAGAGATGCGCCATCACTTTGCCAACAGTAACAGTTCAGAAAGGTGTCCGGGTTGTTGATGCGGGTTCTTCAGATCTCAGCCCTCCTCAGATATGACTGCTGTCAGAAAACAGACCTGCAGAGAGGTTGGGGCTGTAAACAAAATGACCCTTAACCCCAGGTAGAGGGTCAAGCACAGGTCAGCGGAACACTCCTAACGACGCAGAGTTAATGAAGCTTGGCTGTTTATCGCAGTGAGAGGAAATAGGAACCCAATTATATCTAAACCCTCAGCCACACAGTCCCATTGTGGAGTAATAGCGGTGTAGCAGTCAGAAGGTCACGGCATTCTCTCCGTATGACAACCTGATTGGATCTCACACCGCTGACGAGCTGGAGGGAGGATGCTCTTGGAAGCAGTGGATTAATTAAATCAAGCTTGTGTAGTCGATGCTTAAATTGAATACATACTAAAGATTTCCATTATGACTTTGATCAATACCTAATTTAGCATCTCAAATTAGAGGGAGCTGGTTCTTTGTTATCAAGAGTGGCCACTCTCTGTAAATGGATGTAGAAACTCCGGTCTCAGTCCAGATAAGTATAAGCACCTGTGCGTACTCAGGAGGGGTCAGAGGGATGTGTATATGCCTCAGACAGCATTTATACAGATTTAGCAGAATGGTGCTAAGAGGGTTACAGCCATTACAGTTCTTATCGAGATGTGCGTGTCAGATCACAGCCTCTTTTCTTCTGTCCATGAATGGGAAATGTTATTTACAGCGATATGTCGTCATTGATGCCCTTCGCGGTTGTGTGGGAAGGGATTGTACCAATAGAGGGTTAACTCTGCCCTGGAGTGCATTGCTGCCAACCTGATCCCGCTAATGCCATCTTTTTTGCGCATCGTTTCCCACCTTTTTACCCATAACTTCTTTGGAATTACCAGTCGTACATTAGGCTGCTAGTACCGCAGTATCCTCTGCACTCAGTCGGGAGCGGTGGGGCGTAGCAAATGTGATCCTCAGATATGCGCGCAAGCCTACCGTGATGGTTTTTCACGCTGCCAGTCCAGCGCTGCTCCTGGAGAGCGGTGGTGAAGGAAGGGCAGGCGCATCTCTCTGACGGTACCTGAGTGACTCGCGGGCACCTGGAGAGTCGCAGGGTGCTGAGAGGTGTGTGAAAAGGGAAGTGTCACCGAGCGTTTAAACCCACCCTGTCCCAGCGGAACAAAGCCAGTTTTTGCAACTACAAACTCCTGTGATTGTCAGCGAATGACAGAGCTCAGACTCATTACATTACATTATTGGCATTTAGCAGGCGCTCTTATCCAGAGCAACTTATAATGTTATCCATTTATACAGCTGGATATTTTTTTACTGAGGCAGTTGTGGGTTAAGTACTTTGCCCAAGGGTACAGCAGCAGTGCCCCAGTGGGGAATCGAACCAGCAACCTTTCATTCACAACTCCTCCTCCTTAACCACTATGCTACACTGCCGCCTTCAGACTCAAACACACATCTGAGCTGTAGGATTGTAGGACTGAGCCACTCGAGAGCCCCCTCAGTAATGCTGTCTTAATCCAGCTCTGTAACACCTTGTTACAAACAAACGTGCCATTCGTTTTGTTATCCATTGTGTTTATGTACTATCAATCACCTCTGTGTGTTGCTTGTCTCAAACCGTCCTGTTCGGTGCGCTAAGTTGGAACGGACTGCTCCACGGGCTGTGTTTCTCGCCCCGCAGTGCTTGAGGACGCTGGTGGGGCACACGGGCGGCGTGTGGTCGTCCCAGATGCGCGACAACATCATCATCAGCGGCTCCACGGACCGGACGCTCAAAGTGTGGAACGCCGAGACGGGAGAGTGCATCCACACGCTGTACGGCCATACCTCAACCGTGCGCTGCATGCACCTGCACGAGAAAAGGTAACCCCAAACCCCGCCCCCCCCGCCCCGCCACGCCGGGCCGGCCCCGCAGAGAACAGCACAGCAACAACGCGTGTGCTGAAGCGTCGTCAGTCCTGCAGGGACTGAACGATGCCTGAATGTCAGTCAAATCTGAGCGATGTTCAGACGCAAGCGCTCTCTCTGTGCCCTGGGACATTCTGCGTTGTGTAATATGCGAGTACTCAGAGAGCACTCAGGGATGAATGAAAGTAAAGTAATATCCCTGTTTGTATCGCCACACATTAAGAGCGGCTCCTTTATTTAATCCGCTTGTGTAGGTTCGGCGTTGGAAACATTTCGCTGCAGGGTTTAAGAGTAGGAGGGCTGTTGATGCGTGGTATCTTGACTTTTATTATATTCTGGTGAGAGCGCAGATGACACTTGAGTTGCTGTAGTTTTCTCTCGGTCAAAGTGAATAGCAGTCAATGTTTGCTCTTTTTTATACTGCAAGTATAAGTAGTGCTTGAATGCAGAAAGAGAGGGGCTAATCCTCACTTGTAAGTCGCTTTGGAAAAAAGTATCTGCTGAATAATAAAGCTAAATGTAAGCTGTGAACGTAACGCCCTGCGTCCGTGTGTCCGTCCCCCCCTCCGTCCGGCAGGGTGGTGAGCGGGTCTCGGGACGCCACGCTGCGGGTGTGGGACATCGAGACGGGCCAGTGCTTGCATGTGCTCATGGGCCACGTGGCGGCGGTGCGCTGCGTGCAGTACGACGGCCGGCGGGTGGTGAGCGGCGCCTACGACTTCATGGTCAAGGTGTGGGACCCCGAGACGGAGACCTGCCTGCACACGCTACAGGGCCACACCAACAGGGTCTACTCTCTACAGGTGAGCACACCGCCCCCAAAATCACAGCCCTTCCTGCAGCCTTTTTTGGGAATCTAATTAGGGGAAAGCAAAAAACAGTGACGTCAACTACAAGGAGCAAACTGTTCCTACTACCTCATAAAATGGAGAAATGTTCTATAATGGAGGTAAGGATGTGGCGTGTGTTCTGAAATGATATTCTTTTTGAGCAGATTGTTGAACCACAATAATGCCATCGGTATGAAAGCAGCAGCTGTATCTCATGTAGCACATAATCAGTGTAATGAATGCAAGGATGTGACGTGTTCTGAAATGATATTCAGCGTAAGGAATATCACCTTACACCGCTACAATATTATTATCGGAATGAAAGCAGCAGCTGGATCTAATGTAGCACACGGGCGGCAGCAGTAATATATCACTCTGTGTGAGAGCAACAGTGGTGTCTTACGATATGATGGCATCAGTAATGTCTCACTCCATGTAAAAGCATCAGTGATGTCTCGCTCATTATCCAAACAGGAATACTGTCTCTGTACTCATGCCATGCAGGTGTGATGTGTTAAAATGTAATATATTCTCATATGTGTCTCAGATGATAGGCCCTCATGTTGCAGTCATGGCATCTTTTCCCTCCCCTTCATAAAGCGTGTTTGTATTTGATTTTGATGTCAGTGATGGCTGTATGAGACTCCCGCATTGTGGTCGCAGTGTCCTGCGGTTGGGAGCTGTCTCGGTGATCCGCGCCGTCCTGTCTCTCTCGCCCCTGCAGTTTGACGGCGTCCACGTGGTCAGCGGCTCCCTGGACACGTCGATCCGCGTGTGGGACGTGGAGACGGGGAACTGCATCCACACGCTGACGGGCCACCAGTCCCTGACCAGCGGCATGGAGCTCAAAGACAACATCCTGGTGTCGGGCAACGCCGACTCCACCGTCAAGATCTGGGACATCAAGACGGGACAGTGCCTGCAGACGCTGCAAGGTGAGCCCCGTCCCCAATGTGGCAGCCCAAAAGCAGAGTCCCGTGCAAGACAGAGGAGAGAATGGGCACGAACAGCAGCTACACGCACTCATTCAGACAGCCATTCGCTTGGCTGTCTGTAGAAAAAGAAAAATGGGACGCTTTTGTCAAGCTCTTGGTAGGAGATGATTTGGCCTGGCTGTACTGGTGCAGTCAGCCTCTGTTTCCTGTTATTATGGACATCCAGCCTGTCGTGTGCATGACACTAATGTCTGTCTAACAGGCCTCAGTATTGTAACCCCTGTCTATGCAGTCAGTACATACACTATGGAACAAAGACTCCCTGCTACCCAGTGTGCAGGCAGGGCAGAGAAAGGCAGAGCTTTTATGCTGGGAGGCATAACCTGGGGAAGCAAGAAGGGAGGGAGCGGGGGTCCAGCTGGGATTTTGTAGGTCAGTTGCGTAATTGGGTCAGTAAGCTCTGCTGTGCATTGTAGTATGCAGAGTGAACAGTGGCAGCCGCTTTGAGGCAGGGCACCGAAACGGAGAGCGGGCAGTGCCGTGCGGTGAGGGTGCGATCCGGCACAGGGCCGGAGAATGCAGGGCACGGGCGGGAGACGGCGAGAGGCCGGGCTGTCAAGTGGCTAATGCCACGCATTAGAGGGAGCGCAGATTAAAGCAGGGGGAGATGTGAGGGAGAGGAGCGCCTCGCGCCCCCGTCACTCAACGCCGCTCCTGCCATTGATCCCCGATTAATGAACCCCGCTTTGAAATGCAGATTTCAGCTTTGTTTCAGATCGGCTCGCCCATGAGATTATGCTCTGTGTGTGTGTGTGTGTGTGTGTACTGGTATGAGCCCTTGCTTCAGGTTTTCTGTACCTCACTGCAATCCAGGATGCTAAGGACTGCTTTGGATCGCCTTTAGTTAGGACCTAATCCTAACTAAAAACTAATCCTAATATTATGTGAGAGACCTTGGGGCCGGAGGGTAACTACAGTGGGTCAGCTTGCTGTAAGCTTATTCAGTGCCAAGTACTCTCTCATCGTAAGAACATAATTATACAAAAACTCCGCTGATATCCTGAGTGTATGCAGACATTTGGACAGGGCTGTAGGTGATGACTTACAGAAAACATACTCACGCGCACACACACACACACACACACACACACACACACACACACACTCTCTGTGCCAGATGCCAACAGCAGAGTCTTCTGGCAGGCTCAGATGTCCCTGGAAGCAGCTGTTCTGACAGCGCCAGGCCCTCAGGTTTCAGCTCCTATTCAGGTGTTTCCAGCGCAGTCTGCCCGGTAACGGTTCATTTCCCATCGCCCCTGCGGCTCCCTCAATAACGCTTTGCCTTTCATTATTTACACTAATGACGGCTTTACGCCCTTCCCTGGCACCCCTCAGGAGAGTCAGAAACGCTGACACGGCCGGGGGAGCGTGCACCTCCTCGCCTCCTCCCCCTTCACCTCCCAGCCTGTGGGTGATGTCATCATTCGCCGTCTCCCCCTCTCTGCCTTCGCAGGTCCCCACAAGCACCAGAGCGCCGTGACCTGCCTGCAGTTCAACAAGAACTTTGTGATCACCAGCTCGGACGACGGCACCGTCAAGCTGTGGGACCTGAAGACGGGCGAGTTCATCCGCAACCTGGTGACCCTGGAGAGCGGGGGCAGCGGCGGCGTGGTGTGGCGTATCCGCGCCTCCAACACCAAGCTGGTGTGCGCCGTGGGCAGCCGCAACGGCACCGAGGAGACCAAGCTGCTGGTGCTGGACTTCGACGTGGACATGAAGTGAGGGGGAGAGGTGGGGGGGCGGGTGGCGGAGAGAGAGGGGAAGGAGAGAGCGTCGCCGACACCTCACGGCCCCCTCCTCCCTCCCCCGCCCGCTGTCACCACCCCGCGCCACGGGCGCCACCGTTCGACCCCCCCGACCCGGGGCCCCTCGCGGGCGGGACGGGGGTTGGGGCGGGTGGAGGCGGGGCAGGGGCCCCCTCGCACGCCGCGGCGGTCCGCTCGCAAAGGGAGGAGGGAGAGACGGAGAGAGGGAGGGAGGGAGGACGAGAACTGACAAAATGAGAGAACTCTCCAGAGACTTCCTGCTGTGATTCGGGCAGCTTCACTCAGAGACTTGTCCTCTCAAGCCTGACACGACCGTTTAGATGTATAAAAATATATATATTTTTCCCCACATCAACAGCCAAACGATTTACGGAATCGCTGATGTAAACATAAGTCGTGAAGGAAGGAAACAGGAGGGTTGTCGTGTATGAAATAGTAAATAGTGTATAAAAATATTAAAAACAAATAAAAAATTACAGTAAAGAGCTTCTTATTGCGGGAAAGTACAACAGGTTAAAATTTTAAAATTTCGCCAAGAACTGATTGACCTTCATACCAGGAGTCCCTTGTCTCAGCACAGTCCTTACCCTGTTTACGGTTTCTTTTACCGCAGTTACTTTCTTTCTCTATTTTTCTTTGTTTCCTGGTTTGAATCCTAACAGACAAGACTGTGAATTTTAGTTTCTTTGTACATTTGGGAGATTCGGTGAAAGATCCTGCCTACTGTTGCCAACCACAATCAGTCCCAGTATTATCCTGTTTTGTCTCGACTTTGTTTCGCCGTTTTCTGTTTTTTGTTGGTGTTCAAAGCTGAAGCTGGAAGTGTTGCTCTGGAGGGTGAGCCGGCCTGAGGTTTTCAGAGTCTGATGGGGTTCGATCCTCAATGCTGGTGCTACCTGGGGGAAAACGGGGAGCTCTCCCCCCGAACTGATGGGAAAACCCCCTCCCACCAGTACTGTATTCCCAGTGGCCAAACTGTATTTATGCTGCTAAAAAGACAGGAAAGGTGGAACTTTTATTTTGCTGTGACGTTTTAGTCCCAGATGAAATTCCAAATTGACTCGAGTTTGGATGTTTTGAAAAACCAGAAAACATGGGAAAATAACTTTTATTTTTTTTTTTTTTTTTTTGCCACTGAATCTTTGAGCCAACGTGCCTCTACGAGGCGGAGAGGAAGCAGTGTAAGAGAGGAGAGGCGGACAGAAATGAGCGTGCAGGTTTTATTTTTTTTTTTTTTTTTTTTTTGCCGTGTGTGCGTGCGTGTGTGTGTATGTGTATGTGTGTGCGTGTGTGTGCGCGTGTGTGCGTTTCTGGGCAAATTGTGAACACATTCCTTAGGACAAGGCCCTCGGCCTGTTCTGTGGGGAAATTTACATTTTGAGGACTGTGATGAAAAGGAACGGAAAGATTCAGAAGATGCTGATTTTTTTTTAAAGAATAAACGAGAGATCTGCATGTGAACAAAATTGTTGTGTACATTTGATCACTTTCAGATGTACAAAGTAACAATTCCGTTAGGAAACATCAGTGCGCAAAGCATAAAACTGACACACACTAGATAACAGATATGAGTGGGTTAGGGAGTGTAAGGCCTCTTGCTGTGACTGGCAGAGTCCTTAGACACCTCTGAATGAAAAGGCATCACAGGCCAGCAGTGAAAATGTTAGAGAGTAGCCAAATGATTTGTCTCATTCAACCAGGAGTCACACAAACTCAAGCAGAACTGTGAAAGTGGTATAACACTGTATATTAAACAATCCTGTTCTTTCTTTTGCTCTCCGTTAATTTCCTGTTTAATTTATAATCTGGTTTGTGAAATCAGATGTTGCAGGTTGTTTTATTTTTTTTCAGTTCATGTAACTGCCTGACATAAGACAGACAGAAAAAAAAACTTAAAGGGATCCTGTATTTGATTCACTTAGAATTTTTATTTTCTTAAAACTTAAGTGCAATAAAATGTGGGTTTTTCTTTTTTCATTTCAAGCATTTCAGGTGTCTGTATTTGTCACTGTGTGGAAGTGTCTGTGTGCTCAATAAAGCCTCTACAGTGTACGGCTTCTATTAACAAAGTACTTTCCAGATAAACCAAACTCAACATTGCACTACACCAAACACTGAACAGGCGATCGTCCAGAGACCTCCCCGGTCATGTGATCTCGTATAACACGTCCAGCTCTTGTGCTGGATGGTCAGTGTCTGTGGGTTCACTTAAGCACCCGATTGCCAGTTTCACACGATCCATCTCATCTGAATCCATCCCAGCTTTTCGGCTGAATTCCCCCTAGGCGTTTGAAAGTTGGTCTGTTTTTGCCAAGAGGTTTTCGTTCTCCTGTGCAAGAGGTGCTCGTTTGGAGGCAAGAGGAATGAATGACTGAATAATGGATGGATAGGGCTCAATGGCTCGCCTCTGATTGCTTGCGTGTCAGCGGACAAAGCGACGAGGTTGCTGACAAGTCACCTGTCTGTTGCCCGGCGATAGCAACATTCCAGGCCTCAGCCTGCCGAGAGGACAAGACAGATTTACACCGAGAGCATCCCCGAGTCTGCAAGGTCATCCTCTGTGTGTGCCTGGATGTGTCCTCTTCTCTAGCCATTGTGGTAACAGGCGAGCATTTTAGCGGTAGTACCTCTGTAATAATGGTTCAATTGCCACAACTGATGCTAACTACATACCCCTTTTGCAGTAGTTACTTTTTAGCAGTCTTCATTTGAAAGCATTGTAAGTATCAAGTATTGATTGAGATTCTTGTAGGCTGCTTAGCTCAATTTTCGCAACCTGTTAGTGAAAGCAAGCAACAATCAAATTTCAATCAAAAATCAATAGTAATAACTTCTTGCAACCAGATGTGCTGGTATTTGCACGGTTGCATAGAGATTCTAGCATGCACCTGTTAGTCGCCATGGATAAAGTTTTCTGTTAAATTGATTCATAATCGTATAATACACTTTGCAGGCATCAGAAAAGACAAAGGAACTGAGTCATTTGCAGCGCTTGTGAAGTCTTCAAAAACAGTGTTTTTGCAGCAACAGCAAGACAGGAGACCAGGAAGTGCAATCAGTGGGAGTGATCAGAGTGTTTGGTTCAGCCATAAACAAGCAGCCGAGGGCTCAGGGGCTCAAACAAGGGGGCCAATCGGCCAGGCATCAGTGTTATCTCGTCCAGTGTGTATTTTAACACCGTTAATTACAGAGAAGGGAGTTTCTCTTTCCACCGTGCATCTGATAAATTATTCAGCTGGCTTGAGATGATTATCCATTCATCTGCCTGATATTTTAATCCTTTCTCAGTTTTTTTTTCCTCCCTCTTTTTCTTTCTCTGGTCCCGGTGTGATTTATTCCCAGAATTAATTGAGTTTGCACATTTCTGTGGCAGTTCCTGTGATGGATGCCCTTCATTCATAGGAAGCGGTGGAGGGGGGATGTCAGGGGGGGGGGTTAATGTGAAGATATGCAGTGTGATGGGGGTATCCCAGAATGCTCCTCTCCCTTTGTTCTGTAATTCTGCCCCGAGGCTGTGCTCCTCTGGTGCGCGGCCAGGAGTCACTCGGCAGGCTGCTAGCTGGCCGCCGCTGCCCCGCCCGGCCTGCATTTACAGAAGGGGCCGGGCCCCGGCCTGACACCGCACACTGCGGCTCTGCAGAGGGCCGGAGGGGCTAGTTTGGTGTCTGCCTGATTAGCCTGACACAGAAACTCGCGTGCGGTGTTTGCTCACCGGGGTGGAGCCCCATTAGTGAGCAGGCAGCTGTTGCCGTGGGGAGCCGCGGTCTGCGTTCTCCAGGTAGCCGTGTCAGAGGCAGAGAGAGAGAGGACCTTCACCCCTGCACCCGCTGAGCAGTGAATGGATTAGGAGCCCCGCGAGTAATCTGCACCCTGGGATGTGCTGTCACCCGGCCGTGGGCTGTCACCGGGACGACGCTGCCTGCAGAATCATTGTGTCAGGTGCTAAGAGCGCACTCTCTGATTGGCTGCTTCCTGCTGTGTCCTGTTGAGAGACGGGGGCATGTCAATTGTGGGTAGGTGGTGTGGAATGGTGTGGAAGGAGAGCTTGTCAGGAGTATCTCCAGCACATTCTCATACATGCCACGTCGTCCCCCCATCCTTACTCACTCTTGGTAGAGTTTGCACCTAAGCACTGATCAGGGATCAGTCTACCCAAACTTAATCCTAACCACAGCCATTATCCCAAAATAGTTTAAACTGACCCGGGTTGCTGCTGTCTCCATGTGCCCAACACGCACACACACACAGAATGGAGATGTGGTTATTTCTCCCTGACAGCACTGACAGCTGTCTGTCTCGTTCAGCTCCATCACTCTAATATCCCGGGCCAATAACCCTCTAAAGGCTTGCAGGGCTTCAGTGGCTCTAACTGCCCTTTTATTGCCTGTGAATGCTGATCCCGGTATCATCTGCAGCATACGAGCCTTCTCCCATCAGTTCTGATAGATTAAGCCTGAATTAGCTCACTTGCCATCAGGGTTTAGGGGGAGATTTCCTGCAATGCCTCCAATAAATTCATTCACATCTAAAGGCCTGACTGCGTTCCAGATGTTTGAGCGCGAGCCGCCGTGAATCACAGATGTGCGGTGGCCAGGCTTTGGAGCGAAGCTCCCCTCTGTTGCTCAGGGTATGGGGGCTGTAATGGGCAGCGTCTCTGGCTTACACGGAGAGGGCCATTCTGTTTAGTTTGTTCATATCCGCTCTGCCCCTGAATAGCGTATTTTCTGCTGCCAGCCAGAATAAGCGGTTCAAGTCACACTGACCTGGTTTGGAATACTGCGGCAATCACCTCCTGGGCGCGGTGCGGGCCTGGGCGCTGAGCACAGCTGGGCGGTTTCCACATGGATCGGCCTCCCGGGGAGGCGGCGAACACGGCGGTTTGGTGCCAGTCCTGCCCTGATTCACACTCTGCTTTACATATCGACTGGATCCTGACCGTACACGACCACGGGCGTCAGCTGTTGTTCTGACCGCTCCCTTCCTTCCAATGTTTCATCAGTGCATGTCCTGCGATGTTCAGCAAACACGCTGCTTGTTTACTGTCAAAACTTTACGAAGACTACGATAGCGCTTCTGCGTTCGGTTCTGTGAAGCCATGTTTGCGCTGCTGTGTATCTGAAATTCAAATGAGCAACATGGCTTAATGTAGCCTGTATTCAGAATGGCTTTGTTCCAGCTCATCGCTCTTTTGCTCTCGCCTTGCGGTTGGTCCTGTATGGCTTCCTGTTTGTAAGGCATGTCAAACTTCGCTTCCTGCATTCAGAAGACCTTTCAGCTTTGTACAGAGAAATCCTAATCCTGATATCACTACGAGCAGGGACTCTTCAAGTACACCTTTCAAGTGTATGGAAAGTGACTATGTATTAGTGTTGGGGTAATAGTGTTTGATTTTTTTTTTGGGGATATTAGGGCATTTAGTTTACAAATGTGAAAGCATTGGGTCTCCAGTGTGGGAAATGAATGCATCCGGTTCCGTTCTGAATGCTGCAGCAGGACAGATCTGTGCTGCAGCTCTCTGTGAGATCTCCCCCCGCCGCCCCAACGCGTCAGTCTGTGTGTCAGACCGCGGAGCTTTGCACACAGAGTGAGATGGAGGCAGATTACCTGTCACGCTTCAGCGCGTCGCTGCATGCACTCAGGTGTGGAGCAGCGCGTGTAGCTGCCCTCGCGCGGCGCGGCGTGCCCGGCGCGGGCCCGCGGGGCGCCCGGCTCCGACGGGCCGGACGGGGGCGGGAACGTTCCGGAAGCGCGTGGGAGCCGAGCGGATGCGGTGAGTCACGGGCCACATCCTCTTTCGTTAGCGGCGCGCGTGGCGCTCCCGGAGCCCCGGGGGCCCTAAATCAGCCCCCGCTCACAGATGGACGGGGCGCGTCCGTGCTGGGACGCAGGCCAGAACGCGGCACTGTGTGGAGGGCATGCAAGGTGAGGCACCTGGGAGGAAAGGGGGCGGAGCTTCCCTGCTCTCTGATTGGCTCCTGAAGAACATCACCTGCTGGCTATTCCGGTAGAGAGAGAGTGTGTGTCTTTGTCTGTGTGTGTCAGTCTGTCACATTTGTGTCTTGCTTGTTGATGTTGCGGAGCATTGTTGCACATCTAAGAGGAATGTGTGTGTTCACCCCTGCTTTCTCTGCTAGGAGGTAATGAATGCTGATGCATTCAGAGGTCCGGAGCTATGCTGGAACAGTCAGGGAAGAATAGCCCCAAACAGAGTCATTGGTGCAGGACAATGAACACAGCTACACTTCCAAATAGATAAGCAACCAGATTAGGACTGATATTCAGACAAAAAAATTCAAAAGTGCCACTCAGGAATATTCTAAGAATCAGTAAACCTTGGTTTCAAGGTCCATGATGACACTGAGTTAATAAAAAGACACCGATAAGAGTAGGAAGAGGCTCTGTTTGTGACAGATTTAATTGGACTCAGTCAGATCACTGATGCAAAAGAGGAATGGCTTTCCTGGGTAAGTGGTGATAACACTGCAAGAGCTGGAAAACACGCGGCTATCATAATCTGGCTTCATTTTTAAACTCTGTGTAGCTACATACATTTAAATTAGCAGTTTTATTAAACTGCTGTTTATTAAATTGATTCTGCAGAGCACTCTGTTGACACTATATGACAAGTGCTGTTAACACTGCATACTCATTTTTTGTGTCTGTGTGAATGTTTCCATTTTTCTGCCTGTGGATATAGTGTAGCGAATATCATGGTACTAATTAAAATATACATCAGATGGGGATCTTACTGTTACAGTATGTGTCAGAGTGGCTTGGGCACAGCTTTTCATTGCAGTCTTTGCTGTAAATTACATTAAAACCTTTATGAATACACTCCTAGTCACAGCCTTTAAGTGAGACTATTCGAGGCTGAAACCCATTCTCTAGAGTTTTCCAGGAGAATATTGCCCCAGGTATCCAGCTGGGACCCGTCAGGAGCGAATGTGAGGAATGGATCAATGTAGAACGCAGTCCCTGGAACAGAACTATTAGGTATTCATATTATAGCCCCTGTAGAGCTATACATAGAGCTGTACTTTAAGTTAAGTTATATATGCTTCCGTCTCACACACTATCCCTTACAACTTAACACACGTCTTTGTAGTTCCAGTGTGTTCTGCATATAGATATGTAGAGCCACACTGAGAATAATCAGATCGTGTCCCTAGCGAAAAGGAAGTGTTTCAGCGGCAGTCCACTAAAGTGCCTGTCACTCACAGCCTTACTCCGAACTGCCCGTGGTAGAGGGGCTTCAGAACTATGTGCAATGATATTATTCTTATTAAGAACGTAATTAAATTCCATCTCGGGCTTTTTTCCCCTCCTCTAAAGGCGCTCGCCGGCGCACAAACGCGGAGAGGATGAGAGCGCAGTTACGAGTTAGAGAGCCCAGCGTTAGCGGCCACGAGAGGCAGCTTCTCAAAAGCGAGTGTGCTTCACCTTGCCGTGATATTCTCCAAAGCTTTAAGATGGATCCCCTCAAATAATTCATGATTTTTATTACACAAGACGCGGAAGTCGCGCTCCGGGCCACTGCCGACGCGCGTGTTGATATCGAGCGGCGAAGGATTATTTGTCTTCTTTCTATTGGTTTTATCACGCGTTTGACATTTCTGTTGCGTTTTCGACATTTTCGAATTCGGTCTAATTTCTTCGCGACCCAGACGGTCAGGGTTTTCGGCTGTTTTTTCTGTGGCCTCATCACAGGTCTCAATTAGCTCATTCCGGGGGCCTTGCAAGCGTTCTTAAACAGGACGCGCGGTTATATAACAGTAGAAAAGATCATGGTGCGTTCGTTCATTACTGTGCTGCTGAAAGCTTGTGTATTAATATGCGACTGTACCTGAGGGACTTCATCCACCGGTCATTAAGTCAGACAGAGATCCCCTTGTGTTTTGGGGCTTCTTCATTAATGAGGTACATAAAAAGGAGAGGAGAGGCACAGACTTCAAAGGTGCGCGGAAGGAGAAATGTGACAGATGAGCCTTTCGGCGCCGGTCAGATCCAGATCTTTCACCTTTGCGGAGACCTGCTGGTGCCCACTGTTTAGATTCACTTGTCATGGACCGCTCTCAGCTAGTCCTCCTTCAAGTCTGATCACAGGAGGGTCAGTCATCTGAAATCGATACTGACTAGATCAGACATCCAGCCCAAGCCGTGAATCCATTGCCGTCTTGTTACCATATTGTTGGTTTTATGAATCTGTAGTGGAACCAGATATTTCCTGTGGGAAAACGGTGGTGTTATACAGTATGAGAAAATATTACTCATGGTGATACTAAGACCTTCGGTATGAGTACTGACTTGCATGATGATGTTTGATCAAAGGGAAGATGTTGGGTCACAGGGATGGGGGTTAGAACAGGTCTTTTAAAAAGAAAGGTGTGAGAAAAATAGACTGATAAACTCACTTAAAACATCCAAAGGCATCTTGGTTATAGATTATTCATGGTATTTCCATGACCTTGAACGGGAAAAATGACTTGTCTGGTAATAGATGATAATGATAGTGTGCTTGAGAGATGATCAAAGGTTTTATATTTCCTTTTTTGTTCTTTTTTACAGATGTTATGAGTTTAGTTTTTGAAAGCCTGGTTTTGGCAGTGAATAGCTGCTCTCCAAGGGCCACACATCTGGTCCTTGGGGCGGTGAAGAATGTGAGAGACTCACCTTCCGGTTGGTCAGTTCCAGAGGGAGATATGACAACCGAAAGTGAGATAACAGGAAGTAAAGATTCCACGGATTAGGGATTCCATGGCCATGTGAATTCATGATCTGACACGTTAATGGGCTGTTGATGGGGGGTGGTGGGTATCAGGGAGAGCTCTGTATTAGCGGTTTGCTGGAAGCAGAACAGAGACCATGGGGAGAGAGAGGAGGCTCCTGGGGTAGGGCTTCAGTGACAGAGCGGGGCCTCTTTTACCATGTGGCGAATTCTGGCTCTCAGTCTGTCTTTGGGAGGATCAGGGAGGAGGATCTGCCTGTACCTGAGGCCCACCCTCACCCCAACCACAGCACCTTGGGCCTGTGAGAGGAAAGGTGCGGGTACAACACACTGCCGTGTTCGGTAAGGAGACCTCACAGCCAGCAGACTGTGAGAAATAGAAGACTATACCACATCACCTCAAGGGCTCATCCTCCACACGAGCCCCAGCAGATGTGTAGGGCAGTAGTGTAGCATAGTGGTAAGGCGCAGCGCTTCTAACCAAAGGTTGTGGGGCACTGCTGCTGTAAGGCAAGGTAGTCAACCCAGAGTTGCTTCAGTAAATATACAGCTGTATTAATGGATAACATGTAAAAGCCGTAACCTATGTCAGTCGCTCTCGATAAGAGCGTCTGCTAAATGACAATAATGTAATGTGTCCTCCTGCAGTCCCACCTCTCCCTCCTCCTCCTCTGACTGTGAGTCCATAGGGCAGAGCTCTTCTTCATAATATGCCACCCTGCCCTGGACTCTTCTCTTTAGCACTGTGACTAATTTTCCCAGAACACTCCTGCTGCAAATGCTTAGAATGGCCAGAACATTGCCACTGATGGGACATATTTAAGGTCAGCAGTGTCTTCCCAGCATTTTAGGCTTTGCAGCTGTTGAACTTTCCATATTTTTTTAAATTACTTCAGCCATTGAGGCGATGTAAACCCAGAGCGCACATTTCTTTATCGTTCGGCCCTGAAAGGTTTCCGCATTGCAATACAAACAGCACTGATGCAAACTCAATTATTGTTTGGTTTTTCAGAAGCGGGATAAAAACCTGTTTGTGCCACCCTCCCTGGCAAATTCATTATCGAATCCATTTCTGAAAAAAAGGAGAAAAATGAAGTAACATTAAGTCCAATCGAATGCAAATTAAATAACAGTAAGAGGTTTATTTTTTTCCTCTTTTCCTGGCATGCAATTAGGGGCAATCCATTCTGTACAACTAAAGTAATAAGGAAAAAAACAATGCATTAATATTACATTAGGTGCTGACAGAGCCCAGCTCATCAATCCTCCATAACCATGGATAAACCACATCAAGCTCAAACTCACTTTTTTAGCTTTATGTGAATCCTGTAAACAGTCACAGTGCTATTTTAAGCATGCAGCAATTAATGCGCGCAATCATTGCAGAGCAGGAGGTAAGTCCTCTGTCTGCGGAGATTTAACTTTGTCCAATGCTAATGCTCCCACAATTACCTTTCCCTTCACCCCCATTTTCCATCAGGGCCCTGAATTGTCATTACTCTCTAGGGTTGCCTGTGCATGCGAATATTCAGCACCATTATGCACCCTTATGGATCTACAACCAAAACACAAAGGGGTGTGTTCTGAAATGAAGCTCAGGGGTGCACAATTGGAGCCTTGTGGTAAAATTGCAACCTGCAAGGCTTTGTGCACAACATTAAAGCCGTGTGCACATCTGTCTTCCCTTTCCTCGGTTGGGTGGACAGCCGAAGAAAAAAATAGCCCACATCATAATTCATAACGGAGTGGCTCTGGGCTGTGTTAGCGGGGTGAAATTGCTCCATGTTGCCTTTTATTTATTTGTGTGCTACAGGGTAGATCGTACATGCTTTTTTGCTATTTGCATTCCGCGCTGTGTTTTTCACCTGCAGAAGGGCGTCTGCAAAATACGTAATTGTAATAATAATGTCTTCAGCGTGAGTGCCGAGGGAGAGAGAACACACAGACAGAAGTGCGTATGTGAAGGTAGAGGCCCGTCAGCAGTAGGTTGGGGGTGGACAGCTGAGAATGTCAACAGTGTCCCGGAGCTGACAGCGGGGCCAGGACTCTATCAAACCACGCAGACTTGGGTTTAACAGTCACCTCTTACTACAAGGATATGCCAGTACCATAAAGCCTCTGTGTATGGCTCCTTCTAGAAGGGTTCAGAAAAATTGTTCCTACCTTTTTTGCTGTCACGCTCCATTTTAGGCTATTCTCTGAATTTTGTTAATGGTTTCAGGTCCCTTTTCTTGAAGAACACTCTCATAACAGCGTGTCTTTACTCTGTTAACCTGCTGAGCACTGTAGACAAAAGGGTTTTTTTTAACTTCCCACACAAGCCTTTGTTTTTGTGAAAGTGGTGCGAGGCAAACTGTTAAAAATAAAAAATATGGAAAAAAAACAGTTGGCACTTGAGCAGGATATAAGACTTCCATTTTGTTTTATTTCATCTTGTGAAACTAAGCTGTCTTTTCATACTGCTGCCTCATGGGCATGTTTCTGTGGCAGAGGATCAGCAGCAACTTCACTTACGGTTCAGCTGAGGAAATTTTTTACTATTTCCCTAAACCGGAGCATGCTGCTAATTCCTCAGCTTCAGGCCAAGTGAAACAGCTCATCTTATGTGCAAATATTTATTTAACCTGAGCTACAGTTTTAAAAATCTGTTGGAAGAAGTGTCCCTGAAAACGCTAATGATTCGAGCACTCAGCTCCCTTGGCAGTGAATGGCAGTAACAACATTTCACCACTAGAGGGAAAAACGTGTGTACCTAAAGTGTACCTTCTAACCTGATACATTTCAGGAGCCGAACAGCTGGGGTACCACCTGCAGCCTATGTATTTGAAGAGGAAAATAAATTTTATGTTTTTTTTTCTGCAGGTTCCACTTTTTTATGGCTCGCAATGCTCTCCCCAAGCCACCATTATCCCAAAATACACCTTGGTCACCTAAGGCTGAAGCTGAACACTCTATTCGCAGCCTCTCCACTATGGGAGAGTACCACTGCAGTTTTACTGTGCTGCCCACATGTTGCTTTCGGAAAGGTCCACTCACAGCCACCCCTGTTTTACCTGGAAAGCTCACTTTGGACATCAGGAACCATGTCAAGCAGAACCTTCAGGAGAGGAGGAAGGCACCAGGGCATGATGGGATACGTATGTTATGGGAGCTGAAGAGCTGCCAGATGAAAGTATGTGTCAGTGATGGTACTTGTGTTTTAACGTTGTGGAGGCTAAATTTCTTCTGAAAGGGATTTCCCTTTGAATCCATGCTTCTGTGTGTTCATTTGCATCGAGTGCGGTCTGCAGGAGAATGTAAGCTTTTTTTGGAAAGGGGTGTTGTCATAATGTCACAGCAGCCTTGCATTGCAGCTATTTGTCTGGCTTGTCTTGTTTAGTGAGGCATCTGTCATCTGTTGACAGCCGTGCGCTTAACTAAGACAAGTAATACAAACTGCCCCTAACCACAGAGAGGAATGTTGCTCACTCTGTTACCCACTCACTCCTCATTCTTTGCTACCAGTCATGACCAAAGGGAGGGTATGGCCTCATCGCTTGTGGAGGCCCATTCAAAAAGCTAAGGCAGTGTCCCATCCAAAACTGTCTGAGTTCCTGTATTGACTGATTTGACTGTGATGGCATTGCAATGTTACTTATTAGGCAGTGCAGGTAACTGACAAAGGTAAATATACCCCAGCTGGGAAGCAGAGCTGTAAGAGTAAGCTGTTGTATGGGGTTTCACTGAGGATATTGTATGTGGACTGCATATCTTCCTTACAAATGCTTCAAAAACACTGTCTCAGATCTTCAGGTTCATGTCACACATGCGGGTTGGCAGATAATCGGGATAAGCAATTCTCAAGCCAGCCGGAGGAAATTCTCGGCGCTCTGGGCTGCATTTTAAGGTCAATGAGACTGTCAATCAAGCAAACCTTGAATTCAAATGAGACCTGTCTGCCGCACTTATCGAATCACCTGCTGGCTTCCATCGCTCCGCCTCCGTGAATGCATTTCCTCAGTTTCTCGCAGCTGTCAGCGGATGAGCACTCGGGCCTGACGCCCGGCTGGTAAGTGAGCCGGTGTCACAGAAACTGACCAGATTAGTTGTGAGGATTCTATTAGTTATACACAAAGGCGGAGTGACAGTTCTCATTTTTCAGGTAAATGGCACTCGAGCCCTGCTCCCAGCGATACGGGCTGGCGAGAACGCACTCGGGGGCTGATCTGTGCACCAGCGAGAGAAAATGATTTTTCATTACAGAGATCATTCGAAGGGCCTTTGTACGCAAAAAAAAAAAAAAAAAAACATCTCCATTTCTGACCTCCAGTCAGCATAATCCTGCCAGAAATCCTCTCATGAACATCACAACATCACATTACCCGCTCAGTGTTGTTCAAAACCTACTGCGTTGAAAACAGTCACACGGAACAGTGAGCGCTTGTGTTGGACCGCGCTGCTGGGGATGTGATACACTAATTCTGTGTGCAGATGCATTATGGGAGAGTTAAAACTGGTTCATGGCTGTATACTATGAAGATGAGGCATACAGAACATTCTGGAATTTTGAGCTGCCATATTAAATACGGTTCCTCAGGTGTGGACTCAGAGTATTTTTCAATATATGGCAGATCTATCAAAAAGAAATGTACCTTGCTTGAGAAACAAAAATCATTAGTAAGTACACTTTCTAAAACAGGGTACAAGCATGTGTTTTAGAACATGGCACTCAGAACTGAATGCTTTGCAGAAATTGGGGGGGGGGTTTTGGGGCGGGGGTGGAATAGTGGTTAAGAATCTTTAACTGGTGTGGGTGTAGGTTTAATTTCCGTCATACCCTTGGGCATGGTACTTACCCCGGAGTGCTTCAGTAAAATATGCAACTGTATAAATGAGTAATATGTAAAGTATAAGCTCTGGAAATCACATTGGCCAAGTGAACATTACAAACCATGCTGTCACCATAGTGTAGTCTTGTCAATGCCACAAGGTCATCTTTGCCTTGTCTCTTGTCTTGTTTGTAGAGGGACAGAGTCACTGTGCTTTGCCCATGCAGGCAGGAACAGGGAGCTGTTTGTCTCTGCAAGGTTGTGGGACAGAAGTCAACCTCCTACCTCTACTGGCAATTGGTCTGATAGTGACAGGGAAACATTGGGTCTGCTCTGATGACCCACACCTCAATTCACTCATACCAAATTTTCCTGTCTAAATCCTTCCTCCTCTAAACTGTAGATCTGATGAACAGGAATAATCTTTATTTTTCATTTTCAGGCTCACATTATGACTGACATTGCCACCATTCAACAATAAAATTACTATCTACACATAATGTCTCCATGTATGATACAGAGAACATACAGGCTGTATTCAAATGCACAGGCTCATGTTCAAAAGGGTTTTAGTGCCTGAAGGTAAAATGGAAAGGCAGGAACATTTTATGCTTGTAATGGAAACCACAGTGGCTTTGAGCCAGTGCGAGAGACACACAGAGCCAAAACAGATGCCAGTCTGCAAACAACTGGAACCGACCGATAAAAGTTCAGGGCAGCAAACAGCCAAAGGTCCCTGTTTACATTGCCGCTGGTTAATAGAAAGGCTGATGATTTCGATGATTTAATTGCCAATAGCAAAACAAAGAGGGTAAAATCCCTTCAAATGAGCTAGACTTTTATTCTATGAATACACTTATCCCTGAATTGTAGGTGATGACAGTCAACCAGCACTTAAATAGAGAGGCAGACAAAGAGCAGTTGAGTATTTTTTTCTACTTGCTATCAGATACTTAGGGCAGAGTTCCATCACATGAAGGGAAATACAAGTTAGGGTTCACAAGGGGCAAAATGAATGAGTTTGAGCCTGGCTTGACCTGTTCAGCTTTACCTGTGTGTAACGGTAATGACCTTAAAAGGCTAGGTCATTGCAAGACAGTCAAATCCATGGTCTGAAAGGATGCTTAAGCATGGCTTTAGAAATGCACAGGCCAAGTTGCTGTCAGCAATACAAGACTTAAGATAAGACTGAATGAAAAAATAAGACAAACACAGGGGAAAAAAGTCCACTGCGTTCCACCATAGTCATAAAAGAACGGCTGAATTTCTTTGGCCTTTGATGAAGAGAGGAATTAATGTAAGAGGGCTGTAGCAGCCAGTGAACTGCTGACCCTGATTTACTTGTTCAAAATGCAAAGCTTCAAAAAAAAGGCCATGAAAATAAATGGCAACTTTAAATAAGATCTCTCACTCTTGCTCCCACCGAGAATGAACGGCAATGTATTCTGTTACATCTCCATAACCACCTATTACAAATTAGCGCTGCTAGGTATTACTCACTTATATATGTATTTTCAGACTCCCCTTCTTTTTATCCATTAAACAGAGCAGATTTACAGTGCTGGTGGAGACAGTGAATACTCAGAGGGCGCCATCTCACGCAGTTATTCAGAGATATCAGAATCTGGGCTTCCGAGACCGTGTTTTGATCCCTCTGTTTGTTTTTGCTTCTCTCACCTATTGGTCCTTGTCATCTTTCTCGGTGCACTCCACTTTTCTGCAATCCTGTCGTCTAGACTAAGAGCGGGGGGCCTCCCTGCCAATTTGCCGCACGGACAGCCGTACCTGACAGCGAATAAGATGTGAAAAGGGACTGCTTCCAAAGGCACATGCTCCAGGCTCAAATTGAAGCCATTAGGGAGCAGGCGGAGAGAGGGACAGTCTGGTTCCCCCCTCCCCCACCCCTGCCCTGTAGCATGCTGGCGGAGTTTTTCCTCTTCCTCCTTCCTTTCGGAGCTCTCATTATGGGTCTCCCTCACCTGCTGTCCGTCTGGGTGCGTGGAATCGCAGGTGATTGCGGGACGGGTTGACAGCACCCCGTTCTGGGAGCTGTATCGACGCCTGGGCCAATTATTGCCATATGGAATGATGCTTCTGTCCCCATCTTTATGACAAATCTTTTTTTCTTTTCCGTGAGGAAATATGAATATTGCAAGATGCGTATGCGTTTGTAATAATCAGTTGCATTCTCTGAATGCAATTAACGAATGCTTAATTGGCTGTGTTTTGGGTAATTACAAGCACCTGTGTCCTCACTGGAAGCTACAGTGACGTCATCCTTTGTGAATGTGCTCAGCATTCATTGATGGCTGTCATTGGGTGTGAATAGGCCTGGTCCTCATAAGTAGAGTCATGTGCTCTGTTTGTACAGTAGAGTTCACTGTTTGTAAGTAGAGTTCACTGTTTGTACAAGCGTGCATTTAATAATGTGTACTCTGTTGCCTTGTTTTAAAAGGTCATGTTTTTCTGAAAAGTGTTTATTTAAACGTAAACCTAATTAAGGCAACAGCTCGGTCTAATTAAAGACGGTGTTTGTGGGAGAGGGCATTCTGGGCCCGGCCGCAGCTTAGCTGGATGGCTGGAGGTTAACCATAAGTGCACATCTGTGAAAGCCGCTGGCTGTTTAAGCTGCATTGTCTTAGTATATTTTAGTGATTCCTCTGGGGCCTGGTAGAACACACATCCCCTCGGTTTGCTCCAGTTAAAAGCACCAACTGTGGCTCGGGAGGGTATATCGCTGTAGATGATCCTCTTCTAGAAGGCTCCATGAGCTGCACTCAAGCGCAGCTTGGATCTACTGTTCTTCCAAATTATGTTAAATCCAAGTGAGTGGCTTATTCCCATATTTTTTTATTTTCTTGTGGTATTGTTGTTTCCTTTCATTTATTTATTTAATTTTTATTAATTTTTTACGTTTGCCTTGGGGGCCTTGTTTTTGCTGTTATATCAGTCTTGGCACTGACTTTGGCTGACCTGCACCCCTGGTGGAAATGTGGTACACCTGCTAAAAGTAATTTAGACATCTTGTTTGAACATCACTGCCACCATCACTCTTTGAACCTCAGCCATACTGTCCCATGACTGGTAACCTTTGAGAGAGGAAAATTGCTTTTGCTTGTGATGCACACTGATGGACAGACAGCTGTCACTCAAGAAGCAAAAAGACATTTTGAGAGGCAGCCATGTTAGCTGTAGCTCTTGCTTGTGTGTTTGTTCGTACCAGAGACGTGAGCCATGCGGTAGATGACCTAAGTGGCACAGTCTGGACTGCATGCAGTTTTCATCAGTGCCTGTATACAGTTGCATAGTGTGTTTTAATGAAAGCAAGATTCTTTGTTCCAATACAGAACATTGGAATCACTGCGAAAGTTGCATCAGGCACAACTTTAATGACTCCCAGAGCACAAGAATGTAGGATTCTCTTTGGGGGAAAAAATAATTATGCCTAACAGCAGATATTACATATTCCTTTCATATTCTAATATGTTATAAAAACTTATGGCTTTGATGTTATACAACTTCAAAGTCATAAGTCAATTGGCAATTATTTCATATTGTCTTATTGTGACGAGAGTAATTTCAGAGCAATAATTCCATGCACATGATATAGAACAGTGTAATCATGAGTACACCGCTACCTAATAATGAAAAAGGTAAACGAAAGAAAAAAAGACCCAAATAAATGCTATTCCTTTTCAGCGTATCTGAACCTGGGGATAGAACAAAGATGTTAATTAATTTTAAAACTCTTTGCTTTTCTGCAAACAGCATTATCTTGCTTTGCAGCACACATGTCCAGCACACTGTTACAGCTGTGCGGTGTTTCATCTGTCAATCATGGACATGGTTCTCCTCTTTCATACAACTTTGTTCTTTGTTTGCCGTTCTGTTTCATTTGAAAATCAGAGCTGAAAAAATTGGCTGCAGTCGTGCCCTCATAAGAAAGAGGGTATCTTGGCAAAAGAGAGCTCAGCAGGTTCTTTGTCATTGTTTTGCATGCCAAGGTTGCTGTCTGTCTCTGAAGAGTGTGAAACCAACAGTTTTTTGTTAGTGGTTCCCTTGGGACGGTTCCCTGATTTCTTTATCATCTCTTTAATACAATGAAATTGTTCCTGTTGTTGCCTTCCCATCAGCTCCTTTAGAATCATCTGGTTCTGTGTGAAATAACTAGAAAATGGGCTAGATCTGAATGCTTTACAAAGCTCAGAGCCTGCAGATCTCTGACTGCATTACATGTGTAAGAGGATGGCTTCTACTCTGTGCGCTGATCCATAATAAGTCCTTCCTGAATGCTTCCCCGAGACGTTGTGCAAGACGTTCGTGTCTCTCCCGAACCCTCTCATTTGAGGCGCGGTGTAAGCGGCGGTTGAGGGCGAAATGACGCACGCGGACAGAAATACCAGGGCCTGGGATTCGCGGGCAGGAACCGCGACTTGCCCGCCGTGCGACGCCGACATGCACGGCTCTGTCGGAGCTGCCAAGCAGATCTGAGTCACGGGCTGGCCAGCGTGCGCGGCACGTGCTCCCCTCTGCGTTTTCCTGCGAGTCTCATCTCCCCAGAGCCCGTCCTCCTATTTTTGCAGAAGCCCTAAACCTCACCTTTTCAATGAATGCGAATGCGCTGCCAATGGAAGCGGCTCTGCGTGTATTAGCTGGTCTCAATGTCGAGGCCCGGTTCTGATTTTCTCTTTTCCTTCATGTCCAAAGCTCCCCTTCAGCTCAGGGAAATTCATTCACTATAGGGGCTATCGTCACGGTGTGTTTCAATGCCAGAATTGTGCAGCACAAGCCATTTTGAGATCGGTGTGTGGGCTCAACATGACCTTTGATAGAGTCAAACCCAGTGGAAACAGGCAACACAACTAAAATTGCACCAAGGTCTCAGGTTAAAAGTAGGGGCTGTAATACTATGATGTAGTAGTGTAGTAGTGTAGATGTGGTAATGATGTAATGTAACGTAATAATGTAATGTGGTAGCGTAGGACAGAAATAGTATAGAAGTTGATAATAATGGAAGTAATGGAATATTTCTGTTCAACCCAGTGGCAGATACTCCATGTCTCCTTCCAGTACCCAGCGACTCTTTCCCTCTATGAAGGACGTGGGCGAGCAGGAAATTCCCCCGCCCGCCGCACAGGACTCAGCAGTGGAACAGCATGTACCAACCCTGGGTGTTCCTAACCGCCGAAGTGAGTGGGACAGCCCGAATTCAAACCTGCAAATCCCTGTCTTGAAGAGATTCTGATGGATTAAGGGATGCACCAGGCAGATCGATCAGAGCGGCTCATTTCAGCGAATGAATCTGTGTTGCGCTGTCACCTCTGCTGCTGCCTTCTCCATAAAAAAACAGCGAGCAACGCAGATGTAATTGGCACGGCGGCTAAATGAAATAATAATATCTATATGATTGCCAATTGTTTAAATCAGCGCCAGCTGGAACAGAAGGTGAGAAGGTGGCGGCGGCTCGTTAAAAGCGGGACCTAATTGATATGCATCTGTGGTCTCAATGCAGAACACAACAGCAGCAGAGACGGGGACTGTAAGGCTACAGTGTGCCTGTCTGTGTGAGAGACAGGAGGCCTGCGGGGCATTAGGTCTGAAACCAAGCTGCCAAATCCTGTGAACAAGGCAGGTTTCCCAGGATGCAACTGGACAGGAACTCATTTTTATACATGATGTTCCTTTTGGCAACTTTGGAATTTTTGACACATATATGTGTATGTATATGTATACAGCTGAAATTAATGGCCATTGATAGCCCTGTCCATGTTAGGCAGAGGTGGCTGGTTCTTCCAGGCGTCGACAAGTAGGCTGCAAACTGCAGCCGTCACATTCCGCGCCCTCGTATATTTCATTTGACTCCCGCTCAGAAAAGGTCAGAGCTATCCTGCTGAAAGACACGGGGATAAAAAGCCATTGTGCCTCTTTCAGTCTAGCATTATGAAACTGTAATACTGTGTCTTGCTGGAGGTATTTCTTCCAGCTTCTGAGTCAGAGGGGAATCGTTTCTCAGGGGCACAGCTTTGTCTCCTGACTACAGTTTCAACTTCAGCATCTGTATCGTTGTACAGTAAATATTTAATGATACACAGGAATACACATGCTACATGCACACATGCATGCAGGCACACACTCACACACATACATATGCATACACATACAGACATACATAAGTATGGCATGTGAAAGCACATCTACCTGTGCACAAACACACACATATGTATACATACGCACTTAAACCTTAAACCTCTCAAAACTCAATGCAACTTAGGAATAAGTTGCATTGTACAACATGAGACAAAGCCCACTATGAAAACTTATTTACTAGTTCTTTGCTCTGACAAGCATAATCAACAAAACCATAAAACATCAGTGTAATTAAAGCTCATTTATCTGCTGCATAATTTATTAATGACACCAATTAATTATGGTGATAACTGATGCACAGTAAATAATGGATGAATGCATCTTCTCTGGCTGACGACCACAGCTGTTTGCATATTCTCTCTTCCTCCTTTACAACTTCTCGGCTCTCTTCGTATATTCAGTGTCCACCCTCGGGCAGTTGAAGATGACAGCTTCACTGTGGTCCTGACGAGGTCCCCTGCCATCCAGACCAGCTCATTGTGCTCTCTGGACCCTTTTATTTGAGCAGTTGTAGTCAGACAGTGATGTGACACCTCCTGTCCTCTTTATGTGGAGGAGGCTGGTCAGTTCGGGGGCAGATAGCCCTCGCCGACTTGTCCCAAGAGTCTCACAGCAGGAAAACCCTTTCCCTCTGATTCAAGAGGAAACACATCTGACTCATCTGTGTCAAGAAACTGACAGTATGCACACCTCTCCCCCTCCCATCTCCCTCGGTCTCTACGGCTCCCTCTGTCCAAAACTTTCCCTATACACACCCCCTACCCAGGCATATCGAATGAACGGTCCAAGTAGAGAATTACTTTCAAGACATACCGTAGAAAAATGAAGAAAAAATAAAAAAATAAAGCCATGTTCATTTTTCATCTATCCTTTTAATTATTGTTGTGCTTCAATTTTTTTGCAATAACAGTACATTTCTGGAGGGGTTCAAACCAGAACAGCAGAGACAGCTTTATTTAAAGCCTGCTTCTCCCATGCAAAAACAATGCCCACAGCAGAATACCTTTTGCCCCAGTCGGAGATTCATTTTCAGGTATTTATTCTCAATTTACAAACTCGGTGTGTATTAAGCCTCCTTTCAGCGCTGGTGGCAGACATCATTAGATGCTGCGCTCAGTTGCAGTAGCTTCGGAAACAGTACCCACAATGCATTTCCCTTCCCTTTCTCTTTATGGAACTTGTTATATCAGCTGCACATTCTTGGTAAGTGGGGCATCGCGTTTCACTGCTGGGATACAGCGGTTCTCCGTGGGGGCCTGGTCCAGCAGGGCATTGACAGGCCATGCAGTAGAGGAAATGCGTCGTGTAAAAGCATGTGAGCTCACGTTTCCTTGCGGAGCCCATAGATTTCTGCCAGACTTTGTAACAGGAGTTGCAATCCACTGAGCCCCCAGCCAACAACCCCCAAAATCATCCCTGTCCCTGTCCCGGGCTCGTGTGTTGCCCCTTGTCCGTCCTGGCTGTCACGTCCACACAATCCTCCCGACTGTCTGCGTCAGCATCGAGGGATCACTGCGAGCTTTTTCCTTAATAGATGAATTGGGGAAAAAAAGAACATCAAGGAAATATTTCATGCCCAGAGATGAGTCGGCTGTTATGTTGAAATAAGTATGAGGGCATCTTTATGTATACTTCGGCTCGCAGAGACAGTTTTAGAATCTATGAAAAATTCAGGTATAATTCTGCTGAAGCCTGGGGGAAACACTGCGGTTTTTATCCAGCTTGCTCTGCTGATTTCTGTTTGGAGAAGCGTCTGGCTCTGAGGCCGCAGTGTGTCTGCAAGCATGCAGGATTCATCATGCAGTCAGCTGCAAAAAATACAAAAAAGCAAATGGTGGTTTCCTCTGTGGAGAGACATCCTCACACTCTCATCATTATAATGGGACTATCAGCTGGCAGTGCTGTTTCACCCTCTGAGTGCCGTCTGTGGAACGCGCTGGCACCCCTTTATTTTGGCAAGGAGAACACGCAAGGTTGCTCCCTAATACAATATTTACACGGGAGGCATCGGGGCAGAGCTGTACAGTCTCTTGGATTCTCGTATCATTTCTACTCCTTCCTGGGTGCGTCCTCTGTGCGTTTTCCCTCCAGGAGAAGAGACAAGCCTTCGAAACAGCCTTCGCTTATGAATGAGAATTACAGTGCAAGCTGCACCTGAGGTCCCACATGGGGCGGACCCTGAGCGTGCCTGCGTAAATATGCAGAGATGGCGGCAGGCTTACAGCATGCTAATACGCGTCAGCATGCAGATGCAAATGGAAGAGAGTGATGGAGTAAGTGTGGCGAATGTAATCTCAGTTAACGCTCTGTAAACGTCGCAACATGTTCCTGCTTAGTATTCACATGCATGCGTGATTTTTCTATGCAGATCCATGAACTTGAACTTAGCTAAAACTGTCTGTGATATTAATGTGTTGTCTGTGTTGTTTTAATTAAAGTATAAACACAGCATATATTATTCAGGTATTCACAAGGGATTGACTTTGATCTTAAATTGAACATAGAACAATCATTAATGTTCACGCAATGACATCTTTGTGAATATGAGAAGCAAACAGAATCAATGTTTTCAGCTGAAGATGATCATGTCTGATTAAGGCCCGATCAAAACTGAACTAATTTCCCGTACAAGATGAATTATTAAACGTTGGCGCAAATTAGAGCTGAAAATAGATTAATGCTTTGACCCATAATCATAATAATAATCGTAATCATAGTCATATTCGTAATTATAATCGTCCATGCTTCGTTCAGACTGAAAGTGTTGAATGGGAACAAAAGGATTCAGGTGTACATTGAAAAAAAGAATTATGTTCTAGGTACTGAAGATCTAAACTCGGTCATTCCAACACACGCACACCCCTTGGTTTCCACATGCTGGGCAAAACCCTGACACAAAGAAGAAATTGCCACATAGTTATACATTGTGGGAAACATAGTCATAAGGTTCCGATGTACTCTTGATGTACACTGGTGAACCCCAGGCCTATAGTTTAACCAGTTGAGACTGTATAAATAAAGTGACATCAGAATTATAATAGGCCACCTGCTAATATACTATATGTCCAATGATACAGAATGATTGGACAAGAAGATGCAAGTGAGTGCACAGACAGAAGACTGTGGCTAGGGCAACACTGCACAGACTGAGCTGTACTCCATAGGACACTCATTTGTGATAGCCATTGGCTATTTCATATGACCTTTACTTTTTTGCCTTTGAGCCAAAGCAGTCTGTGAAAGATATTTAAAACACATAGACATGCCCAAACTTTTCAAAGAGCAGAATAACCTGCCAAAAATTCTCTGCAAATATTTACAGTTGTTAGCTGTTGGCTGAATAGGTGTACTAGTAGCATCTGGCAGAGAACTCTTCTTGATTGTCCCACTGAATTCCTACATACACTTTCTGTATCACCCCCAAGTGATTTCAAGCTATCTTGCATCTGCATTGTCAGCATACATAATTCATCACATCTATTTTTATTTTAAGATAAGTAAACTTTGAATGAGAAACTTTCAAATTACAGATTTTTTTTGTGTGCCGAATGCCCACACAAGTGCCACTGTGAATAATGCACCAAGAAAAATTACAGTGCACCAGCTCTGTATAATTACCTACGAGGCATCCTGGAAGAACCTCAGCACCGGTGCTGCCTTGTATATGAACATATGCACGGGGGGTCTCTTTCAGGTGTGTATGGAACCCCCAGCAACCCCCACCCCCACCCCCCCCACCCCCTGCGAAAATCCCCTCCAATACATCTCTATAATTGAATTGATATGGGACGGCTGCGTCTCCATGACTAACTGTCCTCATTCTCTGGATGTCCTTGAGAAATTTATCGCAGAAAAGGCAATAAAAGTCCCATTTGCAGAGCAGGCAGAGAAGGAACAGCTTGGCGCTCATTCTCCATTAGGTCCAGGTACAAAAAAAAAAAACTTTGATATTTTGGGCTGGGCAGAGCTGCCGAAGGAGTATGTGGAGGTTTAATCTCCAGAGTATAAAATTAACTTGCAACGAATGAAAGGAGGATATCTCAGTGTGGTATTCTATTTAATTCTATCCAGCAAATACATCTTCAGTAAACAGCAGCAAACTCTACAATTTCCATTGGAATGAATAGGAAAAGCCTGCTGGCCAAAATTCAATTTCAAAGTATGGAGATGAGACCATGTGAGTTTTATGATGTTCATATTCAAAAGGTCTTGAAGAGGAAAGCCAGTCGACTAAAATAATTTTTGTAAATTGTTTTTTTGTCAGTATTATTACATGAACCTGTAATGAATTGGAGGTTAAACACTAGTCATGGTAAAGGAACTTTGAGTACACTCTACATTTTATTGTTTTAATTCCATTTTTAAAGGGAAATTATACACATGAAAACAAATCATTTATTTGAAATGAATGTGTAGTATGCTGTCCCTCTAAATCTTTGGTAGTGCAGTATGTGTTGACACACTATATAAAGGCATGTAACCTTAGCAGCTGCAATGGTATGAGACAGTAAAATGAGGAAGAATAACATTTTACATTCCTCAAAAATGCATATGCCAAAAAGTGGTGTAACCACAATATGTGGTCATCATGAAAGCACCTTGGTGACATTCAAACATGGTAGGTAACATGTAGGGACATTTACTGTGTAATCTGTATTGAAGGTCTAGGTATTGAAGATCTAAACTCGATTGTTCCAACACATATGCACATCCATTGGTGTCCACATATTGTGCAAAACACTGACACAAAGAAGAGATGGCTGCATAGTTATGCATTGTGGGAAATGTAGATGCAAGATTCCAATGTACTCTCAATGTACTTGACTGATGTACTTTGTACTTAGTTGAACCAGTTCATTTAAAAAATGAATTCCCTGTTCCAGACCTTCAGAAAAGTTCCAAAATGTATTGGTGTTGATAGTTCATCATATGTCAATGTATGTATGCAGTATGTATACAAAACCTAAAATGTAGCTACATTGGAAATTTATTTTGAATGACACTGTGCTTCATGCGCATAAACAAATATGTCTGTATTATATAATCAAGCTGCAGTCTCTCTTTATTCTTATCTCTTTATATCAAGTCTGCCTTAAAAGATCACTCTTTGTCTGTTTCAAGTTTTGAACTCAAACTAAACGAATTACCCCCAAACTGTGTAAATTCATCAGTCACCCCTAAATGAGGCTTAACACAGTGACAATGACACTGGGACGGCTTGCCAAGTTGTTCTGATTGGGACAAGTGTTGCTATGCTACACTAATTGCTCTGACAGGAAAAACAGCAATAAAGTAAATCTAGGACAAAAGAGAGAGGCTTGCACAGAACAGGGTCCCAGGACTCCCAGCTGCAAGTTGTGTTAACAGAGTAATGCCGGCAACATTCAGCGACTACATGCCGTAATCACTTCAAGCTTTAAATAAACCTCCAAACTCTGAAGTTTGCAAAGAAACTTGCTGCCACAGTAAATGATCGGAAAAGAGGGACGACACATACGATAAGAAGACGAGGTAAAAATGAATAGATTAATGGTTACCACATGGATTATGAATGAAAGATATATTCAGCTAGAGTATTCCATGATGTTTCAGCGTGGTTTATTTTGCATAAATGGTTGCCTGTTTCAGTTAGAGAAAGGCAGAAAAAAGGGGGTGAAAAAAAGCATTGCTTTGCTCTCAGCAGGCCAATGTGACTCTCATGTGCTGCGTCCGTGGCCTAGTTTGGTTACTCAGATGGATGAGCCCAACAAGATGTTCCACGGATGAAAAATACCTCAGGTCACATTGTGGTAAATACTCGATGGTTCACCTACTGTAACTGCCGCTGCTCCAAACTCAACATGCATTGTGGGTTGACTGGGTGGGAATTCGGTGAGCAAGAGAGAGAGAGCTGGGGTTTTGGATACGCTGCGCATCAAAAGGCAATCTCAGTGGCTCTTTGTCTCGGATGAATGTCTGCGAAAAACACCCTCGGGCAGACTGTCCAATCAGATGAGGGCTTCGAGTCTCTGCTGAGGAGAAAACGCAGGAAAAGACACAAGCTGAAATAATCAATACTAAGCACATTTAAGAAAAACACTGGAGATGTTGTCACCTTACTGTCTAAACAAGCTCCTAAGTAACCTTTTGGGAAGCGCTCTGCCTTGCACGGACCTGAGACAGGATTTTTAAACAAGGCCACTCTGATACTTGTGAACAGGGGCCTGCCAAATCAATGCCTGCCATGACTGTGAAAGCGAGGCTCACCCGCCCTCCGAGTTTCAATCCCTTTGTAAAAGCGCGCTCCGCGAAGCTGCGGCACCCCGCTGTGCATAAATATTTCATTGACAGCACGCTTTTATTTATGAGAAAATATTGTTGCTGAGGGCGTAGAGAATCTAATAGATACGCGGTGAATCAATCATCCCCGTGGTTTTAATTCCGTGGGCCCCCCGTATATGAGACCGGCGGGCGCGGCTCGGCCCGGGCGCAATGCGGCGTTCCGCTGCCCACCTCCGCGTCAGGGAAGCGCAGGAAAATCAGTCCTCCCCTCCTCGGAGCCGCCTCGGGCGCCCCGCCCCGGTCTCGCCGGGGTGAAGCCGGTTCAGCGGAGGAGAGCTGGGTAACAAATCCGCTGCTCGTCTGGCGTAATTTAATACAGAGCGAAAAAGGAGAGGCCGTTTTTTTTTCCCACCCTTCTGTGTTTTGTTTTTACTTAATCACGTCCCCCCCTTATTATATTATGAATCTCTCAGCGCTGATAAATCAAACTAAGGATTGTGAAAATTGGTTTAACAATATGACAATGGACCTCAGGTAGATTTACAGCTCTGTAATAAAGTTTGCTTTGGTGGTGATATAGAGAGGTGGAGGGGTGAAAGGAAGGACAGATTGCACAGCAGAGCTGGTGTTGGACAGAGAGGGAAAGCAGGCAGTTTTCCTATCATTCTGTATATAAAGTAATATACAGAATATGGACAAAGGAATATGGACACAGAATATATGGCATGTATTAATAATTACATCACTTAATGAGAGCTATACATAAATATATATGCATATGCAACATATAACATGTATTCTACAACACATGAAATATATGCATATATGCATATTATAACATATATGTTATAATATATATGATTTTCAATATATGCATAGATATGTAAATATATACAGAGGCTAAACAAAGTGTAGTAAACTGATGTGGAATGCATTAATACCTGTACTCCTCCAGTTATATAGTAAATACTCAGGAAATCTTCAGTTTATTTTAAGATTATTTTCTTGTTTGTTACTGTGAATGCTGGGTGCAGTCAGAGAGCAAACTTCAGGGTCAGGCAATGTGCTCTCGGTTTGTGGTCAGAACTACTTTGTGTGTTTGTCACCCCCTGTGTCCTGCTGGATTGATACATAGTTCAAGTGAGGTTCAAGCGGTTCCTGTAGGCATGTCATACGTGCGCACGCAGTTGAGAATGTCAATGCTTTGTTTTCTATCTTAGGTCAGGATGAAAGGAGTTCTAGATTTACAATGCTGTGGTCCCCCCAGGGCAGCTCTTCATGGTTAAGCAGATACTGCATAAATCTAATAATGGTTTAACAGACACACAACTATGTGAAGGAATTTAATAAACGCCAGACTAGGGAAGATTTACATTTAGTTCCTTGGAAAAAATGCATCATTTAACTAATTCCAGGAAAAACATGATGAGGAATTTCTGAAATGATGGCTGAGATTGAACGATAACTTTAGGAGGCACACAAACAGAAGTCTGTGTCTCTGGGAGATTCTTTGGAAAGGTTAGACAGAAGCACTGCTGTATAAACTGCAGGTCTGAAATATATGATTAGTGGGTGGATCTATACTTTCATTTAATCCAAGGCTGTGATTTAAATCCCAGAATAACTCGGTCACACTGCGCTGTTCTAATAAGACTGACTTTCAGTGCTCTGCCTAGATGTACAGACATGTCATCAAACTAAATGACCCAGCCACCGCTGTAACCCGCAGAGACCACTTTGGGTCCCAGTTAATAGGACTCCCCCCATCCTTCAGTGCCTGGGCAATCCCATCGCTGCGGGTCAGGGGGAAACCCACCAGCAGGGCTGCAGTCCAGTGTAAGCAGTCATAAATATCTCTTCTGCATTGTATATCTGTGCTGGAGTTTACTCACATTTAACTGTGTAACAGTGCTGCTACTGATGTGTGTGCTGTGCTGTGACAGCCTGCAGGTACTGTGTAGGAACACAACCTCCAGCTCTTAGGTACTGTGTAAGGACACAGCCTCCAGCTTTTAGGTACTGTAGGGACACAGCCTCCAGCTCTTAGTTACTGAGTAGGAACACAGCCTCCAGCTCTTAGGTACCGTGTAGGAACACAGCCTCCAGCTTTTAGGTACTATGTAGGAACACAGCCTCCAGCTCTTGGGTACTGTAGGGACACAGCCTCCAGCTCTTAGGTACCGTGTAGGAACACAGCCTCCAGCTCTTAGGTACTGTGTAAGGACACAGCCTCCAGCTTTTAGGTACTGTAGGGACACAGCCTTCAGTTCTCAGGTACTACACAGCCTCCAGCTCTTAGTTACTGAGTAGGAACACAGCCTCCAGCTCTTAGGTACCGTGTAGGAACACAGCCTCCAGCTTTTAGGTACTATGTAGGAACACAGCCTCCAGCTCTTGGGTACTGTAGGGACACAGCCTCCAGCTCTTAGGTACCGTGTAGGAACACAGCCTCCAGCTCTTAGGTACCGTGTAGGAACACAGCCTCCAGCTTTTAGGTACTATGTAGGAACACAGCCTCCAGCTCTTGGGTACTGTGCGGACACAGCCTTCAGCTCTCAGGTACCACACAGCCTCCAGCTCTTAGTTACTGAGTAGGGACACAGCCTTCAGCTCTTAGTAAAAGCTTACAGCTTGAGGTCTATGTCAAAAGGCCCTGTAATAGGTTTCAACTCCAAACAGCAGCCAGACCCTTCTCTCTGTGTCATCCACCACGCTGGCCTCTGTGCTCCATCTCCAGGGAAGATTGCCAGAGCCCCTCTTAATCATAGCCACATCGAGATGGGGAGAAGCGGCAATTTTGTCGGCAGCGGCGGGGGCCTTGTGGTGAATGGGCATTGGAGCTGTTAACAGGTTGGTCCCACCTCTCCTTGCCTCTGCAGCAGGGTAATGATTTCCCCAGTGACCAGTTCTGTAATAACAACCCCCTCCCCCCCCCCCCACAATAAAAAAACCCCCACAATGCTGTGCAGCCTACGTGCTCCATCACCCTTTACTGCTGTGCAGAAGAGACTCCCCCCCCAATTCACCCCAAAGGTTCCTCAGTCGGCCTCACCTGATTGGGTTTCCAGTGATGAGGCTCCTCTAAAATGATCTGTTATTGGTGGCAGCGTTCGCTATTCCATGTGGATGGGATTTACATATAGACACATGCTTGCTATTTCCGAACACACATGGTTATTATGCGAAAATTAATACAGACGGATCCAGAGAAGAGGACGGCTAAATTGAAATCACTCTGGAAGGAAATGCTTCACCCTCAGTGTAATTTAGAAATGTTTTTTTTTTGAAGAGGTCTCAGTGTAACAATTTAAATCTATTAGAGAAAAAGAAATCAAATTTTGGCATGTATGAGGACTTAAACAAATACATGATTTATGACATATTAATGATGAAGAATGATGCAGTGTTCCAATGCATTACATAATCCACGCTCAACTAAGTGATTGAAAGGTGAAAAAAAAATTGTTTTAGAGGTCCAAATATATCTATGTAAAATGGGGGAACAAAGACAGTCTGAAAGCTGTAACAGCTCACGATCTTCAAGGAGAACTCTGCTCAAAATCTTCAATTTGATGTGATTTTTGATTTAGGTAGATATGTGTGAAGTGCCGTGTGAACCAGAAAAAACACTGCCTATTATAATCTGGCTTTCTTTCTTTCTTTTTCTATACAGAGGTCTCTGATACTCTGCAAATAACAATCATTTTAATACATCAAATCAGATTATACTTACACACATATCACACACAGTACATTCTGAGTAAAAGTTGAGAAACCAATGATATTTAAACTTTTTTATTTCCGTACCCAAATAATTGTAAGGTAAACAGCAGCATGAAAACAGACTTGTTCTGAAGTTAAGTTTCCCCTTAATACAATAAAAGAAGTGATGTCTTTACTTTCTGACAAGAGGTTGTCAAGCTTTTCCAGCTTTCAGAGCTGCAGCAGCTGTAGCCCTCATCTGTACTGTCTGCTTTGAGGCGTCTCGTTTCTCATGTCAAGGTTGTGCTCCATGGTTTAGACATTTTTATTGTGTGGTGAAAGACAAAGCAGTGTCAATAGAACAGCAGTTCTACCACCAGGAAAGTCCAAAAGAGCTGAAGCATCTCATCCTCAGGGCCTCCTTCTCAGCCTAAAAATGATCTAACTTAGAATCACTTGTTGCTTCCTTCCATCATGCTGAAGAGATGTTACAGCATCAACTGTACATCGCGCTCAGTGATACGCTTATGTCTTGATGTGAGTTCTGTCAAGGAACTCTATACAGTTTGCATCAAAAATAGCAGAAAGTTGTGTTCTGTTTGATGTCATCAGAGATAAGAATCTGGTCACGAATACCTTTCTCGGTGTTGTTAGTAGAGAGGAAGAGAGAGAGAGAGTGTGTGTGTGTGTGTGTGTGTGTGTGTGTGTGTGTGTGTGTGTGTGTGTGTGTGAATTGCATGCATTACACACTAAGCTTACTTTTATTCCAGCATTTTCCTACTTAATTACCAAACCTGGCACAGTTCTTTTGCTCCTTGTCCAGCATAAATTAGCCTTGGTATTGATTCACTGAATTCCAGCGCAGTCTTCTTTGTACAAAGGATTATGAGAGGGCTCCCTATTGGCTGCTCCAGCCTTTTGGTTAAGAGCTAGCTGGAGGGCATTTGCGTAGAGCCATCCTTGGCTCTGAGAAGAACAGCCTGAAGAAATGAACCCTGCCACGTGGGAGTGAGTCAGACATTTACAAATGTTTGGGACGTCCCTCTGTGGAGTGCTCTCTCTCTCTCTCTCTTTAATAACATCTTTCTCTCTTTCTCTCACTCTCTCTGTCTGTCTCAGTCTGTCTCTCTGTCTCTATCAGGAACCGAATGCATGGCAAAGGCCCTGGAAACAGGATGGCTGTGCACTGTAGCGATATGTAGAAGTGATTTGGGAGTTGAACAGCATATTTCCCCCTGGATATTAAAAGTGATGTTCTGGGGCAGGGTTTCCACAGTTGTTGTTATCCCGTGTTTTTCAGGAGTAGTTTTGGTATGAATTGACTGGGGAGAGAGAAGGGTTGAAATCCTCCAGGTTCTGCTCCCTTTTTATAGCCTAGAGAATATAGAATTGACATCAGTATATCTAGACTCATGGACACAGATTCATTCAGAATGTGTAGGGTAATGTGATTGGTATACGTACACATACTCACTCTATCCTGTTCAATCCTGTTCAAACCTACCAATAACAGATCACTTGTCATCAAGTGCATCAAAACCTATTAATTGGTTGCCTGTTTGTGACTGTAATTGTCTGGTGTGCATGTGAAGCCAGCTATTGGTTAATAGGCCACACCAGCCTCACCACAGACACATTACAAACAAGTATGAGGCTTCAGAAGGAGAACTTGGGTTGTAGCAGTTTCACTGTGTGCTATATGTGCCCAAGGCTGGTTTCTTGGTTTGTTGCTTTTAAAAAAAAATGTTATTGTTTTTTTTTTTTGGTACCGCTTGCTCTTACCGTTTGTTTTCTGTGTGGTGCGCTGGCCAGCATCGCCCCCAGAAAATTCTACAGTACTGAAGGTGAGCTGGACCAGCACAACACTCATCCCTGGCAGGGTACTAACCACAGTGAGTCACAAATTCCCTCTGACATAACGGGACACAATGGTGGCAGTAATGTGTAGGACAGTGATTAAAATTAAACCAGCAGTTGGTGTACAATGATTCTGCTCAGTGTTCAGAGCTGACTGGGAGGTTGAAAGGAAGTCACATGTCATAATTCTAATGTTGTCCACCTTATGTGGTGACAGTTTCTGTACATTTTTCCTCAGTAATAGTCACACAAATTTATGGGCATATGGAAGTTTGAAGTTGGAGGCAAACAGCCACCTTGGAGATGTGGCCATAAAATTCCAAAAAGGTTTTAGTGTCTCATAACTACTTTGGATCTTTGGCAGCAGATGAGCTCTCCAAGCTGCTTTACTCATAATACTCCTACCAACTGAATTCAAATATTTTACTTAATGTATCATTTACTTTAAATATCATTATCATTTTCAGTGTTCTTGTGCCAGGCTGGGTGAATGTACACAGCAGTTCTGATTATGTGACTCATTATAGTATTCAAATAGTGTAGATTCTATAGAATCTGTTTCTCTGCAATAAAATAGGTTTCCATTATGTGGTTATGGGGCAAAAGTACTATTAACATGGGGCTAGATTACATGGTGTGCTCTGAGGTTTTATGTTGTGGTTGTTGCTTAGATTAGTCTTTTTTTTTACTGATCTATTATATTTTAGTTCTGTGTAAATGTGCCATGTCTACCATTTTTGATAGTTATCTTTCAATTTCATTAATGAAAGAGGATTCACTTTAAAACCCATTTGAGTTAATCTTCAAAATACTTAATGCTTGGTAGGGTACAAAATGTTAATAACTTCTCTTGAGATAATTTAGCGTTTTAGTTGGCAGCTCTAAAATTAGTGTTACATTGCAATTCTACATATGGCCCAGGCTGTGTAATGAATAAAATCACTTCATCCACGTCGGGTATCATTAAATCACAGAATTACAGAAATCAGTAAGAAACCCTTTCACAGCCCATGTGATTGGATTTTAATATGAGCGGAGGAAAATCCTGAGATTTTCAGTATCCCTGTTCTCGGTGAAAAACGCAGAGGACCCTGGGTAATTTCAGTCTGACGTAAATGTTGCTTAACTGATGTCATGCCATCTGTCTGTCCCCCTGTAGGGCCACATCACCAGCTGTTGCCCCCCTTTGATCTCATCTGTCTCTCCTCACCTCCTCATTCCGGCACCGGCCTCCAACAGACGTGTCCCCTGCCCCCCCCTCCCCCTCCCCACCCGCCAGGGGGCCTCTCCATGTTAATCTCCCCATTCATCCCTCTCTCCTGCCACCACGGCCGGAGGAAGGGGGGGATTCTCTCCGCTAACCGTCTCCTTAAAAGTCAAGGTGAGGTTCGGCCATCTCCTGCGGCCCCGCCGCCCATCACAAAGCCCTACGACTTAGCCTCCTCAGACAGCGGCACCAAACACGCCGGCCGCCAATTGAATTCGGATCCCTGGGAGAATTTCCCGAAAAGAGGCTGAATTTTGAAGAGGATGTTTCAGGAGCGATTGCTTAAAGAAACAAGGAGGAAATTCAGGGGGTGTTATGAAAGGAATGAAATCCAAGATACATAAATGGCACAGTCTTGTTTTAATAATGAAAATAAGAGAAAATGAAACAAAAACCACAATATTAATTCATGAGGGAAAAAAACTTCCAGAAAAATCTTCAGGATGATGAAGCAGACCTTGTGCCACCTGAATCACATTTTTGCAAAATAATGTGCCATTTAATGCATTTGTGATTCATTGTAATTCATAAATCATTATAGATCATTATAGACACTCACAATAAACCCAAAATAATGTATGAGATGCCATTTGAATTATGTAGTATTTATTTTGCATCTGTTTATACGAGATAACAGTGCATTGCAGAATATGTATGTCTGTTGGACTGAATTATGAAGACATAGATTCTGACATGAATGACTTCGACCACTCAATTAGATATGTTAGACCAGACGTGTAAAATGGGACACTTCCTCTAGTCTAATAATAACAATAATAATAGTCATAAACTTTCAAAACAAATAACTTCAACTTCTTTTGTTTGTTGCCAAGCAATTTATTTTGCTGTGTTTCTGTGAGGCTTTTTCTTTGCTCAGCACGGTCAGTCTGTGTTGGTATAAAGCAGAACAGAAGAGTCACTGACCTATGTCATTGAATCTAATGTTTTGCTTGCCTGTGGAAGTAAGAGAGTCAGACAAGAAAAAAACAGAACAAACAGGGTGCTTTTAAGAGCTTTCTGCTCCAAAGCACATCATATTTTTTTTCCTTTCTAAAACCTGAATCGATGAAGAGGACAAATAATTGGATTTTTAAGAATGCCTTTGAAATCTTGGTCCAAGATTATAAAAACTATTTGAAGTAGGTTTGGGTACACATTGATGAGTGGTGTCGGGCAGGAAAACTCATTATTTGCAGGGAAGTTCACCACTCCTTGCTACAGATTCCAGTAAACATTGCCCATAGTCTCTGTGTGGCCTTGTGGGTACAGTATCTGGCAAATCTCTGTGCATATGAAGCCTTTATAAGGTAGGGCTCTGTGAAGTGAAGACTCTCCTCTCCCAAGGTTTTTCTACACCTCACCTGATCGGTTGATTTAAGCCCATGGGTGGACTCAGTGAACTGAGAGGAGTGTTTAGCTCAGGGTGGGCATCACAGAAGGAGCCGTTCTGAAGGGTTAATGTTCAGGTAATGGGGTCTGTGGGGGCACGGTAATTGGGACCGTCATTGTTATTGTAAAGGGCACATCACAGAGTAATCCAGACACTCCCGCTGCCACCGCTGTCAAAGACCATTTGTGTTCCTCCATACCTCTGAAGTGAAGAAATTTGCAGAGGGAGAGAAAGAGAGAGCGGCGCGGGAGTGTGACTGAAATGGCAGATTTGTCAGGTCAGGGACCATTGAACTCATCTGTCTGGCCCATCTCAGACCTCCTCTTACTTCATTCTCTTTTTCGGGTTTAACTCCGCGGCGAGCGCCACCGTGGGAGCACCCGGGTCCAAATAATCTCCCATCTCAGTGATGATGGGACAGATATTAGGCTGCGTCTGTGGGTCGGAGGGTGCTCTTTAGCACAGAAGTAGGGGGGATGGCATCTGTGCACCCGAACACTCAGCCAGAGAGGGGGATATTAAGGTGGCATTTGGCTTTACTCATCTTCACCATGCTTATTACAGGCAAGTATGAGCAGCGCCACTGGTAAACAACAACAACAGTCAAAAGTTCATATTCATCTCTTTTAAACTAAAAGCTAACACAGTGGTGATAAGGGATTTCAGGTATGTTTTACAGTAAAGAAGACAGATACTCCAGGTGACATAGCGGATTGGGTATCAAACACTTTGAAATGAGGAGCACTTCTTTGAGACAATCGTGTTGTAAATTATCAGGATGGCATTCAAAAGTATGTCATGCAAAATGGAATGTTCAGGACATTGCCAGCAATCAGATGTGGTGAGTTTTATGGATGTTTAGGCTCTTTGTCTGTGACCTAAAAAAATTCACACATAGATCCTGACACTGTTGGTTGGCTGGAGGGATGGCTGTCCATGGGTTTAGCTGGCTACATGTAGGGGCTTCCCAGAATTCCTGCCAAATGATGCAGGGTACTTGCATGGTGACCCCCTGCTAGCTGGAGGCTGGGCTGCAGGTACACATGTTGCTCATCTAGGGAGAGAGAATGAGAGAGAGAGAGACAGAAAAAGAGAGAGGGGGAACCAGTCCGAAAAGCAGGCCGAGGTAATTGTGGTCTGTATGTAATGGGCAGTGCAGCACTTATAACCTCAGCAAGTATGGACTATCACTATGGCAACATCTAGATGAGAAGAGGAACAGAGATGGGGCCTGTGGCCATGAAGTAGAACTATAATATCTAATACGTATATGAGTCTTTTAGGTAGAGTTCCCATATGAATTCAGATGAGGACGTCTGTCAGCTCCAGCTTAGTGTTGCAGGGACAGCCAGACCTGCTGACATGACAGCAATGGCCCATCTGACGCTATCAGCTCTGATGCAATAATGAGGAGCCTAACCAGGCCACGGAATTGAAATGATCCACTGATCATATTATTACATAACCATCCCCAGGAATGTGTGGACAGCACTTCACTCACCTGCTTGTAAATATTAATGAAATTCTTAATCGCAGTGTATACTCCCATTTCTTTCAGCACTGTGCTGTGCTTTTGAGCAAAGTGCGAAGTGAGACTGTCATATTTCTGTAGAACGGCCCATGTAAGCATTAGTGATGAATAAAATGGAGTAATAAATATTGCTGTACCTTTGCAATGCTGAATGCAGCATATTCTTCCTTTTGCTATATATTCATTTTGGTAGATACCCAGTGAGAAGCTAAACATTACTACAAAGCTCTGTTATTATATGCTGGGGCAATGCTCTGTGTTAAGCACACTGAGTTAAGAGCCTTTTTTGTCTTCTGACTGAACGTAATTAGCTCTTATAGAAATACAAGTCTCATGACATTGCCTCAGTGCAACAGGAATCTAATGTCAGTAACAAAGCATGAGTAAAATAAATTTTCATTGGTGAACATTGATAAATGTAGGTCTTTTGCTATTACCAATGACACAAACCCATGCTTTAAAAGATTTCACTGTGTTTTTAACTACTGATATAAATCACATTTAAAAAGGGAAATTGAATTGTAGAGGGGCTTGAACTGTTAGTGGATTAAATCACTTCAAAGCCATATTTATGCTTGGTAATGTGTTCATAATTTATACTCCATTTCACTTTGTGCTTTTGAAATGTTTTATAGCAAAGCAAATATTTCCATTAAGCTGAGGGTTGTTCCAAATTTATTGCTGTTATTAATCACCATATCAAAGCAAAAATGCTATAGTTTCTTGTGAAAATGCTGTGCCATGCCAAAAAGGTTAACGCACATCATTGTACATCATCTACAAAAGGCACAATATGTCGACATTTGCAGTTCTCGCGTATTGATCTGTAATGCGAACCATTGATTTGTTAACAAGCAAAAGAAAGTGTGTATGGACTGTAAAAATGAGCCTGCTAAAAATACACACAGTGAAAAAGCATGCCAAAAAAGAGTCCCAGAAGAAAGGCTCCTTTTAGGCCATCAGCATTGTGAGGCTTCAGTGACAAAACAACAGTGTGTTGAAGATAAGCACGGACTCTGAGCAGCTAGTGAGAGAGAGAGAGAGAGAGTCCAGAGTCAGCCAGTGTGCACTGAGAGAGTTCAGCCTGACTAGGTGTGAGGGATGGGGGGAAACAGCCGACTGAACTGAGAACCTCCTAGTGAAACATTGAAGAGATTTACTGATGAGGCACTAACCCATCCCCCCCTTAACCCCACACCTACAGAATTACACCACGCTCTGGCTCTCTTTCCATTGCTCCCTCTCCTTCCTCTCTACATCTATCCCTCTCTCTCCTCCTCCCTCCCTCTCCCTACTGCTTTCACTCCCTCCCTCACTCTCCGTCTATCTCCACTACTCCCTTTCTCCCTCTTATTACCTCTCTCTCTCTCTCTCTCTCTCTCTCTCTCTCTCTCTCTCTCTCTCTGTTTCACCCTCCAGGAAAGCACTGATTAGACAGGCAGTCATAGCTCCTGAAATATAACTCGGAGACAGGTGAGGAGAGAAGGCCAGGCAGGTTTGTTACTGTAGGCAGCACAGATTCACACAGGGGCTGACTGGAGGAGTAATTGAATCGGTGACCATCAGCGCCCATCACCTTCATTTTCATACTCTGGGACTGGCCCCGAGGTGTTAAGACATCTGTGTGCCGCTGATTTGGGCGGATCATTCTCGTCTCTCAACTGGTGTGTGACTAGCGGTTTTATGCACTATGCATTCCACGTCCAGACAAACCCCAGTGAGTTAATTAACACAAGCCGGAGGATAGCTCTCATGCGCTGCGAATCCAGCTCATCGCCTTGGCCGCGTTTGCTGCCCCTACCAACCTGAAATTATATCTGTGTCAATGCTAGGCTCATGGATAAGTTAATAGCAATGCTAATGAGTTGTTTTTACAGTATACAACGCCTTTCATCTTCTTCTGTGGATCTTAAAGGGCTTTGCAATGAAGAGGGGTAACTAAACCCCCTTTGTTATCAGTCATTCCAAAAAACGAGTGCTACTCTTGACAATGATTCCATGAGCAGCACTCTGCAATCAAAAAATTCAGTGATTGCAGAGGGCTCCAGTGCCTTTGAGCTCAGCGATGAAGCTGTAGGTAGGAGTGCGCTTGATTTTTCTAGAGTGTGCAAATAAGGAAAACATTTCTCATTATGTGTGTGTTATTCTTGAATTAAATTTTGTTTTAATGATTTTATTGCTTTTTCCTCATAATGAGAAAAATAAACTACGCTGATTTAATCAAAAACACAATTCTCCCCTTGGTTAAGCAATTATTTGTTTTTTGCAATAATTGGGAAATAAATCTTGTGTTGGATAGAGGGGCCCACATTAATTTTTCTCATGACAGCAGAAGACATGAAATGAATCCTCGGCACACAAATTGAGGACTGCGTATTTTAAAATCAAACAAGAACATTTTGTGCATGTTTCCAACCCAATATGATGTAAGTGGGTGTGGCAACATTAGTACAGTCTGAGTAGTCCAAATCCAAAATGAATGAGTACATTAGTAACATTTACATAGCATTTTATTGAAAATGTCTAATTTTTATGCAGTATGAACATATGTGATCTTGCCCGCTACTAAACAAGAATCCTGGTCACTGTTCTGTTCCAGAGAATTTCTCCAACATTGTTTCCGTCCATTGTAACCAGTTTGTTTGTGGTCTGTTGATAACCCATTCCTGATAAGAACCACAACATGTCAAAGATCAACGTGTTGAAAGTGTTCTCAGCGCATTGCCATTCAGAGGCGGTACTGATGTTCTTTCTGCTGTTAGCGACAAATCGGGGAAAGAGCAGGTGTGTTCTGAGGAGGCGGTCTCTGGGATTCACTTTGCGGCAGTCATCTCTGGTTCCAGACAGGGTGTTGCTGTGAAGGATGTGAAACAGCAGAGCCTGTAATTGCTTTGGGACGGGGCAGAAACGGCCCTGCTGAAGATGAGAGATATTTATTTGACAGAGTGAGAGAGAAAATAGAGGAGATACGTGTGGAAATCCACTCAGGCAGGAAGGAAGTTACGGGCACTTTCTCAGGGGGGTGAGGAGTGACAGTGGGCAAAAATAGAGGAGAGGAAAAATCCCAGGAGAATGATGGGAGAAAAGGGCACATGTTCTTCCAATAACGTGGGGAGAGAGGAAGGAGCGGAGGATTGATTCTGAGATAATTCCTTCACTGAAGTTTGTTTGCCAGCTGTAAAAGATTCAAAGTTGCGTGTACTGCGGGCAGAACTTTGCAGACGGCCCAGAGGAATTAGCAAAGAAGTTTAACAAACCATTTGTATCACCAGTTTATCATCTGCTTTGCTCCTGTCATCTTTGACGTTCCATCCTGTTAGCCTGAGGTTCCAGAGAGCTGATTTAGGCAGTTTGTCTCTGATAGCAGTCTCAGGAATCACAATTCTGTGGAGACAAATTATGCTTATCGCTCACGTTGGTGCATGGGTAAAAATAAATAAATAAATAAACAGAACCTTCTTTTTATTATTTTCTTGTGGTGGTCAGTTTTTTTTATAGATGCAGCGCTTCACTTTTTAAGCACGACTGCCTGTGGCTACCTAGGAAGAAGGCATGTGAAAGTGACTGCCACTTTTCTGGCTTCTATCCCAGCCTTCTTTCCTAGCTCTGTCCCCAGAAGGCTTTTTAAAACATAAAAGATAGTATCAGTGCTGTGTGTATTTTTTCATTACAAAAAGCATCAACAGCATCCCCCCCATATTAAGCTGTGAGGCTCATTGCTTTGCTTGCAGTGACGCCAGTTCACAGAATGTTTCAGTAGATGGTGGCCTGCGATTATTGGTTGGTATTGTTTTAAGAGAACAATAGAGACATTGTTTGCTGTGGGAGGGTCCATAAACAGTCAATATGGCCCTGGAGCTCACGGAATGCAATATCTGTCTCATTAAAAGAATTAGATTTTTCTCCTGGACTGAGAGCTAGAGTGATATTTCTATGCATGGGGTTCTCACGATGTTCAGAGACAAGAACTACCACACACACAGAGAAACAAACATTCTAACATGCACACAAGCAAGAGATTCTTTGGTTATTTGTGCCGACAGTTTTCATACCAGTATTTTTGTTATTCCAGACAATTTCAGGTTTTGGCACGCAAGGTTTGTAAGGATAGATAGCATCAACTATAGAACTCTTCCAATCCGATATCTTCCTTTCCCTTCAAGGTGTGATGTATACTGACCAAAGCCCTGAGTTTTTAGCAAATATTGACCACCTACACATTGTTAGTTTTTCATAATGTAGCAACTCCGGACCATAGTTTTCTGCATTCAGTCCATGTGTTGAGTGCTCTTGGATGCAACCCATGTGCAATGTAACAAGTCCTCACTAATATATAACAATAAGCCATATATATGTGTATAATCGACCCGCTTTGCGTCCTCCTTGTTTATTTTCCTAATCGCTTATTCTCCAGCTGAAAAGGTAATTGAATCCTGTCCCCTGTGTAAAGCGGTGGGTCCAGAGACACGCAGCTGATTTTGAATTCCAGGCGTGAGACTCCAGATCAACACACACACATACACCGAGAGTGAGGATCTGGAGGACCGCATGGCACCGCCAGGCGATCAGTGATTACATGACGTTGTGTGTTCACTGTCAGTGCTTACTGCATGTGTTTACACACGTAGGTGTTAGATTAAAGCAACTTAAGACGTATCAGTTGCTTTATTTTATTCATGTGTCATTTTTTTATTGTTGATCACTCTTTCAGTAATGGGTCACCATCAGATATTTCAGATTTTCTCCAATGCAGCAAAAGCATGTCCACTCCTTGTCTCAGATACTAGGGGAATACCAGGAAAAGCTGAGTGTTCTTAGCAGGTAGGGCACATATTGTAAATGAATGCTGAAAAGAAATACTAGTCCAGTGTAGTATATTGATTTTCACTTCATGTGTGAAGTGTGTTACACATATGACATAAACATGCTGTGGGAAGCAGGGAAACATCTATCAATGAGAGCAGTGTGGGATCCAAAGGGGTTTGCCCAGAGGAGCTCACCCTTAAGCTTGGACACATATGATCATTTGTGTATGGCACGTACTCCAGCACGCAAAAGCAGAGAGTGTTCTAGGAAGACACATTAAATATGTATGAGTGCAGCATTTCCAGGACCCAGACCTCTCTATTGAAACCTTGATAAAAAAGAAAAAAAAAAACGCAGGAGGGAGGTGAAGCGTCTCAGAAGTATCCAGCTGGAATAATGCATTGCTCCACGGATCCTGTGCCTCGTTTATAAATAGCATCCGTGTGTTCAAGGAGACCGCACCATCGGCAGGGCCTGCCAGATGCATTATGCAGCAGTCCACCTGTGCAGAAGGCCGGGTTTGGTTCTGCCCGGTTCGGCACCGCTCTGCCCTGAGGACTGCAGCCTCTGGACCTGCTGACAGAGCACGTAGAGAGAGGCGGATGACGTTTCTCAAACGGCGGCTGTCTGAGGCCCCGCCCCCTGCACACCTATTGTACATTTACCAAAGATCACTCTAATTATGCCCCCTTTAGCTGGGCGCGGAGCTAGCAAACAGGTGGTGTTAAACTGAACACCTGTGCATGTGTAACTGGCAGTGGTTAACCATGTCATTAGCTGTGCTCATCTGTGTCATTAGCAGAGATCAACTTACTCCTTAGCAGTGCATAGCCGTATCATTAGCTGTGCTTACCTGTGCCATTAGCAGAGATCACCTTACTCCTTAGCAGTGCATAGCCGTATCATTAGCTGTGCTCACCTGTGCCATTAGCACAGATCACCTTACTCCTTAGCAGTGCATAGCCGTATCGTTAGCTGTGCTTACCTGTGCCATTAGCACAGATCACCTTACTCCTTAGCAGTGCATACCCGTATCATTAGCTGTGCTTACCTGTGTAATTAACAGTGTTTACTTGAATCATTGGCAGAGATTGCATCTGTCAGTAACTGTGTCATTTGCTGTGTTTGCCTGTGTCATTAGCGGTCCTTACCTGTGTCATTAGCAGGTCCGCTCCATATGGAGAAAGGAAAGCAGCGTGTAACGCTTATGTTTTGGGTTCCCAGTTCAGCATCACACCTCCCCCGCTGAGCCCTCTGTGGCCACCAGGGCTGTCGTCTCCGACGGCAACCCTCTGTCTCCTTGCAGTGCGGCACTGCAGAGACTGTGGTAGGGAGGACTGGAGCGGTGTTTATACAGCAAAAACAAAATTTCACTATGTATTACTGCATCATTTCCCCATCTGCTGTGAAGGGAAAATTACAGCAGGACTCGGAGCCAAGAAGGTGCTCCGTGCGCCGGCTCAATGAGGTTACACGGAGAAAATGGAAAACGTCAAGACAAAGACAAATTGATGCATCTGCAACCTAATGATAGAAGATTGATGGGCCAGCAGCACATCAGTAGATTTCCATTCATACCCCATTTTTCCCCATCCCAAAAGCGCCATTGACTTCACAGGAAAATAAAAATATATGCACAAACAGAACCAAAATGAATGAATATGTTTAAATCAACAAAACAACTGCCCTTCATAGTACTTTTTAAATCATGAAAATGGTTTTGCCCCCGCAAACTTAAATATTTGCCTGTATATGTATGGTAATAATTTCTTTGAAGTATTGTCACATAATGACAATCTGAATAATACATGCATTATGCATTAAGACAAGAATTTATAATGCATTTTGCACTCCACAGATCTGCAATAATGCAATATATCAGTCCATAATACTGAGGCATTGTGCAAAAATAACGGAGTCCTATGAATATTCAAAGTGATGGGCCTTTACTTAGAGTGCACAACAAGTGCTAATGAGATTTTATAACCAGTTCATAGCATGTCTGCACACAGCGCATGATGATTCAAGAACAGTAGTCTCAGGGGCCCTGAGATTAGCATAACTGGCAATTACCATAACTGTGAACAGTATGGACGATGACCACATATCCAATCCACTGACTTTATACCAAAACTGCACTTAAGAGTCCTCCTTGTATTGTGAATCATGTCTTAAACAAAGATGATTACATTTCAGCTATTACTGTATTTGGAATAAACACAAGTTGTCAAACTGATGTTATATTTAGCAACTGTCCCTCGATTCAAATACATACATTTTTGCATATTGATTATATTGATTATATTGCACATCCATTAAATTCTGTCTACCACGGAAAGCAATGAAATCACATTGTTATGGAAACACAAGAGTTGTGCATGTTTGCAATATGAAATTCAATGTGAAAAGTATTAACATGAAGTGACATACTGTCATTCATCTTGACTTTTGCCACTCATTGCTTAACATGCAGCTTTGAGATATATGATATACTGTAATGCTTCATAACGTCCTGTCACCTGCAACATAGCATTTACATTCAGATTTATGCCATAATGCTTTATCTGTGGAATATATAATGCTTATCATATACAATGCTTGTCCTTGTCCAAATTCTTGTCCTAATCCATTATTCAGATTGTCATCATAAGCAGTGGTACAGTATGTATATTGTATGAAGGTTATATCATAAAAGCTGTTATGATTATATAAAATTATTAGACATATTTTTCAAACTTTATAAAACATAAATGATTTATAAAGTATTATGAAGGTATTATGAATGATTTAATGTAATAATCTACACACTTATAAATTTACAATTTGGAGAAGGTACTCTGTTGTTTGAAAATCAAAAAGGGTTGAAGGAGACTGTCTGAATTTCAAACTACTGAGGTCTGAAACTGAGCTAAATTGGGGTGTTATAGCTATTTTGCCAAATGCTGATGGAAAAAAGAAAACTATACAATAGATTTCACAGCAACAAAGGAAAATCCGCCATAATGTAACCTTAATCTCTATTATTGAGGAATCGGCTCACACATCAATTCTCTGATGCAAGGAACTTGCACCCAATTAAGACTAGACTGACAGGAAAACTTATTCACACATACTTTCTACAGACTGTCTTTAGGAGTCTCTATCCAAACCTTGTTTCTGCAAGTGCATAGCATTTAAATTTAGTGTATACTGGGAAAGGACCTCTTCGTGTGCACAGCGTTCCCCTTTGGACTATGTTTGGGAGGACACGCTGCATCCAGTGGTGGGGGGGTTCAATTCAGAAAAAAAAGGTTAACATTTTCATCAACATTTCTCTCAAAATGGAATCTTTTCCTTTAAACTTAAGTCATACTTTCGCATGTGTTTGTCTGTCTGCCCTGAACTTTTTAATGAATGTCTGAGTGGCTGTTCTGCCTGTCTGAATTGCACAGTTCTTAATAGGAGACCAATTAAACCACTGATGCACATGTGGGAATTAAACTGCTCCATTCTCCCATAACAAGAACCCTCAAATCTGCCGGGGCCCCAAGTGCCCCTAGTCTAGACACCCATCAGTGAGCGACACGGAGCTCTGAGATCCAGACACTGGTGCAGGAGAGCACGGGTTCACTCTCATTTATATTCAGAAAGTTTCCATAAAGGCCAAGCTGAAATCGGTAAAAACAGGCTTCTAGATTCAGAACTGAACTGACCTAGGGAGAAATAAGTCCTGCATATTTCTCTACAAGTTGCTTGTGGATTTAGCAAAGATAGCAAAGCATCTGTCTCTTATTTTAGGTAAGCACTTACAACCTGTTGTCATTTCTGAAACATGGTATGAACATTTGCAGGCTATGACATTGCAGACTCCATTGTACTGACTGAAGTGCAAGGAAAACCGTCTATAATTGGCTCTAAACTAAATACTGCAATGTCTTTGTTACAGGGAATGGCGAATACAGTGACCTGCCGAAATTATAGCCAACCACCATCCTATCCTTTGAACTGTTAAATCTGCTGCTGTCCTCTCCGGCTGGACAGATGCTTGATTGCCCTCTGCACAGGAGACAGCACCATGATCTGTTCTCACACTGGAAAAATCAGACAAATAGACCTTTATGACACAGCCCCAGCTGTGGGATATTTATGTCCCTGCCAAAATAAAAGTCACTGACATGCAAGCCTGACATCACCCACCTGCTTCCAAAATCACCCACAGAGAACAAATGGGAGAAAGGTAGTTGAGGAGGGGACCTTACTGGGTTGCTAGGCACCCGTAAGCATTCTCACTTTCAGCTGATTGCCTCTCCTTTCAACCGTCTAAAGCCAAGTGTTGATATCTTCCCGTGGGAGAATATTGTGGTCTATTTAAACATACACCATAGCAGGGAGTAATTTTGCCCTCTACCTCAGCCTCCTGTTTTTGGCTGTTCCTGGCAGGGAGATGGAGCTACTCTGCTCCCTGCCCTTAGTTAGTTAGATCTCCCTGGGGAGCACCATGAGGGGTGGAGTGGAAGGCCAATGTTACGCTGTATTTGCAGGCTTTGTACGACTGTTCAAGCTGATGTTTTGGTGTGACACTGCTGTGAATACGAATTTACTTTTTACCATTGGGTTTCTCGTGCTCCCCTGCTGCTTGTACTGTATTCTCAGGTAGGTCAAAAACTTTGGAGACATTGAAGATAAGTTCCCACTAAGAGGTTTTATATTTCTCCAGTTTTGTCTTGCTTTGTCTTGCTTTTGTGTCACATTTTCTCTAAGTATAATTCTCCAAATATTCAGACGAGTAACAGAGTGTGGTGCTCTGAAAATCTGTGAAATGGAAAAGAATGTATTTTCATGGCAGTTAAAATGTAAAATACTACATTTAACATTATTTTGTATTTCACAACAACTTAGAACCACCCGAAAAGTGAGGCCTTTAACAGTTATACACTACAGCAGTGTCTCTTAACAACCCCTGATAAGTTTGGACAGCAAATTAGAGGCACTGCCTCTACAGCAGCTCAATATGCACAGAGGTAAACGACACAGAATGAGTGTTATGTTTAATTAATGACATATTTGTTCGCATCAAGGTCTCTCAAGCGGTTAATGCCAGTATAAATAACACAGTGACAAGCTTAGGTGCATTACCAGCCTTTGTCATATGAAATGCCGTTGACCATTAATAATGAATCTTAATGCCATGGGGGATATGTTTGGTGCAGTGTACTAATGCATCCCTAGAAAGTTGAATGTGTTCACATACGCTGAGGCTGGCCCCTTGCTCCTGAAAGTTTTAAAGGAATCTGTCACTTGTGGTCGGTCACAGCTGAATGCGTCATATTCTAATTAACTGTTTCAAAGGGGGCCTAACACTCCACTAACTGAAGAGGCTTAGGCAAATGCAGAGTAGACACATTGGATGAATGGGTCTGAATGCTGTTGTTAATGTAATCCCAGGCATGAGAATGAGCAGATGATATGATACAACATTTAGATGCAGTGAAAATACATGTATATATATGGTTTTGCATTAGGTTTTCACACACATGCACATATAAATTTGTGTGTGTGTGTGTGTGTGTATGTGTGTGTGTGTGTGAGAGAGAGAGAGAGAGAGAGTGAAAACCTGATGTAAAATGTCAACAAAAATCCTTTTTTTTTAAAGTAGGTATTCCATCATGCTAATGTTATATTGAAGTGTTTTTTTTCTGGCAAATTTATTCAACACGGCTTAGAAGTTCACCAAGTTCTTTCTGCAGTAAATCAGGAGGAAGGGGAAATCAGTGCTTGGACTTGAGGGACCGCTAAATCTGTCTCAAGATTGGCAGACAATGCCATGAATTCCCACACAGACCTCACTCAAAATGCCCGCTCTCTGCCTAGGCTCTGTGCCTACTGTATGTGTCACGAACATTTGACAAGTTCTCCAAGGAGTAATATATTGGAAGCCACTGTCTGGAAGCATGAATTAGTTATTTATTGGTCATCTGGGGGGTATGGAGCATCTTACAGAATCAACACTGTAATGCACAGAGAACAGCATATGACCAGTTTGATGGTACGCCTTGGTATGAATTCATAAAGTCATCATTTCACAATGATAAAGCATGTTAATAAATTATATCATCCCCCTTCAGCAAGCCCCTGGCTAAAAGCAAAACAAAGATTCAAATGGCGTGGTAATAAATATTGTCAAATTCCTCAGAATCGTCCCCACGCTGTTTATGCCAGCATTACCAGAGTATCATAAAACAGAATCCTCATAAGAACGGTTTGCGCAAGCCTTGGTAATGACGATACATATTTAGCCAGGGGGTTACTTTCAGTGAGTGAGCAGGGGGACCTAGTGTGGCTGAGAAAGAATTAGGGCCTTAACCCACCAGGTGTCTTCCACAGGGTTTCGTTCATTCAGTGCTTTTGTGAAAGTAAAACATTGATTTTTTTTGTCTAATATCACTTGTAAATATACCTTGAGCTTTTAGAAATATTTCTTTGGTTTGTTTTGGTGGCTTGTTTCAGATTTTGTGAAGGGAGATCTTAATCCTGTCAGTACAGGCAGTGTGAGTGCACTGTGGCTTACCTGAAAAATAAAAACACAGCTAGGTAGCCAACCACATCTGAACTATCTGAAGTGTCTAGCCAGACTGCAGAAATCTCATCTCAACTCAAAATGCTTGGTTCGCTTCCTGCAGACCTGAGCCGGTTTCCTTCACACGGATCATTTCGCAAACAAACTGTCTCCAGCTCCCTTGTTAAGCAGGCAGAGGCCACCGCTTCAAGGGGTTCTCGGTATGTTCAGATTCAGTTCCTTTGGGTTACTTTCTCCACTCAAAATCTAATGCTGTCCAAGCGGCCCCTGCAGTGTCCTGTGCAAAGGAATGCCGTGCTGTGAATCAAACATACAGCATCAAGCAGCACCCACACGAAGACCAGGCACCCCATCTGAGTGATGCAATCCCGCGGAAACTCGAGTGCTGCTCCTGTAGACGATCCATTCGTTTCTGAACGGTATCAATAATTTAGCCATTTGTATCTGAAGGCCCTACATCAGCGGGGCTTTGACAGACTGAAGGTTATGTGGAAATCAATTTGGCTCCAAGATACAAGCAGGGGAAGGTAAATGGGATTTCAGGCGAGCATTTAGAATCGGTTGGACATGACAGACCTCGCAAAATAGAAATGCCAAATTTGCTGTTACAAGGCTTTGAGGCATGGGCACTTATCAGAAATATGATTGCATGTTATTTACAGGACTGTTACCATGTGGCCTTTATACCTGTGTAATAACACTGCTTGCATTAATAAGTGCTGTTTAGCTGTACACATTCTTGCCATGAGAAATGTACTGACACACTTTAGATTTTGATTTCACAGTATACATTTCTTAAGGTACAGTTTATCATGAAAAGGGCATGTAGGATTGAACAAGCAACCTAAAAACAGGCAAGAACTTGGAAATAGTGAATACAAAACAGGAACAATAATGATGCCTAATTCGAATGTCAGAAGTTCAGCTCGCAGCTCTTTCTGATGCTCATGTCAGAGTACGTGCTCATGTTTGATCCTGTATCACTCCCATTCATTCACATCTGGCAGTCTGGCATTAGTACATGAAAACTCAATGTTATACATTACAAATGGAAACACATCCCTACTGCATGTCATTTATGAACTTGCTGTGGCTTGTGGACCAACCGCCTGCGACAGTACCAAAAGTAAACAAGCAGCATGTGTTTCTGAGACTCTGAGCGTGCGAACTCGAGTGTGACAGAACCAGGCTCCGCTGTGGAGTTTCAATTATCACTGTCTCTGCCTCCTTCCGAGGGCCATCAATCAAAACTCAATACCGTGCTCAACCAAACAATTACCATACGATCGGATGGCAGTGTGAACACAACTGCCCCAGGAGCCGTTGGGCTTGTTTGTGGATCATAAAGAGGCAAACAGGAAGGCCTACACTGTGCTTTATAGTTAGGCTTGGAGGATTTTGGCATTTATTTCTTTGAAGTAAACTTGACTTTACTCTTAATATGACAGCCAAATAAAAATGGATCTGTTTAGACAAACCCAGTGAAATCCTCTGATGCTAACGATTTAGTGATGGTGCAGTGGACAGCTTATTCAGTTGCTTGCTCATGTAGAAAAATCGAATCAAAGTCCGGTTTGATGTTTACAGCTTTACACGGTATGTCCTTTTAAGGACAGATTACATCAACACACAGTTCATGTGTCTTTTTATGAACACAAAGGCATTTTTCACCACCCGATCTTCGCAAATCTAATTACGGAAATATCAAGAGTCACCTGTGCTCATTAGGCAGTAAAAGATTGTTGAGGTTAGCTAGCTGCTACGTGGGCAGTGATAGGGTTGTAATACAGACAGAGCAAGCACAGAAGAACAGTTCCTCAAGTAAAACGTGTCAAAGCCAAGACAGAAAATGACAAATTACTCAAAATGAGCTCATTCGCTGGAGAAATCTGTCTGCTTATTTGGTTTCTGTTTTGTTCTTCCTTTTCCTCTGTTTTGCTACAGTAATTGAAATTGCATCAAAACACGATGTAATCTTGTTGAGATGACAAGAGATCACTGGATCAATATCGTTTTTTTTTTTAATTAGCAAACCTGATGCTCAGCACAAGACACACTGGAATTGATATTCGCTTCATCTGATTGATTCCGAACACGTCTCTGCTGAAACTCACTCCTCGTAAATGGAGGTGCTGTTTGCCAATGACAGCAATAACAATAACAGTATCATCATAACTATAATGGTATTATTATAATGCCTATTGCATACGTTTAATTAAATTGAGCCTGGTGAGTGGATTGTTTTTTTTTTCCTCTTTCTGCAGGTGTATATTACTGGAAGATATGAGAGTGTATTCATTATATTGCCATGGCACCATGCAGGCACACAAAGCCATAACTGTTGGCATGCCAACCGTAAGGCACCAGGTGTGTGCCCACAGCCCTGTATCAAGGTCAGCTTGAACTGAAAACAATAGAAAATGTGCTTAATTACCTACAATTGAAACACACACACGCCATTTGCATTTCAGAAAACAAGCGCCCTTCTGTTCATAATTAAATACAAGTTGCAAACAAATGTATTTTTCTCAAACATCACGGAAGGTTGGATTTGTTGAACAAATCTGGAGCTCAGGCCTCAAGACATTACAGAATGAGTTCTTAATTTACTTTGATTAAATATGATAATGAAACCTGCATGTTTTTTAGTCATTTGTAATAACAAAACCACTGTGCGGAAACCTGTTAGCCACTTTAAGCCAGGGACCAACAGAGATGAGGACTATCGTAATTTGTAATGCCAAGGCTTCATTCACTTGTGTCACAAGTGTATTTGTTACATTGTGTTATAAGCCATAGCCATACCTTTTCTGTAACCAAATTGTAACTGTAATCAAAATTACTTATGTAAAGTGTAAGAACATTAGAGGAACAGATTTTGTAGGTTGTTTGTTGGAGAGCAGTAGGCTCTTTTCAGGGTGTCATCTTCAAACCCTCCCACCTTTCTGCTTAGAAGGGAACTTAGGTTGATCTTGAACTCATTCATGTGTGAAAAACTGCATGCATCTTCAAAGAGAAAACTTGGCAACCTGCTTTGATCCAAAAGGCGTTTAAGATGTTCTTTCATGATTTTTCTCCTTAATGGCACCATGTTTTGGAATCACCAACTATACATTTAGCTCCTCTCAGCACAGCTACCTCTGCAGGAATGCAGGAATACTGCGGCAAGACAAGTGCAACCTGCAAGTATACTCACATGCAGCCAATGGTCATTTAGCGCACTACAAGCCCCACAGTGTGCCGCAGTAAAGCGGGCACTCATTGGATGATAAGGGCTACTCCACTGACATCATCCAAGCAACTTGCAGGCACCTGACAAGGAAACCCTGGCTGATCAATCCACCCCTGGCAGAACCAGCTCCCCATTCTTTCTGAACCTGCGCCATACAGCCAAGCCGACACTCATTACAGTACATTACATTACATTCATTCAGCAGATGCTCTTATCCAGAGCGACTTCCAGCACAAAAGGACAGAAGTGTATCCATTCAAATTGAATGAGAAATGGTGTCAGACCACTCAAAACAAACACCTTGCCAACTGAGCCCAGAAAGGTGCGTTACAACTGCAACTGTGTTAACCCCCCTTGTCTGGGCAAAGGATCAGGGGCATATGCTGTTGATGCTTAAGTTAATGAATATTTAAGAATGAAATCAGCTCCATTTCACTTTTTTCACCACTAAGAGAAGTACTTAGTATTTACATTTAATATATGTGTGGAAATGAATATATATTTAAATCAGTTTCACTTTGTTGTATGTCGTATTGGACTGCATTAATCATCATCAGTCTTGAATGTTTAGGCTTAATTAGGGGACAATCATTGCAGTGACTGACTTCTTGATCCAGCGAGCCGCTAACTCAGAGGTGGTCCTGAGCATTACACAGCTGAAGCAGTGTCTTCATTTAGCGGTACAGTTCACACTGAAATCGCATAGAGTTCATAACAGCTGCGATCATCTCGCTGTCTTGCGTAATATCAAGGCACCTGACTTAATTCACACCTGAAATTCTCTTTCATTTCAGTTTGCGGCAACAGGCGTAAGTCTCTATACCATGACGGGAAATCACGAGAACAAAACGCAGTAATTCAAAGTTAAAGAAATTTAACTGGTTTAAGGATCGTTCTGAGTTAAGATATATCTGCTTTGATAGCATCCTTAAAGGGAGGAGGTATCATAGTGCAGACTCAAACCACAGTATCTGCGAAATTGGTGATCCCTAATAGATGTATCAGGAAAATATGTAACAGACAACGGTGACAACAGAATTCAACTCCAGTTGTCTTTTGTGCATGAAAATCACACCAGAGTGAAGATCCCACGGCAGTGCCTTGGAAGGAAAAATACAACCTCACATGGTATATATGAACACGCCCTTAGTGTTTCCTCAGTTCCTCTCTCTGGTCTCAGTAGCAAATATAGTGAAGAAAGATGTCTGTCAAATTTACCAAAAACAAAAATGTTTATAGATTGGCCTATGTCTCTGTCAATAGACTTCGAGGTGTCAGTCAAAAGTGGGTTTCTGTCTGCCACATTGGCAGGTTTTCCACCTTTCACACTTGTATATTTAAAGTTATAATATTCTCCTGCTGTTCAGGTTAATTCAGAGACAAACAAAAAACTGACAAGGTTTTCCTGTGTCTGTTTTTTATCTGAAGCATAAAATTCAATGTCATACAGTGAAAGAGAAAAGAAATCCATACATTGATTAGTTAGACTGGGGCTTCTGCAACGTGAATGGTCCAAGAGTCACCTAGAATGTCTTCTAATATTAGAATATAATTTTTAAAAAGCCCCTTTATGGAGTGAAAATCTCTCATTAATAATCTGCAGTTCTTTCAGAGGGCCTGGACTGTATTTTTCCAATTAACATACTTTGAAAGAGCACACATGAACACACGCACACACACACACAGACACACACAAAGCAAGAACAGCACAGATCATTTATTCTGCATTAAAATTCATTTCATTTTGAATCCATTTCGCAACAGAAATTTCAGTTTTATCATAGTGGAAACTGGTCTTCCACTCACAGTATCTGATGGTAGAATATTACAGCAGAGAATGGAGCAGAGATGATGTGATCGATAAAACTTTTTTCCGAGGCTTTGAGCTTAGGAGTGAGTTAGGAGTGATTGAGTACACTTTAAAATGTTTAAAAATAGAGAAAAATATCCAACTATCTATATTCATGAAAAAAATTGTTCAGAGAGAGGCCTTCCGCACCATCTCTTGCATATTAAGCTTTAAAGGTGTTAATTCCTCAAAGTAAAACCTCAAAGCCTCAAAATCAGTCATTCATTTCCATGCTTAATGTTTGATTGACTGCTCTGAAATGTAAAGTGAAACATTCCAATTCTGCAATCCATAGAAAAAAAGGTCTTTGAGAGCATTGAATGATGGCATAAAAGATAGAGAAGTTTATTGGTCCATAATTCTCAAAGATGTACATCTGCATCAACAGCCCTTTGTTGGTGGCCTTGATGAAAGCACACAAATGTACTGTCAAACAATAAAAGGTGGCACACTTCAGTGAAGGCCTCTTGATGGACCCCGCAGTGTTCTCACACTTAACAACCCTCAACTGACTGTCTGTATAATAAAACATCATAAATCTATTGCGAAATAGCATTGTTTTCTTGTACCATCAATCAAAATATACACCAAAAAAAAAAACTTGAAAAGGAAAGTTCTCCCAAAGATGACGTTGATGATGATGATGATGATGAAACCTCTGGGTCCAGTCAAGCAACAGCGGACCCCGTGGCAAAGCCGGGTGGCATGTCCGGTTGACGTATGAAAGCGCGGCATGGCGTGTTGTGTTTGCGAGAGCAGGTGCTGTTTTGAGTGAGCCCAGCTCGCTCCGGTGAAGGCAGCCTTCTCTAATTGGGGCGGGCTGCCAATCTCTGTCGGAGGCCGATGGCATGGCTCACGCCCGCTCCGTCGGCCTAGTCGCCCATCTTTGACAGACAGCTGTGAAGGCTGTTATTGTGACGTAGAAGTTCGTGAACGTGAGCGAGATAAACATCCCGTAAAAAGCACCAAGCTCAACAGGTTGCGGAGCAGACGGTTCACAGCTGCACATCTGAGCATGCTCAGATGAACAGTGCCGGATTAAAGACTCCATAACTCCCATGCCCCCTTGCTCCCAGAGCTTGTAGTTCTGTCACACTGTATTGTATCTTGCAAAGCAGGCCTGGTTACTGTGTCACACAGCTTTTGAATGAATCAGGATCCCCCTTTTCCCAGGATGTGTGGAGTGACATGCATTGTGCTTCTGAAGTAGAAACCCAGATTCACATCTTGACACACATGGTGGCACTTTCCCCAGCCATGAGCTGCATACGTTCGGACTTAGTTTTCTGACCTGAAAGGACATGCATGTGCTTTGTGCTATTCTGCTCTTATTCTACACGCGTGTGTGGCAGGCAGCTTTCTAGAGCCTCAAAAACAGCTGCAGTGTATTGCATGTCCAACAACAATACGAACTAATCAGACAAAAGGACATTTTTATCAAACCGGTCAGATGGATAGTATTCAATCGGAGGATCTGGTCATTCATGCGTATGGCAGGCAGCCATATTAAGTCATCTGAGGTACTCTCCTTGTGATGAAGGATTGTAATGTACTGCAGTAAATACACAATGTACCAGTTAAGACTCCAGGAATAGAGATGTACGAGCAGGCAGAAAATCCATCCTCCGAGGGACGAACAGTTTGCAGAAACAGTATGAAGGAATCATGAATCAGAATAGCCTGTGTCTGCAATGTATATGGACATGGCATAGATTTTCCTCAATCTATAAATCCTTGACATACTTAAAGGTGTGCTCAACCCATAACTGCTACATAAAAGCTGATGCCCATTGCTCACGGATTGGCTGCACTTATTAGTATGACTGTTCGAAAAGTCATTGTGTGTACCCATCGAGCTTCTCTTATATGAGCTTTTTGAAGAGGATACACAAATAATAATAGTTATTGACCATAAAACCCAACACACTTGAATTAATATTCATTACATATTCGCAACCCAGAGAAATGCGTATTCTGTGTAAAGATTTCCATATGAATACCTACTTGAAATATGCCATAATAGCTGATTATCCAGATTAATTATCACTAATAGCACAACCACGTATTCAGAATCCACAAAGAACACTGCAAATGGGTGATATTTCTGCATTTGTTTTGAGATAAGAAATAATGTTCATTTAGCCTATTCTACATCAAAGTACATACTGATGAATATGTTCTTGACATCCCCATTAAAGAGCTGTGTTTTGTTTGAGCGTATTTGCGAACTAATTAAAACAGCATCCAAAGCATTCAGAATCTTTAAGAGGAGCTAATTACAGCAGAAATAGAAAGGATTTTTCTCTCTCTCCCAGCAGTCATACGGGCCCCTCGTCCCAGGCGGGTCTTCCCGCTCATCCTACGGTGTGCAGCGGAACAAAGCCGGCGCAAACACGTCGGGGCTGGCTGCCGCGCCATCAGAACAAAGTGTCATAATCTAAACCCTGTTCCTTTGATGTCATTACTGCGCGCGCATAAAGACTGTTCTTACAACTGTGAATACCTTTAATGACTTGTTTACAATGCGCTTCTCAGCCGGAGTCAGATGCATTCCAGCTGGCCCGCTGATGCGGCGCATTCAGAGACCCCCGAAATCGCTGATGGAGCTCAGGGCACGGAATCCGCCGCAGACAAAGGAGGCTGATTTCGGCTCCTTTTTAATTACGGCTGCGCGGCCCTCCAGAGATCGCCAGAAGCACCCGCGCGCTCCGTCGGTGTTGGTCTCCTTTAGAGTAGTTTGGAAACGTTCCTGGAGTTACCTTTTGTTCAGCACTATGAGGGCAAATTATAATTTGTGTTCGTTAAAGGTTTGAGAGGTCTCTGCTCCTCTGAAGTGCTGTGGCTCTGAAAAGGGGTAATACTCTGCTCCCATAATATTGAGTTATGAGACCCTGGACGATGTTACCTCTCTGCGCTACCTGGTTCACTTCTGCTGTTGGCACAGTATTTCTGTAGAGCCCCTGCCTGACTCCAGACACAGCCAAAGATGAAATGATTACATTTTGTACTTTACTCAGTGAAGAAAGTCTGTGTTACCCAGTGCCTTTAGTCTGGAAAGTGTGAACAAACTCCTCTCAGACTTGTAATTGAGCAGTCCTGTCAGATTGGCAATTGAACGGGGGATGTTCAAAAAAATAGCTGAAAAATAACATAACAGCACTCAATCCCAAATATAATTTTCCCCCTGTGCAATGCCTGAGTTTTTGTAGTGCTTGCAGTGGTTTAGCAGGCAAAGTATGCAATCATTGGTGTCTCTGGGGTTCCAAAACATGTGCGACTGAGAGCGCTAATTTGAGAGCAACTTCAAAACCACTTTTGTGTAAGTTCGCTGTCCTCTGTGATGGCAGATCTGTTGCATTGCTAAAGGTTGTCATCTCTTCTTACATTGTAGGCTGCTGCAGATAAACCCAGGTTACTCACACTCATAGATGTTCAATATGATATTTCATGTTTTCACTTTTCATTTGTTGTTCTATTATATGACAATGGATTTTGCAAGGTGTTGCTGGTCATTGTGCATTGTACCACATAAGACACACACTAGTACATCAACCTTAGGAACATTCAATTGATTCAGAGTTTGTCTCACTTTATTCTTTTGTGTTCAAAATGTTGATGAGAACATTGGGGGGGGGGGTAATTCTCCCTGTTGGACCTGTAAATACAGACCGCACCAGGCTGAAGAGCTGGGAGCTCCTATGTGGTAAAGTGGTTGGGGTTTCCAGGGCAACGGACAGATTTCATGCAAACGGCAGTCTTTAAAATCATTTCACGTTTAGCACTGGAGAGGGTAAGAGCATGTCGGGGGCGGGCAGAAAAAGGGAGGCGGCCTTGATCCGCGGCACAAAAAAATAAACCGGCGCACAATGGAGATGTCCACGCGACGTGGGCCTCGCGGGCGGAAGCGTCTGAAGCGAGCTCCTCGCCCGGCGCGCTGACACGGGAGCCGCCGCTGAATGACTCACCGTGACGATAATGTTCTATTGTGAGTGCCGCTGCCCGGTGGACGGATGAAAGCTCGGCCCGCTCATTAGGTCCGGCAGCCCCTCAGCCCTGGAGGAATACAAATCCACTGCTCTCCCCTGGTAATGTGCCCCCTGGGGAGCACAGCTGATGCACCGGGGGTTCCCAGAGTAGGTCCTGTCCTCTGGATGGTAGTGAGGGTGGTAGCAGTGGTGGTGGTGTAGGGGGATGGGGGGGTTGTTGATTTCACGTGCACCTGTGGGGTGCCTTTCCTAGAGAAGGGTCAAGGGTCCCCCCGACAGGGTTTTGGATTGTAACGTGACTGATTAAAGAGTGGATATTATCAGCACCACAGTCAACTGCTGGGACTGCTTGAAATTTGCCTGTTGTCTCTGCAGGAAGCTCTCAGATCCCAGACCTAATATAATCTGAGGATCTGTAGAGCTCCCCATCACCAGCAGTTGCATATTTCTAACCCTGACATACATTTGGCACAGAGTAAAAGTCATTAAGATATACTGTAGACACCGTGTAAAATTCACACTGACATATACTAGACATAGTGTAAAAGCCACACTGACATACCTTAAACAGCTGTAAAAGTCATGTTGCCATACACTAGACTCAATGTAAAATTCACACTGACATACACTAGACACAGTGTAAAAGTCATATTGGCATACACTAGGCATAGTGTAAAAGCCGCACAGTCATGCAGTAGACACAGTGTTAAAGCCATGCTGACACTCTGGACACAATGTAAAAGTCATGTTAGCATATACAAGGCATAGTGTAAAATTTGTACTGGCATACAGTAGATACAGTGTAAAAGTCATATTGACATACACCAGACACAGTGTAAAAGTCTACGTGACACACACTCAACAGAGTGTAAATGGCCCAATGTGGGCTTTTTGAGTTTAAGTGCTCAAACTTATTCTTTCTCTTTTCACAGACTAAGAACGCAAATTAAGATGCACCTACCAGCTACTGGCACCTCCAGTAATTAATGAAATAGTTCATTCAGATGGAGGGATCCAACACACAAGGCTGCTGAAGGTTAAACCCAAAATAAAAGACAGCAGAGATTAAAGGCTGGCAGAGAAAGAGCCGAGATGAGAAAGGGGTCTCCTATGGAGGGATCAGTAATGTGTAGACTTGTCCACCTAAAAGCTGTGCATTTTAAACAGCCGGGGCCGTCGCTGCCCCCCGGATGCTGAGCAGGATGAAAGGGAGTCGCTGGGCCCCCAAACAGCAGAACTCCGCAAACGGCCCGGAGGCCCCGGGTTTTTCGTGTGCTTCGGACTGAAAAGCTGCCCGGATCCATCCATCCAGCGACGGATGAGCCGCCCCCACCCCCCGAACGGGGAAGGATGTGATGCGGTGAATACGAAATCTGCCCCCCCGGCTGCTAAGCCTGGAGATTTCAGCTGCCCCCGCCCCTCCTCCCTGCAGCGGGTAGGCGGTTGTTTGTTCATGTCTGGCATTTGCAAGACAGCTTGGCATTCTGGGTGACTGATTTTTCAAAAGGAAGAGTGTGACTGTCAGACAGCCTGGAAGTTAGCCGTGAAGAATTCTCGCATGCGCTTGCGGCAGAAGGGATGAATATTTGGAATTTTATTGGCGACACAGTGTCATTTTTCTCATTATTTTGCTCCTTGTCCATTTTTGTACTCCAGACATATGTCTTGACAATCTTGTCATACCTATGACGTTCATGTTAAATTTTGGAAACAATAATTGACCCACTCACTACAGATTTGGATGTAGAATTTCAAAACAAGGCTTATTTTTTTCTGAGTTTGCTATAAAAAGTACACACTCTCATCTCCACAACCCCTCCCATCACCACTAGAAGATGTGCTCCTCTAACTTTGATTGCTCTCAGAGCTCACTGGTTGCTACACCCAGGCACCTCCGGGAGACTGCTTTACCTCCTCCCAAATGAAAAAGGTTTTTTTCGCACAAATAAATAAAGTATAGACTGCCAAAAGGGCCTGAGTGAATAAATGATATGATCGTGAGTAAGAAATGCACCTCGGCATGCCGAAATGGCTCAGGACAGAGCCAGTGTATTTCACTGCGTTATGAACCCTGGCGTGGAGAGCAGTTGGAGAGCCAGCCTCATTACAGTGATATATAGAACATCTCTGGGAGAGGTGGGGTATCACAGGCTAGCTGATAAAGAGACGGGAAACAATAAAGCAGGGAGAAATTCAAGGGCTTTCAGCACAGGCATTTGTGAGGTCAAAATAGCCATCATCTGCATAGGTGTACATCACATCTACATCAGATGTAATGGGGCGACGTTATGATACCGTCAGTCATCCTGGCACTAAAAAACAAAATGAATCTGTGACACAAGGACAAGCCAGCACTCAGTCAGAGCGCTGGCACTAAGCACCTAAACTTTTCATTTCAACACCTTTAGGTTCTAACTTAAAGCACTCATAAAGTAAAATATTGTACTCAGAGTGATTGCGCATGTAATATTAATGGGCCAGTCTAGGAGGTTTACAGCCAAGCGTTGATCCAAAGTAGAATACCCACACTGTTTGAAGAGATTAGGGTCGGAGGGTACTTCAGTGAAGTGATTTTTAATATTCTACTTTGCTTGTAGTACAAAGACAGGAGAAACAGCATGTTCTTTTGTGAGGTCATTTTAAATTATGCAGAGAGGCTTCAAAGAGCAGTGGAGCTATGGATAAAGTTGCATCACATGGGATTTATCATGGAATTTTTCAGCTATTACTAACATTTGAAAAAAAAATTAGAAAATGGGGTATGGGAGAAAGCTGAAATGTTCTGTATTCTTGCTCTTAATTTCTTATTGATAACCTTTACTGGAACCTTTAAACCAAACTTCAAAATATAACCCATATTTTATACAATATATCAATACAATGCAAGAGAAAACAGCAAAATCTGATCAGAAACAGGGTTGTCAGATCTATATACAATGCACCCAATCACTGAAAGTTTGATTTCAGTTTAGTAGAATTTTGGTTTACATTGGATGTGAATGACTTGTGAAAAGCAAAAGCCAATAGCAGATTATAGTTGCAGAGTATAGATTACCCTCATTTCAAGATCACAGCTGTTGCAAGAGCTGTTACAAAAATCTCCATGCATCTATGACAATGTACGTGCTAACAATGTAATTGCTGACAGAGCTAAATTGTGATCATCTGAAAAGAAATGGAGAACATCATACAAATATGCCCGGTGACCTAGCCACCTGCCAGTCTCTCCTTTCAGTCTTTTCTTCAGCTGTCTCATTTGCAAGGGCACCTTCCCGTCAAAGTAAAATACAAGGCTCCAGAAGCAGTCTGTTTAAATGAGCCTTTACCTTCTCTGCCCTTCTCAACTCCCCTTTTCAACTACTTTGCTTTCACAGCACGTGACTTTGCATCCTACTTTGAGATGAAAGTTACAGACATCTGCAACTACTTTAAGAAACTTCTGTTACAGTTTCTCAAACAGTATGTAGTAAAAAATAAGGCTTAATAGTCAATCACGCATCCGCCACCATCACCTTTGATTAGCTAGTAAGGTCTGGCACGAGAAACAAGGAAAACAAGGAGCACAACAGAAGCTTCAATTCAGTTTATTGGAATGAGCAATTGGGGGTTGCCAGGGGCACGCATAGTACTTGTCCTTAATTTAAAAAGGGTAAACCCCCTGAAGCACCTAACTCACAGACCACTGAGGAGTAAGTATTTTATATTTCCAAATCGCATACCAAAAGTTCACTCAGTATTCAACACTGCACACAAGTAAATTCACTCAGAGTTTAATGTTGCACCACATTAAGCACTCACAGGGAGAATTAACTGATATTACAGTCCATACACTATACATTACAGCCTACCACACCATACCGCTCCTGTCCCCTAGAGACCCTAGATTGCTCTAAAATAATGTTAGACCCCAGTTAAAAGCTCACACTCTAAAATTAATAAATATTATGCTCATGTTTGATTTCAACATCCATCCCACATAAATGTGGGTATATTGAATTATGTGCCCACATCTATCTAACCAATGTGTTTAAATACTCATAGCAAAATACATGCAAGACTTAAGAAAGAATAGAATAAAAAGGTATCACCTTCATAAATATAATCAAACAGAATCTGGACATAAATGAATTAACAAATATATAAAAACTGCAGGGGAGAAAGGGCAGACTTAAATGTCTGTGGTCAGGTGTAAAACTCTTAGTGTAAAAGCTTTAAGCAGACTGACCCAATGTGAGCTGATGCAGAGTGTCCGTTCAGCCTCGGTTACAGTGATTGGCTGTCCTTAGTGTGACAGTCACCCTCAGTGATATAAGTAGGCTGCAACAGAGCATGTCTGTGGAAGGTATGTTTCCCGGGTTTCGGTTGCAGCGTGACTAGCACCCCGTACTGACTATCACTTCAGCTTTCCCTCAGCACGTCCACGCTAGGCTGGCTATAACTCACACAATCAGCTGCCTCTAGTGCTTTCCGCACTCGCCTGCACAGGGCTGCACACTCTGACTCGCGCCCGGGGTTTTTAAAATAGGACACCGCTGCATTCCCCCCAATGACTGTGAAGCAATTGTACAAATTCTCCTGCGTGCAGACAGGAGGTAATTACCTCCAAGCTCACCACTGCACCAGCATTGCAGGTTCCCTCACGGAGCGCAGAGACGTGCACAGAGTCAGGTTGGAGAAATTCAACACAGGTAAATGAGTTTGTGCTGGTGTTTAAAACACCTGTGAAAACAGATGGGTTGCTGGTGGCCTTTTTAAATGAAGTTCGGGAGGACTGCAGGTGAAAGGCAGTGGGCCTCACTCTCTCAGTGCTGGGAAAGACAGCAGCTGCCAGAGGTTTCAGGCAGACCGTGGCCCAGAGTGTCTTTGCGTAAATGAACACTTCCTTTCCGGAACCTTCATTCCTGTTCCAACGCATTAAGTGCTGTGGGCAGTTCTGCTCTTAGAAGCACTGTCTTCCAGCATGGGGAAATTCTGGTCAACGCCAGAGAATACAAATGATTCAGGAAGCAATACAAAGCATTCTCAAAAGCAAAACCTTATTATTTCCATACAGTGACTTCAATTACTTTCATATGTGAAAGAACAGTAGGAATTTGGGGAACATTGCAGAAACTAGTGTTTAGATTAAGGCATATCTATGGTATCATGGGGGGTGCATTGATTGGGATGTTGATACTTCATTGCTGCACAGAGAGAAATATTGGATCTACACATCTTACAAATGCTGGCACCCAATGGTATTGGTGAAGTGTGTGACATTGAATCTTTTTTGGAAACATGATTCATTCATAGTATCTGCTTCATTGCTGTTCTCCTGTGACATTGTACATGTGCCCTCATTAGTACTTTAGTTAGTTGTCATTTTTAGTGATCTCCTAACGTGAATGTACACTAACAATGTTCAAGCAAATTTTTCTCAGCTGCATTCATTGTATTCAGTGGCATCAGGTATAGAACAAGCTCATGACCCTGTTATTTTCTTGATTGATTATTTCATCTTTTTGCAGAACTCTGATTGGATGTAAAAGCGATACAAGCACTCTCATAGAGAGACATAATATATGATGTACTACCCTTCACCTTGATATTATTTTTTAAAAACATGTTTTTGGTGCCTTTGTCTGTGTTTTGTTACAGATATAGCCATGTAGTTGATACTTGGCATCCACAAACTTTCAGAATGTTTTTCTGTCTTATTTATAGCAGTAATTCAAGATGTTTGTCTTGGTAAAAGAGCAATTCTATGACAGTAATCAGTGCTGTAGGCAAGCCCTGGAATCTCAGGTAACAAATACACTGTATATACCACACCTGTGAACAGTCTGTAATCCTGCATGTGGGAACTCAATAAATATGGGTCAATCAGGGAGTAACACAGATCTGACAAGGATTACAGTGATCAAAAACGGGCTGTGAGCGCAAGATGGTGAGCTGAATTAATTTCTGGCACTATCTTAAGAGACATTTCTACCTATCCAGAATTTCAAAGGAGAGGAAATCTGAAGCAGTGTGACATCTTACACCACTGCCAAGGAATGACTTTTCAAATGCTTTGACTCCTTCAGAATCTTATAAAGTGACTGGTCCTAAAGGAGCCAAAATAGGGTTTGCAGGAAAATATGAAATGTACCATACCAATGTTATTCAGGTGTCCTTCACAGATATGTGGTAAGTACCTGTCATTTTTCATTTAGCGCTTTAGCCTCTAGTGTGTCACCAAATACACGATTTAGACCACAGAGAGGTTCAGACAAAATGGAGAAGGCGAAAGATAAGACCATGTCTCCCTCAGAAGCAGTGATACAACTCGGTACTGACCCAAACACCTCTGTGTTCTCTCAAGGTGGTCAGACCTGCCATTCTACACAATGGCTTAACACAAGTCTACAGACTGCTGAAGATAAGGCTAGAGCTCTAAGCCAGTGAAAATTACTAAAAGAAAAAAGGATTAGATAGAATTTTTTTGTTTTGTTTTTCCTTGTTTTTTTCCCCACATATTTTCTGTGCTGTCTGAGTATATATGCAAGGTGGCCCACTTTTAATCTCTGATTGTTTCCGTATCTCACATAGACATATTTTTCTGACTGCATTGTAATTAAGATAAGAAAAACAAAATTCAGATGTTTGACAGTTACTCTAACTTTGTAAAGAGGATATTATAATCCTTGCTTAGATTTATAATAAGATTAAGTCAGATCAAAACAAGAATCTGCCATTCATTATAAAAAGGTAATTTAATCAACTCTTTAAATGTACGTTCACCGTTGACTGAGACTTTCCATTCATTAAAGTTTTTTTGGAGGTCAGTAGACCTGCAATATACATTTTCAAAAGCTCTCCCATCCTCTGATCCTGAATCAGTTCATAGGAGCGTCTTTGGCTTCGGCGAGGACACACAGAGTGAGAACAGAGACAGAGAGACAGAGAGAGAGAGAGAGAGAGAGAGAGAGAGAGAGAGAGAGAGAGAGAGAGAGAGAGTGCGGAAAGCCCCCACAGGCACAGATCTATGTGTCATTCTGTCTAATTACTGTTTACACCAAGCCAGAGGAATCCGATCTGCTCAAAAGACATGCCCAGTAGTCTTGCAGGTACAAACGTGATTTCAATCAGGTGAGAGTGTGAGCACTTATCCGTAGATAAAAGGAATCTCTTCTCTCCTCTTTTTCGGATCTTATTACACTGTCACCGTCTCCCACAGTGTGCGATTCCTCCTTCCCATACCCCAGGCAGTGTTCACCTCTGACCTCTGTGAATAGGGTGTGAATCAGGAAGGGGTGTCCCCAGACTGACTGAATCAAAGATATTTTCCACAAAATATTAAAAAGCGTTAATGAAGCACCCGGAGCTTGGTGCTCTCTGGAAAGAGGCAACACGTGGATGACATTGGTTTGCAGTGCGGCATCCTGTCAGAGATAGACTGATTCAGGGGTCCTTAATTCCATTTGTGAAAATGGCTTTAGATTTTTTCCTTAAGGAACACCACAACATTGATAGCAAGCCTCTCACCTTGGCATAATGGAATTTTACTGGTTCAGTGTAAGCATTCAAGATTATTAAGCAATTACTGTGTCTGCATTTTTACTGACTTCTCTCAGAGAGAGAGTGAGAAATGTCCATCATGTTGTCATTACTTAAGGGGAATGTTTATGTAACATCAAGATTTGACAGATATAACATTTTTCTATCACATCTGTCTTTGAAAATAATTATTGAAAATAATTATTTTCAAAGGAGGAAGAGAGAATTCTGAATGATATTACAGAGCACCTGGAAACAAGCAGATAGATATACAGAGGAAGATGAGGGATGAGGAAGAGGGTGAGAGAGTGAGAATTCAGCCTCCTCTTTCTTCATCCACTGTGTCTCACCTTGTTCACAGCTCCGCCCCCACTGCACTGGGAATACTGTCCCTGGTGCCGTCTCACTGGAGATGCCAATGCTCGTCAGTATTTCTTTTTTTTTTTGCACCTACCTGCTTTTGATCTGCGCAAATCCCCGCAACACTGTCAGTGCTGACGGGGAAAAAGCAGCCTTTTTTAGTCAAGTGGAGCTTCTGACGGATAATGGAGAAGACAGGAGAGATATCTGCGCTGACAGAGGGGAGGCTGGCAAGATGACTGGCACACCAAAGCGGCCATGATTACAAGCAGGGGAACACTGCGTTTTCACATCAAAACCTTTTTGTTTACCCCCCTCACAAACCTCCACCCACCACCTTCAGTCATTAGACGGAGCGCGATGGTGGGTCGCACGTTTGTCGATGATAATGACAAATTCACTAGTTTCTAGACTTTACTAACGTATCTACAAAGCCATGCATCAGCGACTGCATCCTCATGAAACACTGATCAATGTGGTTTACTGTAATTCCAGTCCTGTACTGGTTAAATAATATCAGTTTAAGGCTTAAGACATCTGTACACCAGCCAGATGGACCCCAGATGGACCCTGATGGAAATTCTTGTGGAATGGTTACCTGTCTGTGCTGGGGAGAGCACCATAAACAGTCTGGTATTGAAGCAGCCTTTTTGCTGTTTGAAAATAGTTGAATGTTGTCCACACTTCCACAAATTGGAGTTATCTGTCTGTCATCTCAGCCTAGGAGCCATAGACATGTCCCTGTTCTCTGTTAGCAAAATGGCAGACTTGTCTGTTGGAGGACAGTTTCCTTAATGCACTGTAACTCCACTGTTGTTATACATTTTACCCGTCATGCAAGCAATTGAAATAAAAGCACAAATCTATATAACTGTACATTTGTTCAAAATACATCTGAATTTTTACAGCAAGTAGAAGTCCATTTAACTGGATAGTTAAAAAACATGCCTAACAATGTGTTACATTTTGTATTTCAATGTCTTTGTATATAATTCCTTCAAATTTAGAATTCCTTCAATTGATTTTTAAAATTGGTCATGACAGTGTCATGTTTCCATCAGAAGGAATCTGAAATGGACATCAAGTCACATCCCTCCACTCTCATTAGCTGTAGAGTCAATTTAAAACAAATGCAATATCAGAAAGTTCACTTCAAACAAAAGACTTCAACGATCATCAAAAAGGATTTTTTTCCGAGTCACATATCTGAAAAGGACAGAACACCCACAATGCAAAGTGATGCGTCCCTGTCTCTTGCTCTCAGAGTAGATCCATTCATTCTACAATTGCCATTAAACGCTGTAAAAGCCAATGAAAGGCAATCAGGATGATTCGTGTTGTCTCTCTAGTGGGGAGGGGATGTTGAAGATGACAACTTGAGACAGCTCCTTTGTGTCCATTGGTTGATAATAACACATAAAGACCAGCGAATGAGATGCCTATTTTCACCTCATTCCTGTCTGACGCGCCATTTTCCATCCAACACTTCAATCAGCTCTCCCTCGTTTTTCCACCCTTATCTCTCCAATCCGGCTCTGAGCGCTGCCTCTCCCTACGACAGGGGGGCTTTTAAGTAAGAAGTTGGCAAAACAAAGGCAGTGGAGTCCAGCTGTACAGAGCGCTGACCTGACCGACATTAGACCTGTTTCCTCCTGGGTGGGTTACACATGCTCTCAAATTGTGGGCAGCAATTGAATTTAGCTTGCATAAAAGACATCAACAAAAACACATGGAATACCATCAGCGTGTGCTATGTCACTGATACCCCAGGCATGCACCCTTAGATATTTATGTATCTGATTTTACTTGTTTTTGTTTGAGTCAGAATTAATGTGCCAGCATCTGCTATCTAAAAAAAACTTAACTGACATTTCAGTAAGAGCTCAATGGGTTTTTAATGACTGCTAATTGTTGACTGAAGATTAAGATGACTGAGGCGACACAGGGCCTCATTAAATAATACAATGTGCTTTCACTGAACATCACCTAAAGTAAACTTTACTGACTGACTACAGTTAAATGAACACTGAAGGGATGAAGTCATGGGGCAGCACCGCTAACTGTAATGTGACTGGAATTTTTTAGACTCTGAAAATGGCCTTTTGAAAAAAAATAGGGCTGCACAGCAGAGTGGTGTCGCTCTACTATGTCGCAAACAAGCTGAGAGTTACATGAGAGACGTCATGAAGCTGGAATAAAATAGGGATCTATAACCTGTTCCTCAGGAACATTTCCTAAATGTTAATTTAAGACACACCGCTGCTGTCTGAGGGACCCTGCAGAGAGGAAACTTAAAGTGGACGGTAAAGTGATATAAATGACTGCACCACTGTAATGACAAATGACTGTTGAGTCATTCACACACACCGGGAGGAATGTCGATATGGCGCACTTTGTGCCTGTCAGGAACTGTGTAATCTACATCCTGCATTACCCCTTAATGTGCAGTGCTGTGGTGGAGTGGTAGGGAGCAGCGCTTGTGATATAAAACTTGCTTGTTCGATTCCCAGGTGGACCACAGCAGGGTAAGATGCTTACCTTGAATTGCCCCAGTAAACATTGAGCAGCAGTGTGGTGTCGAAGTTAAGAGGCAGTGCTCGCACCCTAAAAAGGTTGCCAGGTCGAGTTCCATGTGGGCCACTTCTGTACTTATTGTACCCTTGGGCAAGATACTTAACCTGAATTGCACTTAACCCTGAATCAGTAATTATTCAGAGGTACTAGATACTTGTGAAAATTGTAAGCTATACTGTAAGCTGCTCTGGACAAGGGCATCTGCTAAACAAACATGGTGTCTTGTCTGAAGGCTGTCTCGTTGGGTGTTCAAAATTACATGTATGGGAAGTGGTGGTGATCTTATAAAGTGAGTGACCTCAGGAAGTATTCCAGATGAGTGTTACACACACTCAAATAAAAATCATGTTGTAGCCTCCAATGCTGCAAAATCTAACTTGCAAAATGATTCAGTCTAATGGGCTGTGTTGTAAAACTTCAGAGTCCTGTCTAAGTAAGGATAGTTTGATTGACGGGCATATCAAGTAGTGGCAAGGCCTCTGGACAGTTGCTACCAATCTGTTTCACCCAGCACAGTAACAAGCATCCACTTTGAAAATGGTACAGAACGTGATATGCTTCAAGACACCGCAGGCAAATTTTGCTTCCTTTATCCTTTACAGAAGATTCAGGACACCATATGTCTTCACTAATAGAATATAAAAAAGTAATAATAATAGATTGTGGCGCTTCCATTTTATCTAAGGCCACTGTAATGAAAATTATGCAACCCGTTTAGATCAGCCGTTAGCTGCAGTCTAATCTGTGAGGGGAAAAAGCCTTCTGTGCTGCTTAATAAGACAAGGCACTCAGTGTTCATTGAGATTTCAGAACACGATTATCACTGTAATGTGAAGTGTTGTAATGTGCAATGTCTTGGATCAACATTGACAAAGGTTTTTTTTTCTGTGTTAACTGTCCCTACTCCTTTTTTTGTTTTTGCAAAGAGGGTGCCTAACTCTTGGATGGGTCAGCTGATATCACACTCTGTAGGCAACATTATTCACTGTGACAGAGACGAGGTGGGTCACTTGTGTTAAAGAAATGCCACTGTACATGGCTTTGTTACACACTTGATTGTGGGAAGGCAGTAATTGAAAAGTCCACACCAGCTTTAGGAAAGGCTTTTGACTATAGATCAAAAGCTTCTCTGCGTGGGACGTACTGGTGGATCGGGTGAATCTTAGCCCGTGATTCACTTTGGTAATTTATTTCTGTGCTATGGTTGCTACAGGACAGTGAGTTAAGTTATGTTTCCTAAGCCAATGGCCACAACTCACCCTAAAATTTATTTAGGGTTTATTCAACCAGGAAGGTCAAACGGGAACTTTGTTGACTTTCACAGTAGCTGCTTTCTCGCTTGATCAGGTGGTACGGTTGAATGCAGCGCGTCCAATCAAAATACTCAGCCCGCTTCTCAGTTTCACACTACACTTAAGTGCTATGGAACTCACAGGCAGCGATGCAGATTACCAGTTAGTGTGACACTGAGGATGTCATTACTGATGAGTGTGTGCTCTGTGACCTGTTAATGTGAGGTCACGCCACGGTCGCTGTGGCAACAATGGCGTCTGTGAGGTGTTTAAAGACAAGCTGAAAGGTCAGTGTTTTGAATTGGCGTTTGAAGAGCTGGAGCCGGAAGACAGCTCTGACTATGGCCTTTAGTGATGTCTGCTCTGACATGCCCAGACGCTGACGGATCAAAGCAGGGGTGGCGAGGGCCAGAGACGTTTGAAAGACGTCTATCGATTTCGATGACTGATGATGCCCTTGATGCGAGTGAGGTCACGGAGACGTGTGGGTTCTCTGGCGCGGTGAGCACGACTGATGTGAGGGGAAGCACTTGTTGTGCAGACTGTCCTGTCAGCCTATAACATCCACATCAGTCTGAATATTACAAATGGGAGCCTCATTCTCAGCTTTAAACATTGTGATCAGACTGGGCATCGAACCCACGACCTACACACCCTCATGGCACATCTCCCCTACTATCTCATTGGACAAAAGCCCCAGGTCAGATGGCACATGAGGGAGTCATTATCACAGGTCAAGAGGGAACATCACTCATAATCATATTTTCCCTTCAGCAGCCTGTTCTTCTGCTGCCTGAGCTGAATCTGAATGGCTTCTTACTGCACACTGAAATTTTGCTGGGGTTTTGCTCCGTAATTACTGTAGACGTTTGTGATTTGGGGGGTGGATCTTCCTCGTGGTTTATTTTAATCCTCTCAGCTGGTGAACACAGCCTTGTGTTTTTTCCTTGGATTCTGCTGCATCTGTGTAAGGAGTCCAGGAAAGATGAATGCAGAGAGGTGATGTCTGCACATTCAAACTGCTTTCAAAACTCAAAGGTGCAGCTTAGGCATGATCTTTACCTTCAAATGATTCTCATGCAGAAACAACAAAGTCACTTCTTAATTGGTCATGTCATTTACTCTGGAGCCCAAAGTGGCGGAACAAATTGGCTCCATTGCCCAGGGGACAGTGGGTGGGTTGGTCAAAGACCCATCGGCACACGTTTCTCGACAGTCTGCAGCTTATCAAATACTGTGAGTTGCTCAAATGACTTCAGTGTAGTAGCACCTATCATCCAGTTTTCCCCACTGCACTGTAGTGCACTGTGGAGATTGTAGTTAGAAAAACAGTTACTGAATGTTGGTGTGTTTGTGTATTGGAGGATTGCATTTGCCTCACCCTGTTCTCTTGTGTGAATACAGAGGTTGTTGTAGTGAGACAAAGTAGTGCAACTGGCAATTGTAAAAATAGTTGCAGGAAAAGGGAAAAATGCAAAAAAAACCCCAAAAAAAAACACAACCAACATTTAACTTGATTTCAGCCAGTGTTCATTTTTCATCTTCCTTCGATGTCATTTATGTTGTTTATAAACTGCACCTAACTCTGTAAAGTATGACCAAACATGATAAACAGGGAAAGAATTCAAGAAAAAAATTTCTAACCATCTATGCATAATGCACCCCAACACAATACACAATACACTGAAGTTGATTATTTAGATGCTGTACTCCACTTAAAGTTGGAAGGAACTGGAGATATACTGTATGGAAGGAGCATAACTCCTCCCTGTCAACACAACACACACAAAGCTCAAGTGATTATTCAGATTATCACAGGACCAAGGGCTTTCTCACAAACTACCTGCCTGTTTCTTTTGTCTTATGGTGCTTCCATTGTTTGTACTAGTATCTATTTGTGGACATACTGTATTAAATAAACCCTAAGGCTCTTACCACATATTAAGATATGTAAAATATAGTAAAAGGTTGAAGCTGTGGTACAATTTCTGCATGCACGCAAATTCAGAAGGGCAAGTAAATGGTATAAATCTGGGATAAAATTGTCAAATGTGTGTTAGACATAAGGTAATATAACTTAAGACTGTTGACAGGGTTTTCTCAAACCAGTATGATTGACAGGTCTTGACTTTGAAATTGTCCTTACTTGTTTCAGTAACACGAACCTGTACAGGTTTGAGCTCAGAGCAAATTTAGGATAATGCCCCCCCCAGCACATTCACACGCACACAGACACAAACACAGACCACCGCTTCCAGCTGGGAGCAAAATCATTGATTGGTGAGATCAATCCTTCCAGGTGGTTATTCTGCTCGAAGATTAAAATGTGTGTCATGAAGCACGCCCAAGCTGCCATGTGGGAGAGGAGCATGGGCAGGAATGTCTTATTACTGCCAATCTCCGTGGCGGTGGAGTGTTTTCACCGCAGCGTGGGATTATCGGCACAGCCATGTTCACCAGCAGGGGTTTGGTAAGCACAATCAGACAGAACGTAATGACTCTGCTAATGGACTGAGCAATCAAAGAGACATCAATTAGGCAGGAAAAAGCACTGTCACGTAGATCACATTAAGGACCAGATCCAATTAATAGGGCTATTTAGATGATGCGCAAGGTTAAAATAACTAATTGTTTGATAATTTCTGACATTAAAAAACAGAAGATGCGATTGGAGACAAATGAATGTCTGTGTAGTGCAGGCAAATGCCATCCTAATACAAATAACAGTTAGTTGCACATATGAGGATTCACATCAGAACAGGACCCAGACCCGAAATACTTCTGTTATCAGTTCAGCGGTGAGCTCCTTACTGGCTGCAGGGTATTGCGAAAACAATAATGTCGATTGTTTTTAAAATGCACACTCGCAGGGCAATAATTGAACCGCTGTACCGAATAAGCACTTGAACCATCGATGATTTTTTGCCGTTGCTGTTGTTGTTGTTGTTGCCTGGCAGTGATCAAAGCGTCTGTCAGTCTTCCTTCCCCTCCATCTGAGCCGCGTAGCAGCAGGCTGCCGGCGCGCAGACACCCGAATCTCTCGAGCCCATTCAGATCAGCCAGCTGGCTCGTACCCTCGCGCTCTCACCAGCCCCTCCACAAAGAGCCGTTCGCGACGGGAGAGAGCGGCCCCAGATCTGGCCCGCGTTTCTCCTTTTGTAGCTTTTTAAAAGACGTGGCGTATTCTTTCGTTCCCTTCCCACACACAACGGCTCGCTTCATTAACAAATGATAAGGAGAGAAGCTATGCAAAAACAGTGCGTGGCGGGATGGGTTCAGACCCACGGCTCGGCAGTCTGAAGAGGCGAACAGTGAAATAAAAGCAGACTTTGATCTTCAGAAAGTAGTTTTACAGACAAGGAGGGGGGATACTGTAATTGGGATAACTGCTTCACATGGTTTCTCTTCAAGACCAGCTCCCACAGAGCCTGAAAGAAGGCAGAGGACTCTCCCCAGAATATAAAGGACAAACCTTCCAAAACACAATAATGCCCTTGAAGGAAAAGCTATGAAACAATTTTTTACTAAGTGGGTTTAAATCAAAAAGAAAATTCAAAGAATGCACAAATCCACAAATATGTTTTTAAAGAAAAGTATATATGCTGAATCTGTTTAGCTAACATCAGAGTTGGCTGTTCATTTCACAATATATCTTTGTCAGTTCTTCCTTCTAACACAATTCCAGACAGTATCTCACTTGATGTTGACAATCAGTTTAACTGAACAATCTGATCAATATGAGGTAACTGTACCAGAAAATCCATTTACCTTGAAGAAGTGGAAATCTGCCTCTTGAATATCTTCATTGTTACCCCACTCAACCATATATTTAAGCTATGATTAATAATAAACATTACTCCAAAGCAGTTTCTGTGTTCCTTGTACTCAGAGAAGGCCATTCTTATTTGGATAATTATTACCCAATCTAAAATCTAACCATCTTTGCCAATATCTTAGAATATCTGGCTCCTGTCCAGCTGAGCATCTTTCACAACAATAATAACATTATCTCTGAAATAAAGCCAGGATTAGGCCTAATGATAGCACCGCCTCGGCTGCAGTAAAACTAATTAATGATACCCAAAACTCATTAGATAATAAATAACATTTTTCTTTCTCTTTTCATACATGTTCTAAAGCTTTTGAAATGGTTAACCATGGATTAGTGATTCTAAAATTTAAGAAAAACTTTGGCATGAGAAACAAAGCTGCTGGCTGGTGCCAAAACTGCCTCGCTGACAGTACCCAGTGCATCACAATGGAAGCCACTATATCACACTTTCTCAGTTTGCATGTACTTAAAGGCATTTTGCAAGGCTCTATCCAGATAATAATGACATAAATAAAGTTCAGCCTTCTTGCTATTGGTACAATTGTTAATTCTAGCCTCCTCATCCATGTAAAGTCTTAAGACCCAAAGTGTCATTTAAAGGTATTTTAGTGTAATTTTACATTTTAAATCCTGGTGTAATTGCAAAAAACAGCTCTAAAATACAAATACCTTTGACTACATATTCAAGAAAAGAACTAATCCAAACAACATTTTTGCAAGATTTGCCTGTAGTGTCATGTCATATTTTTGGCACCCATTCTAAAACACACTGTATATCATGAAACATTATGTAATTGCTACACCACTCACTATGTTACACGTCAGTAAATAATACAGGAGGATATCCCCTGACCACCAGGAGGATGAAAAATTGGCACAGAAATATATTACACACACAAATATCCACAGAAGTAACTCAGTTATTTTCTATGACAAATTAATCTACAAATAAAGTTTCTTATGCTTATGCAAAGGCTTATGCTTAATTGCTTGGTACTGTATATCATTTTAAAATCAGCTGTGTCCTCCATGCAGACTTTTAATGGAAACCTTTATTTCTTCAATCATGTTATTACAAGAGGTTGTTGAAGAACAAACAAATGGGAGTATGATAATAAAGCCATACACTGTAATTTCATGTCATAGGACATAAAGCCGGCTTTTATTGGCCGTTTCAAAATGCATAAGCAAACCTCGTAGAACTGAAAATTAAATTACAGAATGTGTCTCAGTGCCATTTTAGGAACCTGAATTGCTGGAACTGCACCGCCAGAGATGCAAAATAAGGAACCTGCTTCCTAATTCATTATCACACTGTCCAAGACTCCAAACTCTTTAAAACCTAAAAAATACAGAATGAAAGGAAGATGATTTATGCCATATCATTAGCAATATGTTCCGCTGTAAGAATTCAAACAATAATTGGTATGAATGAATAAAACATTTTACAACAGGTCCTTTCCGAAGGTCAACTAATAATGGTGTCTGTGCCTGTCTTGGCTGCGAGAGCAGATCTGTGAGATGCACTGCTTATATGTGGTGAAAATCAAAGGTCCCTAAACTTTTTCTCAAAGTGCACCCAGATACACAAACACACTGAACGGCCCAACTGGTTCATATCATGGCAAAAATGTCTAATTAATATCAATGAGCTGAAGAGGGGCTGGCAAGCAGTATGATGGCATGCAAATTTAGAGCTTTCAGCAACAGCATGAATGTGTGTTCCCGTTTAGAAAAACTTTGGTTCACGCTCGGGAGTGCATGGTCACATGTAATATTTTGAACATCCTATTTTAAGAAAAAACAAACAACAGATTAATAAATTAAGCAATTAATATATTGAAATCTCCCATTCCACCATTAACACCTAGAAATGTCCCAGGGCTAAATATCCCAGTATTGTACTACACATACTGTGCCAGTGGAGTGCATTTGATTATGGCTAGACTTACACCCTCTTGTTTAAGAGGTGTGAACAGCACCCTCTGCAGGCCTGATTAATCGCTCAGCCCTGTCCTAATGGGGGCCCTTCTCTCCATAATGACTGTGGGTGGAAATGTATCTTCAACACCCCACACCCCCCGCCGCCCCGCCCCCGGGCACCAGTTATGAGTGCCGACGCTCCCCAAGACATCCGTCTCCGGTTCCTCTCTGGTAGGACGGCTGTTTCTCCTGACACCTTAGCAGGGCATCAGTCACATCACGCATGTTCTTAAGCACCTATCGATTTCACTGAATAAATTGTTATGCTAGGCTTGGCATATAAATCAGACTACGAGGGCATTGAAATACATGGTATGTTTCCCGCTTCGGCGAGGGATTCAGACAGAACGCGTTGCCGCACGGGTGTGATTAAGTGACTAATTAAGATCTCGTTTCTGAAGGGAAGACTTCATGCGCGCATCCTAATGACGGGCCAACAGGAAACTGAAAACCAGTTTTAGCTCCGTGTGCCTTGTGATAACTCTAAGATATGCCTACGAGAACACTGGTGCCTCTTGTTGGCATCCATATGAGCACACTAGGATACACTGATTCCAGGATGGGGCATGGGAGAAACCAGTAATATACCCAGCCCCGCCCACCTCAGCAAGCGCCGTGCTGGAAGCGTATTCCATTCTGTTTCGGAGTCAGACAGCGAAACGACTGAAGAGTCAGTGGTGCAGTGATGGGGTCTGTAGATTAATTATGGGGACGGTGATTCTTCTCTATCTGATAGACCCCCTGGACCCTCCCCGTTCTCCCAGCAGCGCAGAGTGGAGCCCGGCCCGCGCCGACATCTGACAGCCTCCGCTGACACCTTCCCTCTTCTCGGGGAGATAACTCCGGCACCGCTGCTCCGGGCTTGATTCAGTCCTGTCCGGCAGGGTTTTGATAAGCGCTAGGTGTGTGATTGAGGCGCTGCCTAATATATTCTGAGTGCGCCGCGCAGGCTCTATGCGCTACCGCGGCGGCCCGGAGGAAATCATCGACAAAACAGAGGCGTACTGCAGGGGGCAACAAGCTCCTCCGTTCTGCTGTCGTCTGTGCGCAGGGCATTAACCCATTCAGAACACATTCGACAGGCACGAAAATACTCCCCTACATTTTATAGTGTGGCAACAGCTCACTGCTGCTCGACTACTCACTACAGAGAATACACGGTTGATACACTGATAACAGAGAACGCATGGTCGTTGGCTGATAACAGCATACAGCGATTGCGCTGACGACAGGTACGCCGACACTACTGATTACAGGTTATATATGGCTGTTAATAACAGGGAATATAAAGCACTTAGACTAATGCCAGAATGCACGGCTGATATGCTGATAATATAGAACACGCATCTGATATCTGAGAGCTTAGCTGTTACGCCGACAACAGAAAGCGCACACCTGTTACACAAATAACATGGAATACATGGTAGCAGAGAACACACACCTCACAAACTAATAATGTGTGCTTTGCTTCTAAATCTTTTTTATTGGAATTTGCCATATTTAGTGAAGATGTGAAGACATAACTGCTTGTGATAGGCGTGCAATGCTGAACTTCATCACAATCAGCTATAATTTCTGCAGGACTATTCTGACACCAATATGACCCGTTCCAAGCAAGATTGTTTTATGTTAAAAAATCACTGTCAAAATGTATTGATTTTTTGGAGAAATATGTGTTTATTTGGCAGACAGCTTTTGTTCAGTGAAAGGAATAAAAAACGCAGTAGCTGATGGGTATATAAGCTGGCTGTACCTTGGGGCTGACCATATGGAGGATGGTGAGGAGCCTGCGCGTGGTGCGGGAGGAAGGGGGGGGGGCTCCATTTTCCTGCCAGTTTCTCACGCGCTACAGTGTGTGCTGACAAGTTCATTACTTTTTCCTCCTCCTCAAACACATCCAGATCGCTCCAGCAAAGGGAGGAGAGCCCGGCTTGTGCTGAGTGGGGTATGAAAAATCTCTGCTAAATTGAAAAAAAGGGTTTCTAGAAAACAGAGAAAGAGTTTGATCATTTCTTCGCAGCAATGAATTGCATTATTACTGTATAAATCATTTTATTCGCTTCTGACGGCAGATAAGAGCTGAGAAAATATTGTGTTTTTTTTTACTCATAATCAATGGATTTTTCTAAGATTAGTTATATATTCCTCTTTCAACCTCTATTAATCAGACTCACAGCTCAATAAAAACAATATTTCACGCCGCACAAAGTTAATCGTTTGAGTCCCTGGAACACACAGCAGTCACAAAGAAGTGATTGATGAAAGGTTATTTAGTCCTCTCTTTTATTACCGCTCCAGCTATTGCATAGTCAACGCAGCCAATCCCGGATGCGTCTGATAAACTAAAGCGCCTGGACCATCAAGAGAGAATTCAAAATCAATTGGAATGCATAACGAAACTAATGCGGGAAGCCTTTGATGACTTTTTTTTTTCTTCTGTTGATTTCATTTGGGTGCTATTAAAAAGTGTGTCATCTGGCCTCATAACAGCGCAACACGTTATAATTAATGCCCTTTAATTAAGAGCGCGGGACGGAGGACCGGCTGCGGGACCGTGCCAGAGCGGAGTGTTTACACCCCGGTCTCTGAGGTAAACAAGGTCCTGTGGAGGATGAAAGCCCCTGCTGTGAACGGCGGCCCTCGCGTTATCCAGTCCGGTCACACCTCCCCGCAAATTACTCTGCTTATTGCCCCGCGGCGCGGCACCGCCGCCTCAAATCAGCCTGAATTATGGGAGAGCGCTCAGGCCGTCGCAACGCTGCTGTTTTCGGAACCACGTGAGGAGAAGGGTGCACAATCTCTCTCTTTTACTTGTTCTGTATTCCTCACAGTCTTTCCAGGAGAGTCAAAAGTGATCTGTTTAGGCTTTTATGGAACTCTGTTAAAATATTGGGTAAATATTAAAAGGAAGGAGAGTATTTAGCTTTTCAGAGTATTTTGGCTTTTGTCTCTGCTGAAAAAAGCAGTATTTGCCAAAATGTCAGAATTCTTAGCATCCTGTTGATTGGAATGACAGAATGTGATCAAAAGGCACTTCTGACAGAGAAGAAAATGGAGAGTTTTTCGAATTATTCATAAGGGTCATATTCAAATGGGTCATATGAAGGTATTTATGTCATTTTGAGTATAATTACAAAGATGAATTTCAGTATTAAACTGATATCTTGAACTACCATGAACAGCTTGCTAATCTGCCAGCTAGTGCTAACCTGTAAGCCTGTACAAACATGAACACCAACGCTAACCTGAATATCTGGACTACCCTAAATGCCAACACAAACTCAAATGCCTTAATAGACAGGTTGCAGTCATCTTAATGATCATATTTCACTTTGCAGATGTAAATTAAGTGGAGTCATTAGCACCAACACGTATTTCAATCATGGACTGCAAAGCTGAGCCCTCCTGGTGTGCTCAGCAGTGTGGCCCCTGTGTCAGGGTATTCACATCATTAGATTAATGAAGGGGTTTCAGTTTAAAGACAGAGCATCTCCCTCCCTGTCTCTGATGGCCTAACAGGCCAACCGGACATACTGACAGCAAACACACAGGTCACCAGTGTCCCGGAGAAAGGACACTATCAAGTTTCAGATCAAGAAAGCTGGTTTTGGAGGCAATACATCTTTGGACAGTGTTTGCAGAATATTTTTTTTTCATGAAAATGACCTTCATAGATTCCATGAGACATATGGTGAAATGGGCTGTTAAAGTTATGAGGAATATTTTCTATTAGTGTTAAAATAAATTGTGCTTCATGCGTTGGATTTTATGCACACGTTTCAGAACATTGTTTACAATCTATGTGTTTTTACAGATTCAAAGATTTCCCCATGAAATTGGAGCTGTGGGATATTCTGTATTTTTGATTAAATACTTTGATTGCTTTTTGGTAATAGTGTGAAACTGTCTGTACCTTTTCGGTATGTATGTATGTATGGCCAGTTCTTGCCAGTTTACACAGTACAGACAGCATCCTTCCTCTCCAGCCATTTTTACACCCCCTGAAATAACATATAACGAGACGACACATTGCTCTCTGATGCATCGGTTAATGGGTTTTAACCATCACAACATGATTGCCAGGTATTCCTCTTGCTGACACAGTTGTGAATAAGCATGGAAATTACAGCAGTCAGGGTGACAGGCTTGCAAACTACAAGCTTTTAAAGAGCCACGTTTAGGCAGAAACCGCGCATCTTCTGAGTTAATGGGAGCAGCCGTTTACGAGCTCCCGCTGATGCAATAACTGGAACGTCGTATCTGCTGTTCTGTAGCATCGTTTCACATTAACCTGACAAACCGCTCGTGGCCAGACAGAGTAAGGCATGCTCGGTCACCATAATGTTTTGCTACATTATTTTGTTGTAGTCAGTATAAAATGCACACTATATCATTATATCAATATTGCAAAAATGTATATTAAATTGCCTCATATGCTCTATGGTAGGTAAATGGGAGGAGGCAGTAAGAACTAGTGTGCGCTGTACATCAAGGCTAACCCATGTTCAGGCTGAGTGCATGAAACTATACCGTCATCCTGCTGAGCATCTGTATAAAGCACCTGTGATTCCTCCCTCCCCAGAGGCCTCCCACAGGCGTGTGTGTGTGTGTGTGCGTGCATGCGTGTGTGTGTATCTATTCATATGTGTGTGTGTGTATTCTTTTCTTTTTTCCCTCCTACAATCAAAGGATATCTACAAAAAAAAATTCTGACATTCGTTGCCATGGAGCCAGCCTTGATTTTTTTCCCTTTTTTCCCTGTTCGTGGTTTTTCTTTGGGGATCTGCCGTGACGCCACGGCTTGCAGCATGTCTGCCTCTCTCCTGTGCAGCGCGAGCGGGATTAGCAGGACCCGCACCAGTCTGTGACGCGGGGCGCGCACGGGCGCGGCGTCGGGCCCGCCAACGGCGCGGAACGCCAAGGGGCGCGGTTCCTCCGGCACGGAGCGGACCGCCGACTCTTGATCGCTCATCGCACCGGGTCATGTGACCGTGCCGATGTCAGCGCGCGCCACCGTCCCCCGTTCCTGGCACTCGCAGGGGAGGGGAGGGGAGGTGTGGCGATGGCGCGGGCACGGCGCCGACCGCGTGAGCACGGGCCTGCTCCGACGCGGCTCGCCCCCGAGGTGCTCGCCGCTCCCAGTATGGCATGGCCTCACGGCGGCCATATGCCCGCACGTGGCAATGTGTGTGCCCTTCAGTCACCGTGGCTCCGTGCCTCTGCACTGAAGTGGCACCGGGTGATAATTACAATTCTGGGGGAAATAAAATAAACATAAAACGGGAGAGGGCCTCCAGCCCAAACAAAAAAAGGCTGAGCGTGAGAGAGGAGGGAGCCGTTTGAGGGCTCCAGAGCCCTCAGCGTTTTGTCTCTTACTTCTCGCACACACATTTAAACATGTGCGACGAGTAACTAGACATCTTGTATTTTTCTTAACGCGCATTAGTTTGTCTCCTGGCCGACAGCCTTATTCACTGTGTGTGTGAACTACCTCCACACGGTGAAAGAGCTGAGAAAAGCACAGCTCAGGAGAAAGCTATCACACCCATCGCTGCTTTTCTCTAAGCCCCCACTTAGGGGTCTGGTGTCTCACCATTTTTTTCCCATTTGCTCTTAATTCGAGTGGTGGGCAGCCGCTGTTCGGAAAAAAACAGGAGGCACAGCATGGGTCCTGAGGAGGCACAGGAGCTGAGAGGTAAAAACAAAAATCCAATCTCTCTGAATGATTGACCTCTGTGGTCAAGCCTCTGTCCACCTCTTTAGAAGAGGGGTCTCTATTAGACTCCCATAAAGATGTCCGCCGCTGCCCTCTGAAAGCTGCGCCGTGCTGCATTTTTGTTTTTTTTTCCCCACCTCAGACACCTCTGTGCACTCTCAGCCCCTGAGAGATGTGCGGTCTGCGCACACATTCAGCATTACAAGGGGATGCAGGTGACTCACAGACCCTTTGGTGTATGTGTGCATAGCCTGTACGCTGGTAGATAAATCCAACAGCTGCTCCTCTCCTTGACACCAGGATGAGGGAATAAAATAAATAGGCAACACAGCTCCAAAAACACTCCACCTTCTAAAGCCCCAGCCTAAAAATAGCATAAATATGTACATATATATGAATATATTTTTACTGAATTAGACTCACATTATGTACTGCCATTTTTCCCCTGACTCTGAGGTACATGACAACTGGGTCTCAGACGGTCCCAGATGACTTGCAGACTCTCTGGGGGGCTTTAGTGGTATGAAACTTTTGGCAACATTGCAACGAGAGGAATCATATTTTGATACAGGAAAAAATGGGGGAAAACTGGTGACAAAATCCAGATTCCATTTACTGGCAAGATTGGCAGACCTGTATTTCATTGACCTCAGTCAGGTACTGGCTTAAGCTCATAACTGCTGCTTTGTGCATCATGGAGCTATTTGCAACCAGGACAAGCCATTTATAGCCCTACTATAACACCAAATGTTCGAACAAACCTTAAAGTCCAATATGCCACGAGAGATTGCAGATCATCTTAGAATTAGTGGGATCATTTCACAGTATCTACTGTATGAAAATGAAAAGAAGCAGCTATGAACTAATTTTGTAATATTTAATGTCGTTCCTCTTACAGTCTCAGTGGGAGGATCCGTCAGGATGGTGCAGGTAGATGTAATAAGTCCATCCTAAGTGAAGCTAAAATGCTAATTTGTCTCAATGAATTGGCAGCCTTTTGAGTTTCCACAAGCTGATGGGCTAATGTAATAGGCCTTTTAGCGCTGGTGACAGTTTCTAGGGAATTTGCATGTCTGAATCTTCCCTCTCTTTCCTCTCCAGCTGTTTCCATTCACTGAAGTGTGACTGGCACCTTCCCGGTACTTGAAGAGAACATCTTCACTGAGATCATTTTTTTTTCCAAAAGTGTCAACTTTCTTTCCGTTAATTGAAGCGTCAAGTTTAGATAATCAATTCAATGAGGCAAAACTGCACACATCTTTATAATATCCTAATTAGGCTTTGCACCTCAGCTAAGTAGGTCTCTTTTGAACTGAATGGGAGTCACTAATGCATGTTTAGTGTCACAATCTCAAGTAATTCATTAAGTGGCAATTACAGCAGCTTCACAATTACTACTATCATGGCAGAAACCTAACTATGATACTTTCCTAATCAATGCCATGTGTAAAATGAACAGTGCTCAGAGAGTGTATCTGAGTTGTGAAAGGCAAACTCTGCCCTTTTCTGTGGTCAGTGCACATGGTGAACACTAAAGACTAGCTTCAGCCATGGTACCAGGCTGATCTGTGACTCCTTTTTTAATGATGCAGAATGTCTAACAGTCATAGGTCAAATCATTATGATGCTTTTCTGTTGGCCTCTGCTCTAATGTACCCAGAGTGCCTCTGCAAAGTGAAGTCTTACTGTCTGAGGCACAGAAAGAGCAGTTGTTCAGGAGATATGAAAAATGACAAGAAAAACAGAAAAATACTCTTGGAATTTCACACGATTCCTCTCATAAGAGTCCATCATGTTTGGGTTTTGGGTTTTGGGTCTGTGTGTCTACAGGCTAGCAGGAATGAAACCTTCCATACCAGTGTAACGGCAAACTGCTCTCAACCTGTTGATTTTTTAAACCGCAAATAGATGAATATACGGGCTAAATCAGTAACAGTGCTTTCCAGTATCACACAAACACCCGTGACTGTGTTGAGGGCGTTAGTCCTGGGGGCTCCTGGATTCGCCAACAGAGTAGAGTCAGTGTTGCATGCCAACTTGCCTCAGGACAGCGCCCACAGATGACACTATAGAAGCAGCTCTTTGTAAAGGGAAAATAACAGGAGTGTGGCACAGCCGGTGTATGCTAACTTCATGCCAGGGGACTGTGAATATCCGTAATGTTTATTTTTGATAGGTAATGTCACAGTTTTTACATTGCTGCTTTGATTAACATACTAATAGATGGCGATTGCTCCTTCTATCTATGAAAAGGTAATGTCTTATTTTTTAAGCTAATTGCATTGATTTGAAAGCAATTTATACTAATTTATGCAGAACAGTTGTTTATTGAGGTAATTTGTTTGCTACCTAGCTGTGATCACTTTAATGATGCCGTGGATACAGATTGCTGCCCTTTCAAGCCTGAGATTGATTCAATGTTATTTGCTCACAGAAGAAAACAGTTTAAGCTTCACTCTAGTTGTCAGTATATTGTCCTTGATCTCTTTACCTTTCACTGTGCCATGGGCTTGACCATAAAATTACATTAAAGTTATGTGATAAAGATGGCCTTTGCTGTCAGTGCAGAAATGCTGGCTGCAATAGCATAGGTACAATAAACAACAGTAGCTTTTTGAGATGCCACTTTTTTATTTTTTATTATATTTTTATATTTCTTTATATTTTTATAATTTTTATGTTTTACCACTATATTTATTATCTTGTGTGTTTGTGTATGTGTACATGTGTGGAGTGTTAATGTACTGTCTCAGGGGCTGCACAGCAAATCTCGTTGTACAACAATGTGCAATGACAATAAAGGCATTCTAATTCTAATTCTAATTCTAATTCTGCAATGAGGGAACAGTAAACTCATGCATGTCCACCATAGCTAATGTTTTAAAGATTTGACCAACCACAGCACAAATCTGGAATGCCTCGGCATCTGTGGATTATCTTCAGTTTTCTTCCAGCCCTGCTTACAGCTGCCTAACACCACACCTGTCATTTCACTTCTTTTAAAATCCCCTTTGCATATTGAAAAGGACTCTTTTTAAGATGCTAGCTAGTAGCTATTATCTGATGCTGTTTTTTTCAAATATTCACAGAATGTTAGCTCTCTCACTTTTTAAAGCGTGTTACCACATGGTTTGCTCCGACCTAAAGTGGAGAAGACCACCGGTTTGCAGAATGAATAGTGTGGAAATAAAGATGTGCTATGAGAGGGCCTACAATCATAAGGGATAAGAGTACGCTTCTTGATGTTCAGTAGCAGCTAGGTGATATCCAGCAGCTCTCTCTGTAGAATATGCCTCTGCCTTTAGCGAACGCTTGCTGATTGAACGGATAGTGTATCACCACATCTTAATGCCTGAGATCTAGATGCAGAGGCACCAAAGCTTGTTAATTGTTTCCTTTTGTGATCAGGGATGTTTTAGGGAGAGAGATAATTAGCATGACATGCCTCAGCCTTTTCTGTGAAATCATCTACCATGGCAGGAATAGTCTGATTCGATGTGAGATTAAAATACGCTTTTTTACTCTGTTTTTCCATGTTTTTATGGTTTATGAATACTGGTGTTCGCAAATAAATTCAGCACCTGATGCCACTACACATTGCAGCCTGAGGCAATATGATTTGAAGATGTGATATACGATTGTTTTATTTTGTTCAGTGTCACACTGGTGTACAGAGGAGGTGATCTTGAAAAAAAAAAACATCTCATTCTGCAAATGAGGGGTCATGCTTTGTCCCATTTAGTCATAATAGACTGTTAGACGGTATCCATGGCAGCGTGACAAGCACCCGTGGCACTCTGAGGGGAAGACGGGGCCTGGTTTCGAGTGGGGAGCTCTCCTGCTCTCTATTGGGGCAGCCCCCCCTCCTGGCAGGAGCCCAGCACTGCGTCCGGGAGGAGCTGTGGGAATCATTCTCTATGAATGAGGCAGCCCTACTCTATGGCTCTGAGGCCCCCGTGTTCTCTGAGGATTTACCAAGAGGCTGGCCTCGCCCTCGCTAACAAAGCGGCCAAAGAGCGGGCGAAATCGCGGCTCTCAAAGCCACCGCCCGAGAGCCCGCTCTAATTATTTACCTCTTAAACCTGGCAGCGGACTCCGCGGCATCCACGCCTCTTTACTGGGGGGGGGGGAAGGGGGTTTCACTCGCATACCAAGCGGCCACATGGCCGCCCGCTTCGGGCTCTGCCCCCACGAGCTCCCGACGCGTCCCGCTGCAGGGGCCGGCCAGCTCCGCGGTCTCCATGGTGATCTGCCTTCTAATGAGGCAGGATTTATCTTTGCGTTAAGCAGGCAGGCGGCCTCGCTCCCGGAGTGAACAGAGCTCCCTCCGCTGAGCGCTCATTAGGCAGGAGGGAGGCCTGGAGCAGCAGACTCGGCGAGAGAGAGAGGAGCTCCTGTGGGGCACAGTCAACCGCAGTGGTCAGGGCTCAGGCACCTCACTTTTTCTTTCCTGACTTCATGGCAGTGGAGCTGTTGTAATTCCACCGCATTGCATTTAGGTTTAAGAGGATGCTGAGTGCATTATTTTTCTAACCTTGTTTGAACATGGCTGGTGAGAACCCAAAGCAGTCTCATGAACACAGAAGGCAAAAATATTGTATTGCAATGCATTTAATGTAGTATGTTCGCATGTATTAATGTGTGTTAATACACTGTACCATAATACCTCAGCTGTTTGTTTTCTAATTAAAATACTGTCTGGATTGCAGTAGCAATGTTTTACCAATAGAGGTCAAAGCTGCAACAAAGGGGTAACTGTGAGGTGCCAGACCTTTATAGTAATGTAAATTATACCCCGGCATAATTTATATTACTATAATTTTGCCCGAGCTGTAGGTATTTTAACTGCAGGAAACGGCACTTAAAAATGAATGCAATTACTATCAAAGGGTCACATTGCTGGGAGGAACAGATCAACCTTGCGCGGTGTGTCTCGCAGGACGTGTCAGACACGGCAGGCCTCATGCATAATGCGTGAGCGCACATGTGTGATCTTATGAATCCACGCTGAAATATGCGCTGTGCATCCGCCCGGGTCGCCCGGCGTGATCGAACCCGGCGCTGGGGATGAGGACAGGTCCCTCACAGGGGGGCGCGTGGTTCCCGCTCTGGTGAGACTCAGGGAACCGGGGGGGCTGTGTCCTTAGATGAGAGCATGAGTGATTACCTGGCCAGGACAGAGACGACGGGGGAAATGATCATGACTCCCGCCGCAAAGTGGGAGCAGCTGGCTGGTGATGTGGCGAGAGTGGGGGGAGGCGAACGGGACAGGAGAGTGGAATGGGACGGGAGGAGGGGTGGGGGGCACAGAACAGATCTGACACCTGAGGACAATGGAGCCATAATAGCAGAGGGAGCACGGAGGCGGGAGGCTTTATTTTCTTGGCTCTTTTCCTGACGCGGGTTGCACAGGAACAGGGGCCACATTTCGAGGGATTATTGCGCTCTCATCTTTATTCCGCTCGGGTCTCTCCTGGCCCAACGTCCGTACGGCAAGCTCTGTGTGCCCTGTCATTGAGAACGCGCACGCGACCCCCCCCGGAAGCAGTTAAGCGCACACAGTAACCTGCGCTCTGCGAGTGGTCCTTGCATACTATTCCTGCAAACTGCATGTGTGTGTGCACTAAACAGGCTGCAGCAGGTCGTCTGTTTCACACGGTTGGGCCTTAATGAGGAGAGCAGGGAGGTGTGCTTATGGTAATGTGGAGTGATTGGGGAAGTGCTTTCCGCCCGGCCTCACTCCGACTACAGCAAACTCGGTTATGTGGGTCACTGAAACTGAGCTAACGGGCTTCGTTTTACGAGAACGTTTTCTCTCAGGGTGATCCACAAACAATTTACATAAATACTACAATAATGTCAGAAGTGTTTCATCAGTGAGAGATTTATCTCATTAATACATTTTTTTTTTTTGGCAAGGACCGTTCGTGAAAAATGTGTGGCAGCGTGAGGACATTTCCAAGGCCCAACTGCAATGTGTCACCGAAGGCATTCTGACACTAATGTGCTGTACAGTGGCTCTCTCCAGAAAGGAGGAAAGAAAAAGAGGCTGGAGAGACATCAGAATGCATCTGCGGATTCTGTCTTTGAGGTTGTGTTGCTGTTGTGGGTGTGCAGGCAGTGGTGGGGCTTTAGCTGGCTCCGTCCTCAGGCCCGAGGGGCAGGGAGGCTGTTCTTGCAAACACAGCTGCCAGCCCACGCTGCCAAAGCCGCATGTGTGTTTACACACCGAGTGTCAGAGTAACACAGATCTGTAATACATGCTCACAATGGCATTAGGAAATCCACAGCATTCTTGAGCTTTGGTTCGTGTGGGAGCATTTCAGTTGTAATATTATTAACTCACCCAGAGATGCCCCTACAATGTAAAAAAAATATTTTGAAATATATTCTGCTATTGTAGGAATGCCTAAAGCATCTGAACGTGTAGACAGGCCCTTTGCTGTACGTTGTTTAATGGGTTTGACAAGCGGCTTCTAAGGAAGAGCTGTTTCATTCATTAATCACTGGTTTAATTTGTTTTATTCATGCTATGGGAATGTAATCTGTTTTCTGCAATTGGCAGCAATAATGTATCTGGGAGTAATGAATCAAATCGTTGTGGCTGTGGGCAGAATCTCCCTGGAGTCGATTGCTCTCCATCTCTCTTTTCTCTCTCTCCTTCTCTCTCTCTCTTCTATGCTTCCTTCTACGACTCCCTTGCAAGTAAGCATGGTGCTGGGATGAATACCAGAAGTATCTCTGCTTCAACTTTCCATCATGGCAGTCAGTTTTGTATGTGATTCCCAAAGTTAAATTATTTACTTAACTTTTTGTTTGTCTGTTAAAAGGAGAGAGATAGAGCTCCCCCCTGTGGTGGCATTTCAAAGGATTACTGAAGAGATACCAAAACGCAGTCAGCCTCTTCCATAGCAACGGCCCTACATAGCAACAACATCCTTGAATGCAAGATTGCCAGTGTGTAGCTTGCTTCCTCTCAAGAAGAAGATTCATGTGTGCTTTTCTTTCTAAGAACATAGAAATGTAACATTGTAACATATAATAACATCGGTATGCAATACCTCTGTTTTGGAATCTCATAACTCTGCATTTTAAAGTGTATGTATCTTGTTCTCTTTTATTCTTGTTAATAGAGAGACTGGGTACATTATGCTGGGTACATTTTGCATAAATAACATAATGGAGACTGAGGAGATGCCATGAATAACATCAAGGAGAAAATTCTCAGAGAGTAAAAGTGCCACAACTTTCAGAACTTGTTGCACTGCCGTTTGCATAACAATTCCCATCTGCATATTATCATTCCTGTGACAAGTACTGAGCTGACATTTGCTATTTGCTTTGCCAGGGAGGAACCAGGCCAGATTAAATAACTGAAATTACCTCAGAGAATACTGTTATATCTGGTTTGTGTTCAATTTAGGCCAGAAACAGTATATCATTCTTATCTATCTATGTGCTCTGTTAGAAATTGACACCTAACTGGCTGTCCGCTTTATTTCTCATAGTCTGGAGTCCCGAGACCAGCAAATAATCAGAAGGTCCAGTGTTGTCTCTATATATTGCCTGTAGGCAGGGAACATTGGAGAGCAGATACATCTGCTGAAGGGTCTTTGTGTATTTAAAGTAGGGCACAGCATCTTGGGGTGCAAGTTCATCAGTCTGAAATCACTATGCAGGATTGCAGGAAAAGGAATTAAACATACAGCATAACTGGGAATGCTCTACTACATATATACAGTATACAGAGCATCACAAGAAACTCATCAGTCGATGCCTGTGTGATGCTTCAGAAAATAACATGCTCTGATTTGAGCATTACTGATTACTAATCGTTAATTAGTAATTGCTAATGTAAGTGCTAATTACAAACTAATTGTTTTTGGTGTCAATTGTCGAATTGTCAATTTGAACTGTGAGTTTGATCATTAGATCATTCAAAGTCACTCACCGTGGTGACTTTAAATGGCTTTAAGCACTAAATCGCCTCATTAATCAGAGAAGTGATTATGAGGCTGAGACAGGATGAGGTGATTTAACCTGTTCAGTGTCAAGCCAGGTGAAAATCAGAAAAGAAAGCGCAGAGATGAACCAGTTTGTCTGGCTTGTGAAAAGAACAGTGCCTTCACACCACAAGCATTTGGGAGGCTTGCCTGTCACTCACCCTCACAGCCAGCAGTTTCAAATCTAGAAGGACTTGGCAGCCAAATACAGTCCATTAATAACATGCTGTGATATAAGAGACCAAAGGAACATCACGCCAAGATCAAGATATCATTATGCTCCATCTCTGTCCTCATTTTCACACTGTCATTATGTATCTTATTGTATATCTTATTAAAGATATGCAAGTATATATAGTAATTCTTTTGATGCTTAGTGTAACATGAGACTTCTCAGAGATATATGTAGCCATCTGTATGTAAGACTGCCAGGAAGGAAGTATCAGTAATCAACATTTGAACATATGCTGCCATAAAGGGTCTTGTAGTGAGCAACACCTCTTTTTAGCCTGAGTCTTATACACTCACACACACACACACACACACACACACACTCACTCACTCACTCACTCACTCACTCACTCACTCAATCACACTCATATACAGACATTCAAAAAAATATACCATTTGACGTGGCTCTGCTTTTACATAGTCAATGTCTTTTCACCAAGTCATTGAGTACTAAGAGTCAGATCTGTGCCAGTATGAGTCAGATGTCCTTAGACGGGTTCATTGGAGGCACTGATGCCAGTTTGTGAGAGGAACATATGTGAAAGACCAGCTGCTCTGTAAGATGTGACGTGGTGGTGTGTGACCTCTGCAATCTGACTGAGCTCTCTCCAGCGACCATTAAGAATCAGTGCAGTCCTGCTCCCCTGTCTGACCCATATGCCCAGAGAAAAGGCAGATCAGGAATCTCACAAAGCATGGGGCTGGCAGTGCCCAGCTGTCTGCCTTGCCCTGGTCCCATCCCTAGGCCTGTCTTATTGCTGTCTTATAAATCACCTGTATAACACATGTCAGTAGTCAGGGATACTCTGAGGAACAATTTACCCAACTTCAGAACTTAACAGGAGCTGAATGGGACTATTCATATTGGACAGCTGTAAAACATTGTTACAATGGGAGCCACTCAATCACTGCAGGCATTAGCTAGTCATTCAGTGAGGAGCACTGTTTCTAGGGCTTCTGTCTGAAATTGCAGCCAGTCGTGATTCCCTATTCATATTCCGCAATACTTTCCTTCTGTAGACACTGCAGGCCTGAGGAGCAGAGGGGGACTCACTTGTAAGTTATTAAATTCAGATTTAGGGAGTGTGGAATTGTAGCTATACCGTTTTAAAATTTCTCTAAGCAAACATAGGGATTAATCATAACTGTACCCATTTCATCTCAGGGGGGTAAGGCACTCCCCCATCCAGACACCACCCATTTTGAAACACAGAGCTGTTAGCCATAATGAAAAATGTTAAATCCTTAACCGTGTGGGAATTGAAACAAATTGCATCTTAGGGAACTTGTGAACATGTGGTTTCATTTAAATGAAGCCAACAAAGTGTTAATTGTGGCTTCTTGTTACACAAGGTATGCCAAAATGTGATGCTCACTGAGAACTAAATTATTGTATCAAGATGGCTGACATTTAGTACATTTAGAATACATTTTCAGTTTATTACATAAAAGATGAATTACAGTACTCTGTTTCCAGAGTTTGAATAACACAGAACTCAGTTTAGAAAAAATAGTTAAATACAGAGAATAATGCAACACCATGCCTGCTATGGAAACCACTGGAAAATGGCAAATGCCTAAAACAAAAACCATTAATTTATAACAGATGTCTCTCAGCAGGTGCCTAATAGGATATTATGGATCCCCTGATGAGATATGATTGTGTTCTGTGGACAACCATGTAAAAATCTCATCTCATGTTTGAAGTGTTTTGAATTCAGTAAAAAAAATGAAATAAAAAGCACAGATCTTATAATTAAAAACCAAAATATGCCCCTGTTTTGTTGATGCCTAATCATTCTCCTCAGCTCTCTCAAAAGATCAATACCTTCCTGTCATGTAAGAGATATAATTTTATTAGTTAGTGTAAGGTCATGATGTGTACTACAGAGAAGTGTCTCAGAGGGTAAGTTAATCCAGAAAGGGTTTTTTTTTTTGCTCTGGGAATTTGTGTCTTGATATTTTACATCTAAAAAACTCAATAATTTGATGAGTGGGGAATCAAGTGACGAAAAGCACACTTTGTGCATTGTCTAACTTTAAGGACACGAGATGATCACTGCCTCTACATTATTGATTGAATGTAAGTGAACTCATTTTGCTTACTCTCTCTGCCTGCCGTGCGCTGGGATGTCTACAGTCCACTCTCTGTCAGTGGCAGAGCTCTGAACCACACACATAGGTAGTGCATCTTTACATCCTGCCTGTACATATCTATTGTCACTCCGACAGAGCTTTACAATGTACAATACCTGAGAATTGGCTCTCAGTTGGAGTAATCCACAGGATCCAGTGTGAATCTGCATATACCCTAACCACATCTAATTTGTGATAAGCATCATTCACACAGGAGTAGTTCCCCTGACATCCCCAGGGTATTTTACCTGATGTCCCAATTTCAGTCACCCCCAATATCTGGATTATTATTTTTACCCTCATAGGCGTTCCTTTAGCAAAGTGACATGAGTTTCAGCATGCCACTTTCATCATGTCACACCTGGGATTTAGGCATATTTTGAGCAGTAAGTAAATGTTCAATTTTGCAAATATTTGTCAAGAAACATAATTCAGCCAAAATAGCATGTAGAATACCCCGTGTAGCTTTTAATCTAGAAGTATCATTCGACATCTAAAAATGTCATTTGTGCTTTAGAAATCTGTTCTATGTTTTTGAAGTAAAACCTTCACTTGTCCCCCCAAACCGTTTGGTTATTAATATTTTAGTTGTTTAAATCTGTAAGGATCCTTGTCTTTCCATTTTTATCTTCATCATAACTGAGCTTCTTTCAATTAACTGTGTTCAAATGGTTGATTGTTTAACTGTTATTTGTGGTTGAAAGTCATATTCCACTAGTTGTGAATTACGCCTTCAGTTCCTTCTGTTTGTAATGCGAGGAAATATAACTGGTAAATTCACAAAGAACAGGTGTGAGGTCAGTATGTTCTTTAGGGACCTAAGGAAAATGGGCTGGAATGGTACTGCAGTATAGTGTAGGATGTCCACACAGAGGTGAGCTTTTTGTCGCTGAATTCAGCTAGATGTTTGCCAGGAGGGTCCACAAAGAATCCAAAGCTCAGAGTGCGAGTTATTGAAATGTCACATCAATCAGTGCAAATATTTTACCGTACAAATAAAATGCATACAACAGAACACAGAATACCTCAGAACACCTAAAAAAGGACAGGTACCATGAAGCTGGGCTGCAACTGTGAATAGCAATGAAGGCTGTTTGGTTGGCAGAACATTTCTTTCGATTCAGCGGTGATACCCCACAGCTGTGAAAGATTGATTCCACATTGCTTCCCAGGAAATTACCAGCCAAACCGAATGGCAAACGCAGTGTGGGTAGGCAAGGCTGGAGCTATGCTGGCTCTGTGTGCTCAAAAACAAAAATAAAAATCATCTGAGCTCAACACCCCTCTAATGAGACAGATGCTGTAATTAGCATGCATAAAAATCAGCTTAAACTACCCTGATAGCTTAGAAATTGGTCGTGATATGTCTATACTGATTTATAGGAATAATAATTTGTGTGTGTGTGTGTGTGTGTGTGTGAGAGAGAGAGAGACAGACAGACAGACAGACAGACAGACAGACAGACAGACACACACACACATCACAGGTTAATCTATGAATACGTTTTTGAATTCAATATGCAAAGCTGAGTGACACACCACGGCTAATTTTCTGAATTCTTACAATAATTATGCCAAGATGTTAATTTCACAGACGGTAAAACAAACCTGACCTTTATGTTAATGTATTCCCTGGGCTGTGCGGCTGTGTCTCTTTCATAGGCTAATTAACACACCCAGTTCCTGACACCACTAGGCTGTCTCTATAAAATACAATGAATGAATGTCTTTCACCACAGAGAATTTTGCAGCATAGCACACAGACTGCTCCCTCATTGTTACAGGCATTATTCAGTGTAACCTCTGCTCCTGCCATTTCTGCAGGTCATTTTTAAACAGTGTTTCAATGCTGCTTGTTACATGGAAATTATGTTCCTAGCAGCAAGATGCTTCCCTCATATTTGCACAGTCCTAAAACCCCATAACAGAGCTGTCAATACGTGCAATTGGTGTAATTCATCCAGCCGTTCATAAACCTTAAGGGAATGTAAACCAGGTCACCTCTGTGCTTCTTGACCTGCACGTGCCCCATTTGTTATGATGATGTATTTCTCAGAGTTCACGGATTCTGTTGTCCTATATAGGTTGATCCTGTGTAATGTGATATGATCCCTTGTGTGATAGCTGATCTGGGACCAGTTAAAGAGCTAAGGCTGAGCTGAACCTCTCATAAAACAGAAGTCTTATTTGAGTGTTCTGCTTCAACTGAACTGGCACTCAGGCAGAACCCCACCTTGTAAAAGAGATGCTGATGAATGGCCTTCTGGGAGAGAATTCAAAATTATTCACTCATTGGCACTCCATCTTTTTCTGCATATCTGTTCTAGGAAAACGGTCTGTTTAAAATTAGAGTACCCAGTTTGCATTGTTGGAGCAAAGCTGAAACTTCATCACGATTCCAAACATCACATCTGTCATTACTGATGTTGTCATGAGAACGAGACACACCGCTGCAGCAATGCTGTCAGATCAAAAATAACATAAAATATAATAACCTTAAAATATAACTTTGAAAACTCTTTTTATGATTATTGTACAAATACACCACAAAAAGTTAATGGCAACTGAATACAAGTTCCTCTTTGCAATGTCCTTGGATGTAAGTGTCTGGATGCAGTACGATCTAGCCAATCCTCAGTCACTGCTTTGTGATTGAGGCAGGGTAGGATAGACGAGATCTTACTGCATCCACTCAGCTTTCCAACTCTGTACTCATACTGAATATTTTTCAGAACTGCACTTCCAGGAACACAGTGAATATACTGTACATTCATGCTCACAATTCAATTAAATGCGGCTATATTGCGAATGAGATTTTCACAGAGATTTGTGGAGTCAGTTTTAAACCTTTTCCATAATAAGCTAAAATTTTCTAAAATCCAATACAAGCCAACCACAGCTGTCTCCATGAACACCTTTGAATCAATATCACATTAAGTCAACTCGGTAGGTGCAAATTGAGCTATTTGTTTGGATGTGTGCGTGAAACAGTTAGCCCCTGTCTTACTCCTTGTGATTATGTTCACCTCTGTGTATTACACCTTCAGTTTCGCACGCTCACAGAACGGACAAGGCTATGAGTCAAAACAGGTCAGGTGGATTTAACAAAACGTCATGTTCGTAATTTCATTGCTGGAAAAAAAAAAACATCTCTCCTGACTAAAAAAACTTCTCTAAACTGGGACAACGCTTGCACGTGCATTCCAGTCCACTGTGGTAAGCCTCCCCCCGCAATTGCCCATGTACTTAGTGCAGATAACTTTGGGTTGGAACGGGCCCAGGTTTATCTGAATTTTGGAGGGAAGCTGTGTCTGCTGGGACATGCAGTGTCATTATTTACTGCCAGCTCCTGCTAGGCTGAGAGACGCTGGAGACCAGCAGCACCGCGGAGCCCCCGGTACAGCCTTCCCAAAGTCTGCGGTGACTCATGCATCTGCTAAAACCTGAATATCGGTACCCAACTCCTTTTTACTTCCTTCAATAAAGGTCTGTCTCAGCCTCAAGGCTGTTTGCATTGTCACTTACGGGAAAGCTAATAAACTACAGGAGCCTGCCATTACATTTCGTATTTGAAAAGATTTATGGCTAAGCCCTCATAAACAAACCCCTGCCAGCAGAGCTGCAATATTTTAAGTACATGGAACAAGACTTTTGTCTTGTCATCACAGATGTTGCATTGCAATTCCCCAATAGGCAGCTTTTCTCAAAAAATCCAAGTATATAGGAAAGCTTTAATGTGTTTTTTTTTTTTTAAATACACAAAACTGTTTGCACAAGAATATGCACTTGCAGTGTATTTGAATCCTTGCATGAAAGCCACTGAAGCCGATGTTACAAATCTTTCGGTAGCATCAACAACAAAAGAACAAAGCAAAATAAGGCTACCTTGTTTGCGGTTTCAGGATGTGCAAATCTGTATCCCACCCGCTGAACCTGGTGCTTATTCTCTCTTCCTTCAGACAAGCAGATACCAATTACTCTTCTGACAGACTCCTGCAGTTTTTAGATTTGATTACTTTTTGCTTGTTTCACAAAACATGTACTTGTTCATGGCAGGCCTAGACTGGTCTCCAACCTCTGGAGATATCCTAGCATTCCATATCCCCCCGAACCACCTGACTGTAAGCAGTGGCGATCCTAGACTCTGGGGGGCCCCAGGCAAAGAAGCCCATTGAGGTTTCTGGTGACCAGAGAGGTATGCTCGTTTCATTGCACTGACGGTTACACCTAACGTTGTATTTATGACAGTTACAGGTAGCTAGCTGTCTGTCCTAACTAACGGTATCTAGCTGTCATAAGGGAGCTAAAAGGGGCAGTGGCGGTGCACTGTATAGTGCCTTTATGGTTTAAGGGGGTTTATAATTGTCATTGCAAAATGTGCCAATATGAGTGGCCATCGGGGGCCCCTTTTTCCAATTTTTTTTGGGGGGCCCCAAACATTTGCCTGGTTTGCCTCTCCTGATGGTGCGCCCCTGACTGGAAGGGCGGGTCCCCCATAACCCTCTGACAATTAAAACTGTCACTTCTACGCTATGAAAGAGCTAAAGTGACTGACACTTTGACGATTCTAAAGCATTGTGATTAAGACATTATTCAGAAAGCAATGCAATTAAATTAGAACAGTTCTATCTCAGATTTCTGTAAACTAAAAAAACCCCTCATTTTCTTCACAATACATAACATTTTTAGTTTTGTTTTACTTCAACTTCAAGTAAAACAACTAACACTTTATTCCCTCCAGTGTGATTTGATTGAATGGCCCTCCGAGTGTAGTAATCCAATAAATGGATCACCAAAATTAATTACATTTTGGTTTGAGGCATTAAGAGGCATGTTTTTCTTTCTCTCTGCAGAGTAGGCACTTGCCACTAATGTAGTCATCCACTTGACATGCACTTAAGTCAGTCATAGCCACACAAGCATCACAAAACAGAAAAGCAATAGACCTACATTCAAAAACCATGTTAAACAGTTGAGTGTCATTGAGACATCCATCACCTTAGCTCTCCCTTACAGACAAGTACAGAAACGTGGTACTTGGTGTTCCATGGATATCAAACATCATCTCAGCATTATAACGCTTGTAGAGCACTCGCCAAGGCCAATCAGAAGACTGTGTACATTGTGTACAAGTAGAAAAGTCATACGTCCAATACAGGGTGCTTGAATTGACCATTCAGTCAGCCAATGAGAGCCAAGCGCTATGAAGTGGTGAGAGAGAGTCCACAAAAGGCACGTCTTTAAAAGAAGGTTTATGGTTTTGTACTGTCACAGAACAGACAAAATATGATGCTGGGGTGGGTTCAATTTCAGGTTAAAACATCTTTCAGCCTCATTTACATTCAAACTTACAAAATAACATCTAGTATTCAGCATCTAGCACAATAACAACCACATTTATCCGCTGTGCCGTGGCTTACAACGCCATTCACCCGAAATGAAGTCTGACTCGCTTGACATAACAATAATAAAGTGACACGGGTCCAGAAAACTGATTACCATTAAAAACAAAATAACATCGAATATTAAAAGACATCATGAGACTGAAAAACAAAATTACTCAGTGACCTTGCTAGTAACGCATTCCAGCACACACCCCATAGATCCATTAAGATATAAAAGAGGTATTCTAACTCAAAATTTAGTTATGGAGTATCATGGTAGATACAGTGTTTAATCAAATCTGCCCTAATCAAAGCGCCAACTCAGGAAGAAGAGTATCAATCATAAAAAGTGTCTAGGGAAGGAACAGGGGAACTTTCTCTGCAGATCAGTCTTGGTACTCTGTGTACTTCTTAGCCGAGCCGTGCACCTTGCTGGCCGGGTACTTGAGCCGGTTGAGGGCCATTTTACGGAGCACTGCTTGGGGAAGGTCAACGTGGCATTTCTCCGCCAGCTCCAGCAGGTAGATTAGCACGTCGCTCAGTTCGTGGGCTAGCTGCTCCCGCTCTCGCTCCGTCCAGCCGGGCAACCCCTCGGCCACTTCCCCTCGCCACTGGAACAGCTCTGACACTTCTCCCACCTCTCCGACAAGAGCGAGCAGCAGGTTCCTGGGCTGGTGAAACTGGTTCCAGTCCCGTTCGTCCGTGAACTCGGCCTGCAGCCGTCGGATGTCTTCCATGGTGGGTTCCGCGCTGAACGTGAATCGTTGTGGTGACTTCAAACCGTTTTGCACTGGACGGATACCCTGCTCTCCGGTTGCTGTGTGTGAACTTTCGCTTACACCGTTTGTACCATTAAATGTCACTGTCGCATTATTGCGCACTTCCTCCATTTCCTTTCTCTGTTCAGCCATCTCTTTAATCTAGCGATCGGAGCAGAAAACGTCTCCCCCAAGACGCTCAACTTTCCTCATAAAACTATGCGTACTGCACACACGCGTTAAACTCCCGCCAGAAGTCTGCACTTCTTCCCACAGTAAAATGTGGATGACTTTTAACCCGGGAAATAATTACAACGTCGTACCTCAGAATTGTGTATTTGTATGGGACATGTAGTCTAAACATCTTCAACGCACGGAGCATGCCAGTAGAATCACAGGAACTACAGAACTACAAGTTCCGCAATACGAAGGGCAAAGACAGTCATGGCTGCCTCGTCAATGGGGTTGTGCACAGTTGTATGCAATATAAATAGAAAAATTACAACACGTTACCCGAGGATATTCTCTCTAAACACTTGCCATCACGTATGCAGAAAGAGTTTTGGGAGCTCTACCCAGCGTTGCCACAGTCAAGCACAAATAAGAAAGAAAAGGTTGGTATTTTAAACGGCGACATGCTGAATGTCACTGTAGCGTTAGCTAGCTCGCTAGCCAGCTGTCAGCAAGTGTTACGGTCTAACGTTACCAATAGGTGCGCAAGCGGTACAGCTCTACTTTAAGTAACGCTGCCAGTGCAGTCTGACTAATTCAGGTAAAGGTATAACACTGAATCCAATCTGTCGGCAGCGTTCCCCAGCAGCTGGTCGGTGTTGTTGGTTTGGAGGTCCACGCACAGATCCACTCCAACACAAAGCTGTTCTCAGGATCCCAGGTCAGGTTTTCTGCTCCGCCAAACTCCCTGGTGTCCTTCTTCGACGCATCCCTGCCCGGCGCTTTACCCGTGAGTTCAGTTATTTTATATTAGTTTATTTTATACAACCCTGTTATCTGACTCAATGAACGCGAGCTTTAAATGATGATTGAAGTAAACACACACACACACACACACACATACAGACATACCCACATGCATCCTTTGTTATTTTTGTAAACCGTCCTAAAACTTTTATAAAACATTATTAAAAGTCATTCAAAATTCAGAATTCGTGTTCAGTGAAACAACCCAGTCAACTGTTCCTGTCATTCTCAACTACTTGGTTTGTCCTGTCAAAGCACTTTCTTTGGTTTTATTTTATTCACTAAGATTGAGGTATTGACGTGTATTTCAAAGTCAAATTTGAAATTTCAAAGATAAATTAAATAGCAAGGCACTTTTGAAGTACTGTAAGCGCGTTAAAGTACCATAATCACAGATCTTTTGATTGACTACTTTCTACCCTCTAGTGGTGAAATCATTCATTAAAATGCACATCATTAGCGCCTTTGATCAATGTTTATTGGGGGAAAAAATTACAATGACATTGTCCATATGTCAGTGTTGAGGACTGCTCTGGGGAGAGTACATAATGGCAACATTCTAACTGAACAAGCACAGACGTCTGATGTAGTAGCTGAGCGCTTTCTGTAAATATGCTCTGTTTTTATTATTGTAATTATTAACCAAATTTCACAGAGTTCCCTATCCAGGGTGGCTTAGAATACATAAAGAATACATAAAGCATGAATATTTAATGCACTATTCACTCTGAGAGTGAATAGTGTCTGTCAGTAAAACTAAATGATAAGATCAGTTTTAGTATGACCTGGAAAGATTTATCTGCACTCTACCAGTTTATTTTACTTAAGTGAAAGTGGATCTTGATAGGAAATGACAGCTGTTGTGGAAAGCACACATGGATATTACATTGTGTCTGCACCAACAAGAGGCATTAAACACTTTGAAACACCTTGAATATTATTTGCATACAAACATATTAGCACAGACACATTGCCCAGCGGTGCAGCAGATCCCAGGTCAGTCAGCAAGGCAGTTTGTTGTCTTATGTAATGGCAGTGAGGTTGTGTACACCATTCTCCTCTTCACCGAGTGCTTCCTCCTCTTCCTCTACAGGTGCTGAACAGAAGATGTGTGGAGGCGGCGGTAATGACAGGGCTGGCCCTTGAATGCACCATTAACAGGAAGTCACTGTTCGACAGGAAACACTACTTCTATGCCGATCTACCTGTGAGTCTACGCCTCACTTCACCTGTACAGTCCCTAGAAAACAAGCTCTGTGGAGTTTTTTGTTTGTTTGTTCAAAGATAGATTTATTGCATTGCATTCATTTGTCCAGAAGACTTCTCTCTACCTTGCTTTAGCATTTTGGAGCTGTAATTTTGACAGATCTCTGCTGACAGACACCCCTATTGCATATTAATAGGACCCTGGAGAATACTTACTTAGACGAATGACTGTCCTTGCTTTTAAAAGCTGCTAACAGTCAAGTTAAGGCTAAGTGCTTTTCACCTTGCTGTGTAGAGGCAGTCGGTAATGAATTGAAATCATGGCACCATTTCCCATCTCTCAAAGCTCCTGAGTAATTTTAGAGCCGTTATAGACAGCTTTTTAGATCCCAGAAAATTGATATGCGCAAAATTATTTTAGAAGACTCAATGCCAGTAGCCTTAAGAATCCTCCACAAAATGAATTTAAGACATTTTAAAATGGGAAAGACCTCGAACAAAGCACACATTAATCATTTGGAGATCTTTTTTTTGTCACTTCATTGTTGCATTTTAGGAGTGTGAAGATGCTGAACTCAAATATTTTACTGCTAACCATAGCAGTGTGGAGCACTTCATCATTTCTCTCTGATCAATTTCACTATTGGGAAACCAACCATGGATAGGCTTGGCACCAGTACAAAAGAACTTGCGCTTACCCTTGAATGCCACAGAAACCTATCTCACCTCTGTTTTTCTGTAAGGACCTGTCGTAGCTCTACGATCGGGTGAGAGGTATGGGAGTTGTGCCTCTGAGTCTTGAGGTTCACATTCACTGTTTTGCTGCTGTGTAGACCGGTGCTGTTTGGTTGCTCTTAACAGCTCTCCCTGATTAGCGAGGGGGCTCTGAGAAGCTGCCGGCAGCATAACCCTCTGTTATGGAGGAGAATTTTCTTTGTAAGTCAGACATGGATCTTGGTGAAATCCCAGCTGGAGGCCTAAGGATTATGCAGCGAAGAGCTGCTTTGTCACACATTGTCAGTGTGGCAACCAGGGATGGCATACCCTCTCACGAGGAGGCAGAGCCCTGCAAATAGTGATACTGCTGTAGCTGTTTTCTTCCTCTCCTAATTTATTCATAAACATGAAAGTAATGGTATTAAAACCTAATACAACAGGGTATCAGTCTCTTTTCATTGATCAATATGAAAAAGAGGTGATGAGTGTACCTGGAAGTTAACATCACCCTCAGAACAAAGGTTGTTCCCTTTTAGGGCCATATACACAGACCTGAAAAATTACAGTATGCAGTAGTATAAGTATGGAACGGCTGAGCAAAATAGTTAATTTTAGGTAGTGTTTAGGCAATAGCAGAGCCGTTTGAACAGACCACCGAGCCCAGCAGGGTGTGGAGTTACGATGAGATGGAGTTCCTGTGTCAGGCCCTAAGTGTTAATGTTATGTGTCCCTAGTGGGCCTGAGAAATTTCTCTGGGCCTGTAGTGAAAAGGGCGTGTGGATTCAGAGATCGATTTTCTCACTGTCAACACTTCACACCAAATCAACGATTTCGCCCTGTTGAATGCACGCCTCATTGTTCATTCAGTGCTTCCAGCGTTCGTGCAGCATTTTCCTGACCAGAGTTTCCCATTGGACTTAAATGGCATCACACTGAAGGTTGAATAGCATGCCTCCACAAATGTGTTCTGAATCTCTGAGCAGAGGCTCATGATTGGACATTGTCTCAGAAAATTTCAAGCAGATGCATGCTGGCGGGGAATGCAATGTGGGTGAAGTATTTATTGACCGCAACAAATCTGCCTGTGGTAACATTTTATCGAGTGGAGGTTTCCTCTTAGAGCCAGTGTCTGACAATCCACGGTATTGAGTACTTCTTCTGGAAACCAATGTGACTCCAAGAACTCAAAGTGCCTGAAGTGTTCCCACTGCAGCACAGAAACATATCCGTCTCTTTGATCAGTTTCCCTACAGGGCTCGCAAACCACGGTTTGCTTCGGACATTTAATTTATTATTGGCACAGTTGTCTCCCTGTTTGTTCAAACCATAATGGCTTGGTGCACAGAATTTCACAAACAGTATCAGTCAAGATTTTGGACACACCTACTCATAGAAACAGCAGGGCAGCAGTCCACACACCTACACTTTTTCTTTATTTTTACTATTTTCCAGTATGGAAAGATATGGAACTATTTTCCAACTATGGAAAATAACACAAATGGAATTATGCAGTGACCAAAAAAGTATTAAACAAATCAAATCTATCTTGTTAGATTCTTCAAAGCAGCCAGAATATTTTTCAAAAATTGAAAGAAGTTTATACATGAGCATCAAATTGACTATTTATATTTGTTTAAGAAACAATTTTCAAGCAATTAAGCATAAGTCTTTAGATCAAAATGTCTGAATGCATGTTTCCCATTATCTTAAACAGGTGTGTCCAAACTTTTGGCTGGTACCCTAGGTCCAGGGGTTGGAAGTTATAGCTTGGTATGATAGAAATCAGCAAGGAGCATAACAGACATTGCAACCAGCAGGGCAATGTGGCTAGAGTGTGGTGTAGAGGACACCATGGACTACAAAGGATTGTAACTGCATTTTAAAAGATTTTTGTTTTTTAAAGCCAAGAAATAGGTGTGATTATGTGGAGGGCTTGTAGACTGGAGCTGTTTTAGGCTTGGGCTGTACACCATGCCTAATTTTTCTATTTAGACATTACAAACCATAAAAGTTAAGACAAAATGCATTCAATTACTGTTTGGATATGTTGCCATGACCTCATTGCAATGATATACCAAAATGAGGAGCGGAGAGGTAAAAACAGAAGATTGATGCGACGTGTGTCAGCCATATTTACAGGAGCCCAGCTGAAATGAGCTGTCTGTAGTGCTCAGTTGTGTTTGTTTTTGCGCCAATGATTAATTTGTTGATCAGGTACAACACGCAGATGGCAATGTTTAATTGCGTTTTTTTGCTGCTAGATATATGTAATTTTTTGTCATGCCAATAACTGTGATTAATGTTTTGTCTCCTCAGGTCTCTATTGCCATGGCAACACATAAAGAGCTACCTACTTAGAGCAGCTCCTTTAAATTGGATGTAATGAAATATGTATGTGCTTGCTTGTAACATTTTGAACCTGAGATGTAATGTCAATATTTTAATCATAGATTAATTACTCCAAATATCTCGTTTGTCCCTACACGCATAATTGGTTTGCTTTGGCACATAAATAATGTGTGTCAATTCCATTTTGATAATAAGATTTTGCACGAACTTTTTTTTTTTTCTTTCTTTCTGGAAGCACTGCAGCTAGTTTGGAGGTAATTGTGAAGGTAATTTATTGCTAATTGTTAATTTAAATTTATTTTGTCGTTAACCTATCACCCGTTCATACAGTGACCCTTGTAAATATTATATCATGAATAATAATAACATTATTATAATCCAATTATTGTGCTCTAACCATGGACGGTGTTTCTCTGTGGCTCAGGCAGGCTATCAGATCACTCAGCAGCGACTGCCGATTGCAGTGGACGGGAGGCTCAGGTACAGTCACCTGGCTGGACGCAAGCAGAACCAGGTGGTGACCAAGAGCGTGCGGATCAAGCAGATCCAGCTGGAGCAGGACAGTGGCAAGAGTCTTCACGATGACAGCCGGAGCCAGACCCTCATTGACCTCAACAGAGCAGGTCTGCGTGAGTCTGCGTGAGTCTGCGTGAGTCTGCGTGAGTCTGTGTCAGTCTGCGTCAGTCTGCGTCAGTCTGCATGAGTGTATGTGTAAATGGAATGCGTGTGTCTGTGTCTGTGTCTGTGTGTGTCATGGTGTTTGTGTAATTGTTATGTGTGTGTCTGTGGCACTGTAAGTATAAATGGTGCGTGTGTGTCTGTGTCTGTGGAAGTGTATGTGTAAATGGTATGTGTGTGTCTGTCTGTGTCTGTGTAGTGGTGTATGTATAAATGCTATGTGCGTGTCTGCAGGCGTGGGGCTGATGGAGCTGGTGATGGAGCCGGATCTGTGCTGTGGAGAGGAGGCGGCCGCCGCCGTGCGAGAGCTGCAGCTCATCCTGCAGACCCTGGGGACCTGCCAGGGAAACATGGCCGGTGAGGACCACTGCGTCAGACAGCGTCCACACCTGTCAGCCCCGTCACAGAGACAACACACCCGTCAGCCCCGTCCCAGAGTCAACACACCCGTCAGCCCCGTCACAGAGACAACTCACCTGTCAGCCCTGCCCTAGAGACAACATACCCATCAGCCCCGTCACAGAGACAACACACCCGTCAGCCCCGTCCCAGAGTCAACACACCCGTCAGCCCCGTCACAGAGAAAACACACCTGTCAGCCCTGCCCTAGAGACAACACACCCGTCAGCCCCGTCACAGAGAAAACACACCTGTCAGCCCTGCCCTAGAGACAACACACCCGTCAGCCCCGTCACAGAGAAAACACACCTGTCAGCCCTGCCCTAGAGACAACACACCCGTCAGCCCCGTCACAGAGAAAACACACCTGTCAGCCCTGCCCTAGAGACAACACACCCGTCAGCCCCGTCCCAGGGACAACACACCTGTCAGCCCCGTCCCAGGGACAACACACCTGTCAGCCCTGTTACAGAAACAACACACCTGTTAGCCCTGTTACAGAAACAGCACACCTGTCAGCCCTGTTACAGAAACAACATACCCCCGTTCATCTCTGTCACAGAAACACCATACCTGTGAGCCCTGTTACAGAGGCAACACACCCGTCCGCCCTGTCCCAGAGCCAACACACCTGTGGGCCCTGAGACAACACCTTTGTCAGCCACAGTGCAGAGACAACAGCCACGACCTACCCATCAGCTACAGCTCATCTGCAACACCCCTATCAGCTCTCTCACAGAGACACACTCTGTTCTCATCTGCCCCACAAAGCCAACATCAGTCCACAGACACATACTCAGCTGTAAATGTAAATATCCTGCTGTATAAATGGATAACATTGTAAAAAAGTGTAACCAATGTAAGTCGCTCTGGATAAGAGCATCTGCTAAATGCCAGTAATGTAATGTAATGTAGATGTCAGGAGCAGTGATTGAGTGTTTTTCATTGAGATATCACCATTGGTATCTCTGGGGACTTAAACTGACGAAGTAAAACATTTAAAATAAAACTTGGGCACAGAACTGGGGAATGTATAAGTAAACGCGTTGTTTTACCCCATTGTTAAATGTATATTTTAAAGCATACCTGAACTGCAAGTCGTAGCGTGTAGAATCCAGTAAGTTGAAAAGTAATTTCAGGATTTATGCAAATTTTAAAAAATTAGCATGCAGATTTATGCAGTTTGGAGTACATTTTTTATCTTTTGGTGTTTCCTCCAACAGAGGGCCAGCTGAGGGTTGATGCCAACGTCTCCGTGCATCGGCCAGGGGAGCCTCTGGGGGTGAGGACTGAGGTGAAGAACATTAACAGCGCCCGCTTCCTGGCCAGGGCCATAGGTAAGAGCAGCGCCCCCTGGTGGCCAGTCCCCTATGCCCTGTGCACTGTGTCAGGAACCAGGCCCATTGCTGCTAGTGCTCATGGTGAAATAACCTCATTGACATTCCACAGCTTGGAGGAGTGCATACTGGGAGTAGTGAAGTGGAAAGTGCATTCCTGTGAGGGGAATAGGCTGCGTGGGGTTTCACAGAGAGATGTGTAGGAGTCCACACACACACACACACACACACACACACACACACACACACACTCTGTCCCTTTCTCTGGCTGTCAACCTGAAACAGTCGCCTGGCGAAAGTGAATGCTGATGTGTAATTATCCGTGTGCTCTGAGTTCAGCTGTAAGTTAAAGATAAGACTTGCGGACAATGAGGCATTTCTGCGACTTCCACGATTATTAATCTCTGTCTTTTTTAACGCTCAGTTAAGCAATAAACTGGGAAAGTCTTCAAAGCTTCAGTGTCTCCCGAGACAGAAGCTAAGTGTTTTGGCAGCGTAAGATTTATTCCTTAATTCTGTCCCTGAAGATACCGGAAAGTTGACTTTTTTTGAAACACTAACTCAGATATGGCAGTATTAATTTCAGAATCAAGTAGCACACACTTTTACTTTTTTTGGGATTTCATGTACATTTTATTGTTTTTATTTTGTTGATATGTGTGCTCATAAACTGCTCTTAAGAGTAAAATTAAAACTGCTTTTACATGACTAACATTCATTGACCCCAAAAACTTGTTTGGAGCCCCCTGTGTTCTGACAGATGGTAGATTGTGAGCGCTGAGAGCTGGCTGCTGGGTGCTCGCTGAGCCTCTGATATCAGTCCTGAAATGTTCTCCGCAGACTACGAGATTCAGAGACAGATGGAGGTCATTGGGAGCGGTGGAACGGTGCTGAACGAGACCCGGGCCTTTGATTACAAATCCGGGTAAGATGGGGGATGTGGAGAAATATGTCAGCAGAAATGGATGCGTCTGGATGATTTATCCAGATTTGACTACTTTTTTTGGGCCCCTCAGTGTTTCTAAGACATATCAACATATGCAACATACATAGTACTCCAGAATTTGGGTGAAAGAAAACAAGGGATGTGAACACAGGTGTGACTTAGTGCTGCGCTACATTGTTCCTGTCTCCACGTTCACATGTGTGCGCAGGAAGCCTGTGGCCCCTGTGTCAGACTGGCCCAGCAGACCCTTTCTGTATATGGGGATGGCTGGAAAATGGGCATTGGAGAAAAGAACGGGCGTTCTATATTACATAAAAGCAGAGTGGAACATGATTAATATTGAACTGCGAGTGTGTGTGTATATATAAAGTGTAGTGCGGATGAAGCATGAATGAAATAATAATGTAATGTATTATTATTTAAGTTGGATTTGCATTGCTTTCATGCATTGCAAATGAGACTTGATATATTATTGAGCGAACATTATTATAAGCCGAAGAATTTAATAAGAGGAATAATAATTTGTCAGGAGAAAACTGCCCTCGGCAGGGTATTTATTGGGGGCTACTGACAAAGGAAATATATTTGTTCTTCCATAAATGCAGATAATTAGAGTCAAGTGCAACTAATCAGATTAAGGCACGACATGTAAAGTGTGCCAGGATGTGGCGCCTGACTAATTGATCTGGATTCTTGGAAGGACATGAAGGAGGCAGTGCTGTGTGAAGTGCGGGGGACAGATGCTGAGGAGAGGCACGTGGGGTGCGGGAGCGGCGGCAGGCGAGAGCTCCTTCATTAGGCCTCCATCGCGGCTCCTCCGCTCCAGTTTGGACGCTCGCTCATCTGCGGCGTCTCGCACGCGCGCGGAATCGGAGAGTTCCATTGAGCTCTGCTCCCGGCTGATGGATCGTACAGGGCAGACGTGCTGTAGTGTTTTAAAGCCCATGTGCGGGGATTGTACTGTGCTGTGCTGTGTCATGGTTTGTGCTGGTCTTTGGTTTGTTCACTGTCGGCAGTTCCGGTCTGAGAGACTGAGGTGCCAAATGAGTGGGTGGGTGTAAGTCTCGACCCCCAATTGGTGACAGCGCTGTCACGGGTCCCCCTCAGACTGCTGTAGTGGTGACCTGTGTTTCATTCTGTCTTCTCTCAGGCAAACCTTCCCAATGAGGGACAAGGAGGGCCTTCAGGACTACAGGTGAGCTCTCCACTCTGACTTCTCACAGTGTGAATGTGCTGACTGTCTGGGATTTGACTGGGTTACATCGAGGTAGGGGGAACTTCTGGCTGATATAATGAGACATATAATGAGATATATTGAGGAAAGTGTGGAGGTGACCTGAGTATACCTGCAACTGTGAGTCTCCTGTCGAAATGCAGTGATCTGGCTTATACATCAGGCTGGTCAAAATCTGTCTCTCTCTCTCCCTCTCTCTCTCTCTCTCTGTGTGTGAAGGTTTATGCCGGAGCCCAACCTGCCCCCCCTTCTGCTGTACGACAGTGAAACGGCCCCCCCTCCCCAAGGGGTCGACCCGCAGCAGGTTGTGCTCATAGACGCAGTACGGAAGACGATCCCGGAGCTCCCGGCCGTGCGGAGGGAGAGGCTGGTGGACACCTTCGGCCTTCTGCCTGAGCACAGCTTCACCCTGGTGGTGAGTGAGAGCGTGAAGGACCGGCATCCGAACACCAGCAATGACAGGAACGAAATAAGAATCCATTGTATTTATATAGCAGTGCCATTCATGCATCTCAAAGCACTTTACCATGAGGGTGAGGTGTCTCATTACCACCAGTGGGTAGGGCATTCCTGGGCAATACGTTGCAGCCGTTTCGTACTAGAACACTTCCCACACATCAGCTGAGGTGGGAGAGGGTGATAATTAGAAAGCCATATTTAGAGCCAGATTTGGAATTTGGCTAGGACACCAGGGTGCTCCCTGCTCTGCAGTAAATGCCATGGGATCTGAGTCAGAAAGATGCTGTCCACTACAGCGTGTCCTGGGCTCCCTGAAATAGTGCATTGGTTTCTGTGCTTGGTCCAGAGGGAATACTGCCCCCTACTGGCCCAGCAACAGCTGGTTCAGCAGCGACCTGTTTTTTCAATGGGCGATCTCCTCAATACTAACCAATACTAACCAATGCTAGCCACACGTAGCTTCACACAAGCAGGAGAAAGTTGCAGGGTCGTTTGACCGCTGGAACAGTTGGGAATATTTCATACGCTTCTTCAGCTCTTATTTATGTACACCATCATACAGGACAAGCAGTGAGCGGACACTGCTGATGCTGTCAGAGTGGCTAATAAATATGTCAACTCAGTGAAATAGTTTATAAAAGGCATTCACTGAAGTGATGATGAGGGTCAGGATTAGATGTCTGTCATAACAGAGGGACCTGCTTTTCCTGAGTGAGGTCCCTTGTCCTCTGTCTGCAGTCCTTTTCCATTTATATCCAGCGCATGAAGTTAATTTCAGACGGCATGTTCTCTGTGTGGCAGGACTTCCCTGTCATTCCTGCTATCTGACCTGACTTGGAAAGGTCATCAGGGGTAATGCGATGAAAGGAGTCAATCTGTTTTTTGAGCTCTCCTGTGCTTCAGCCTGAAATCCAGCAGAGGGCGGTAGAACGTAGAGGCCACTGTCCACCCTGTGTGGCAAGAGCATGTCACCAGCCTGGCATGGAACTTATGTCTGGATACATAGTCTTTGAATACTTTCATGGTGTAGCATATTGAAACTCACTGCTTTTCTACATGGAAAATAAATGGAAGGTGAAAGGCACAGCTTATGTAGATCCTAGTACACTGAGAATTTTGTCTGTAACCCCTACCGAAGTAGGACCTCAGTCTGTACTGACGTCATGTACCATTTCTGATGTGTCTCCTGTGTTTAGAATGAGGACGGGCTGATGGACTACTTTGTGGGCGTGGCCAGCCAGACCAGGGCAGAGCCAAAGAAGGTGATTGGCTGGGTAATTAAGGACGTGCTGGGTCTCCTCAAGCAGCAGGGCCTGAATGTGAGCCAGAGGTGAGAGCCGGGCTGACTCAGCCCTGCACTGCAGTACCGACTCCCCCCCAATCCCCCCCCCTTTCCCCACATAAGTAACTCGGCCAGCAAGCCCTGCTCAAGGTGATCCAAACTGGTTCTGAAGGGCAGCGAGATCGTATCGCGCCACCGTGAATTTCAGGCACGCGAGATCGCCGCGCCGTAATTGCTCTCGGCCACACTTGAGTCTGCGGAAGTGTTCCTTTATGGCAAATTAGAAGTGAAACTTCTTAAAACCCCTTCACACATCACGTTTAAGAGGATTCCAGGGTGCTAAAGCGATCTTCCCCGCCTCATACTCTGATATGCACTTTCAATTTTGTGGCTGACATTTTTTTTTATCTTGGATTTTTAGAATGCAGCTGAGCAGGTAATGCCTGGCTGGTGATAGAAATGGGTTCAGCACCCAAGAAACCTCAAAAAATTAGGATTTGCCAGCTTCTGCTCACTGTACTCAGAATTGTACTTGGTGCATTAGAGAGCTAGGTTTGGCACAGGTTGTGATTAAATTCTGTGTTCTTTTGATATTTGTCTCGTGAACATGCTGTGCTCAGATATTTTTTTTGAAGCATAGGTTGTAGTTAGGTTTCTCTCTCTCTCTTTCTGTTATTTCTCTTATTTCTCTATTTCTGTGACCATGCTGTGCTCAGATATTTATTTTGAAGCACAGATTAGACTTAGAGAGGTTTCTCCTGTGTTGGAGGGCAGCATCAGTGAGCATAGCTGGTCTGTCTTGCTGAGTTCAGACAGGCCAGATCAGCACTGTCACAGCAGAAAGGGCCCCGCTGTTACAGGGGCGTGCTGTGGGCAGGCCCGCTGTGACGGCTCTGACGGGCTCCGTCCTGCCCTGTCTTTCAGCCCCGTCTCCCCGCGCCGCCTGGCTCAGCTGCTGGACCTGCTGGAGGACGGGCGGGTTTCCTCCTCCGCAGCCAAGCTGGTGAGTGAGAGAGACACTCTCCTCATCTCCCATTCACACAGGCGCCCACTCACATTACTCACTCGGGCTGCTCGCTCACTCACTCCACTCTCTCATACACTCACTGCATGCGCACACACACACACACACACACACACACACACTCACACACACACATGCACTTAATCACTCCACTCTCTCATACACTCACTGCATGCGCACACACACACACACACTCACACTCACACACACACATGCACTTACTCACTCCACTCTCTCATACACTCACTGCATGCGCGCACACACACACACACACACACACACACACACACTGACACACACACATGCACTTACTCACTCCACTCTCTCATACACTCACTGCATGCGCACACACACACACACACACACACACACACACACACACACACACACACACACACACACACACTCACACACACACATGCACTTACTCACTCCACTCTCTCATACACTCACTGCATGCGCACACACACACACACACACACACTCACACACACAAATGCACTTACTCACTCCACTCTCTCATACACTCACTGCATGCGCACACACACACACACACACACACCACACTCACACACACACATGCACTTACTCACTCCACTCTCATACACTCACTGCATGCACACACACACACACACACACACACTCACACACACACATGCACTTACTCACTCCACTCTCATACACTTACTGTGCATGCATACTCATGCACACTCAACACACAGACACACACACACACACATAGCTCATTCACTGCATTCACACACACACACACACACACACACAGCTCACTCATTGCACACACACACAAACACACACTCGCTTACTCCACATACACACACACAAACACTCATGCATACACACAGAGCTCACTCACTGCACTCAGACACAAACACGCTCTCACTCACTCACCTAGTCACTAAGTCACACTACATGTAGCTTTTCTCGCTCAGTCACTCACTCACTCACTCACTCATTCACTCACTCCCTCACTCATTCACTCATTCACTTTGTTCAATCTTACATTTTCTCATTCTTTCACCCACTCACTGAGTCAGACATTTATTATTACTCTCTGTCCTGGTTCTAGTTATCCTTCAGTGTTAAGTCATTTCTTTTTTCTCAGTTTATCGCTTTTCATAATTCATATTCATTGCAGACATTTCTTGATACCTCCATTAAATTCTAAGCACTGAAGTTGAAGATGGGAAGTCTGGCAGACTGGCAGAAGAGAACAGGGCTCCTTTCTTGATTTCTCCAGCTAGTCATTTTGACCCTCCTTTGCAATGATAGTAATGAAACTGTGTTGATGGTGTCATATTTTCCACAAATGGAACATGGTTAAAGTCTACTGAGTGTGTGCTTGTGTGTGTTTGTGTTTGTGTGTGCATATGCGTGTGTGTGTGTGTGTGTGTGTGTGTGTGTGTGTGTGTGTGTGTGTGTGTGTATACGTGTGTGTTGCAGGTGTTCCTGGAGCTGTGGAAGGGAACAGGGCGGAGTCCAGCGCAGATTGTAGAGGAGCAGGGTCTGGGCATGATGGACGACAGCGCTGAGATCAGACGGATATGTCAGAGTGTCATCGACTCGCACCCGGAGGAGGTGAGTGAGCTGGAGTCAGGCTCTATGGCAGAGTGCTGAACACACACAAGTAGCACAGAGTCAAAGAGTGAGTATTCGCATGTAGCAGGGAGGCTAAGACTGAGCACACACAAATGGCATAGGGTTTAAGGCTGAGAGTGCACAAGTAGCACAGGGTCTAAGAATGAGCACTCACAGGCAGCAGGGGTCTAAGGCTGAGCTACAATGGCTGTCTGAAAATACACATCAGCTACACAAGTGCAGAGACACAGTCATTAATGCCTTGATTAATGCAGTAGCACAGTCATGTAGAAATAAACCCCTTTTTAATGAGGACCCAGGGGTGGGCGGACATAAACACGACAGCGCAGGGTCTGTGGAGCCATCCCTGCTGCCCGTCACTCGGCGTTATTCTCAGAGCAGAGGAGACGGGGCTCTGCCTTTGTGAATCTGCAGACTGTCCCTGCAGAGGCCTTCCTCACAGCAGGGTCATGGCACGAGGTCACCTCCCGCCTGTCTCTCTGCCCTGCAGGTGCGGGCCATCAGGACGGGGAACAAGAAGGTTCTCAACAAGCTGGTGGGCCTGGTGCAGAAGGAGACCAAAGGCCGGGCGGACCCCGTGCGGGTCAGGGCCATCCTGGAGGAGGGCACGTCCTGAGGGCCCGGAGCCGGCGCGATGTGGGTCACACTGACCGCTCAATTCGCTGTGCTCAGGCAGCAGGGCGGTATAGCGCTCTGGGAACAGAGGGTTGCTGGTTCAATTCCTTGGAGTGGCACTGCCGCTGTACCCTTGACCAAAGCACTGAACCAGAGCTGCTTAATTTAATACCCAGCTGTATAATGAAATCCATGCCAGTCCCTGTGGGTATACATAATAATGCACTGCTGTTCTCCCTCAAAAGAAACAAACTGTTTTAAAGTTTGAAGTTATTTGCCACAGACGTGCCGGTAACAGCCCGAGGATTCTCCCACTGTTTTAATGCATCTGCAAGGTTGTTTACTGTGGCCATTTCACAGTGGCCGGGGATGAGCAGGCAAATTAATGTCATTTATGTAATTAAAAGAAAGACTTCTCCTGGAGAAGTCCACTGTAACTCTCGAGTTTGTTTTACTTGTTTATTTGTTGTTGTTGTTGTTGTCCTTATTTTTCCACAGGGAAATAACAGCGCAGAAGCTAATATGCAGCTAAACTCATTTGTACATTAACGCGTCCCACGTTGCACCGCTCACCAGAAGGGTTGGTAATTAAAGCAGCCTGCGGTTAGCAGGCCCGTGGGGTAACAGCCGGTGCTCCTCGCAGCACTGTTATTGTAAGATGAATAAGAGGGAGGGGTCAGTGGGGGATATTCGATATTCCTCCGTGCCGCCCCGGTGCCCTGTTTGAGTGTAACCCCCTGCTCCTCGCGGGGTCCCGTCGGTGCGGCGGCCGCGCCTTTGTTGTCTGGACGAGGCGGTAATTAGAATGTTTCGGGGGGAAGTCTTGGCGGCTCCCCGCACTTCAGACTCCACTGAACAAATCGGCGCCTTAATGGAAGGCTGGCCCATTACGGCCGCTGTGGAATCCCTGATAAGTCATTCCAGGGATGTTATTAGTGTCTTCTGCTGTCAGACTCCATCAGCAGAGCAGCGCTGTGGAGAAATACTGCATGTGATGCATTTTAAAGCGCCCCCTTCTCCTATGGATCTGTTTCAACCGCGCCCCTGTAACTGGGCAAAGAGCACTACCTTGTGGCCAGAATAGGTTCCTGCAGCTGGGGAGCTTAAGAGGCAGCTGCATGAAGGATCGCAGTGTTTTCCACGGTTCGCATAGTTTCCTATCATATGTGAAGGGAAACTTAAACTAGATGGATTGACTGCTTTGGACATTCATGTAGATTTGGCTCTCCTGTGCTATTATCAAGTACTTACATGCAGAATGTGCGAAAAACTCACCTGAAGGGCTGACGTATGCATCCGTTTCACTGATTAGTCTTCCCTTATAAGCGTAAAAAGTAATCTGGCTATTATCTGGCCATAACTGCTGATTCAGGATCTGAATGCTACACAGCTCTGCTGACTGAAGATGGTCTCAGACTCTTATGATTTTTTCAAATTTCTGGATATCAGATGTGCTGCTACACATATATCCTGCTGATAATAACAGGCATTTGTATCATGAACACCTTAGCATTTAGATGAGAATAAACATGTAACATGCTCTAAAACACACCCCTTTTCACTCTGTGTACACAGCACAAAAACATGGCGCTGCATCAGAGATACCCAGCTCCATTCATGGATATCGGGGATCCAGCATGTTTTCCGAGGGTGCTTTAAGGCACTAACTCTACAAACTGCTTCAGTCCAGGCAGTTGTTTGAAGCTAGCGCTTGTATGCCTGGTTGAGTAGCCCTGCAGACACAGCGGCCCTCCAGGACCAGTACTGAGTACCCCTGGCCTAGATATTAAATATTTCCCAGGCAGCACGCTATATCAGGAAGAACGTGGCGCACAGCAGATAAAGGACAACTACAAAGACCTAAGGGCAAGTTATTAATGGATTTGACTCATGCAGTGTGTGAAATAGCGGGGCACACAAAAGCCTCTGTGCACACACAAAGGAGTTACCTTCACATAAAAGAGAGTGTCAGTGTCTCTCAGGAAACGCTCATGTGTTGTTTTTATACAGCATGTCCCGTGAGAACATTGCATGTGAGGAAGAGAATAGATGTGGATGGAGAGGCAGGATCTCCAGTGCTCTGCTGTAGCATTCACATTACCAAACCCCCTCCAGGTAGACCCAGTTCTGAACAGAAAAGCTCTGCTGAAATGAAAGGCAGGCAGAAAAGAACTGAGCGTTAAATGGCGGTGACATAAATTACAGAATGTAATTAAAGTACTGTTATATTTCAGTTTTTTTTTTTTTCTAAGGAAGTAATCAAAACTAAGTAAGGAAATGGAAAAGTAGAACATTCATCTTCGAATGGAAATGTTTGCAGGATTAGTTTCTGTGTGACACTGCGCTGTATAACTGCTCATACCAAGTGGTACATTTTCTCTTGGAGGGAGACAAAATGTTAGACTTCTCTTGAAGTGACATCCTTATTAAACATGTTATGCCCCTATGCTGTCATGTGCCAGCTAATGTGCCAGCATTATGTGGGAAGCACAGCTATGCGCTGGCAGGTCCTGGATAATCTTGTTTTAGAATGGGAGCTCGGCTGGAAGTGTCCCAATGCTCTCCACATCAGGTTAAAATCAAACAGTTCTTCACTCCCACTTCATTCTGTGGGAAAACAACAAGGGTTATGAGGAAAGGTGAGAGGTAGTTTGTCACCGGACTTTATGATAGCATTAGCAACGTGGCAGATTTATGTTTCCCCAGCTCTGGTGTCAGTGGGTGGCAACAGTGATGCAGCCAGCTCCAATCTGCCAGGTGCAGGCAGCAGGCAGCAGGAAGAAATGAAACGCAGTTCCAGGCACCAGTTTAATGTTTAATCATTCCATTTGCATTTTAGTTAGCAGTGCCCCATAAAGGCATTAGACAGCAACATGCCATGTAACAAAATGACTTTGTTTGAAATTGGACCTTTTTAATGAGACAAATATTTAAAAATTCTATTGAAATCAAAGCAACAAATCTGATGCAGTGGGGTACACTGTCTGCCCTTCATACTGTGAATAGCTGGTGAGCACGTGATATAGCTGGTTTAACCAGGCCCCAACCTCCTCAGCCCCCAACACCACCCCTGCACTGCAGTACATGGTCAGGGCTCTCGCTTAAATCATCATTGTATTTGTATTGTATTGCATTGTATTTCCAATGGCATTTTGTACAGACTAAAAAAATCTATGGATTCTTTTTATATTTTATTACTGTGAAATTGAGCAAATTTGAAAAATTAGAAAATCTGAATTTTTTTTTTCCTTTTTGGGCAATTTTCTGTGACTTTTCAAGGACAGTTGTATATTTGACTACTGTCCATGACTTGAGTAGTATTTTCAAAGTTTTCCAATGACTGTGGGAAGGCTGGTGTTTAACCTGACTCGCTGTACATTGAGTGATCCCACTCTTCATCCCAGGACAGTACATACAGTTTAGCTGTAACATTATACATTCCACAATCCAGTCAATGTAAAGAAGAAAAAAACAACACCAAGTACAACTGTGTAAAAATATGGCAGATTGCTTTCTACAAAACATTACATTGTTTAAATACCCCCCTTCTGAAAAATGCTATATAGGATTCTCTCCCCCAAAATGATAGATTTGCATAGAATTTCTGGTTTCTCTGAACCTAAAACGTACACGTGCAAAGAGCACTAAAGTAAGGCATAACCACAGTATCACACCCCCGTATCTGTGTGATCTTCACAGCTGATGCCAGATAGGATCTCTCCACAGTCAGGAGTCTGAGGCGTTTGTGTGGGGCGGCTGTCTTGGCGTCCCACAGGTGAGCTGAAGCTGGTTTAGTGCAGAGCAGAGTCCATAGTGTTGCGCAGCGTGCGTTTTCAGCAGACGGTGGCCGGTGAAACAAACGCTGAGAAATGATGTCAGCACACAACTCCCTTCTCCGTCCCTGCAGCCGTTTACCCTCAGCATCAGCGCATGCATGTGCCTTTCTTCACTGCGGATCCACAGCCGATGGAAATGTACACGTAGCTTTAGGTCGCTCCACAAAACCCATTGCAGCATTAATTACGACTGTGCTTTTCAGTTATAACATTTTTCTCAACTGACTTTGGTACCTTCACTGTTCAGCCAAAAGAGGCTCAGGCTCTTCCAGAGATTGTGCTCTTTTTGGACAAACACAAGGCCCGTTTGCTATTGCTAAATCCTGTGTATGCAGGTGAGTCTGATGCTTCTCAAAAGCACAGCTTTCTAAAAAATAATCCCAACACACTGCTGACTCTGCAGGCATCCTGTGGACATATACAGAGTGCAGAATGAAGGTGTGCGGATGGAGCGCTTCTCCCATGTCCACCTCTCGTGTGCAGGCTTCCAGATGATGGAGGTGCAGGGTTTAACATGCTTCAGGGACAAGACAGATGGCATCCACACAAAGGCATGATGGACACAAAAGCTTTTTGCTCAACCACCATTCATTTAAGGCCACAAACTGGGACAGGTTTAAGCCCATATGGTACCCATCACAATAGGAGCTGGGCTCTGGCAGGCATTTTGAAGAAAGGGAAGCAATCAATATGTTTTGCTTGATGCTGGACAAACCTTGGGTCTGACGATGGCATTACATTCCACATCAGCTGACCTCTTGTGGTCCTGTGTCTCTTTTGGTCTTTGGTTGATGAACCTAGAGCTCCCATCCTGGAGCATTATTAACTATGGGATTTTCAGAAACCTTTCAGGACCTGTAACTAGGTCATACTCTCTGGAATCACAAATCAAGTCCTCACCAGACTGACCATGGAAGGATATTTGCATACAATTCTTATCAATTCAAGCCACTGTGGCAAAATCAGCAATTTAAGTGGTGTTGTGTATATGACATGTAATGTCATATCAAGACCTGTTGTATAAGAAAGGAATGGTGAGAATGGTTAAGGAAAATTTTTACATCCCTACTCAAAATGTCAGGAAAAGTTTTCAGGAAAAGTCCACCAAAGAGGTATGTTCTTCATCAGGTAGTGCCAGGAACAGAGGAAGAGAGAAACAGTTGCTTCAGATCTCTTTCAGGTATTTCCAAATTGCAGACAGACAGAGAGACAGGCACATCTGTTAGAATGCTACTCCTCCATCGGCATGTGTGACAAGATGGAGTGTTCCTGCGCAATGGCCGCCAGCTCTTTGAGGAACTCCGTGAAGAGTACTGTGGCCAACACACTGTTCCTGTCCTGGGGTGTGATCTTGGGATTGGTGGGTGGATTTTTCAAGACCCTGTCAGGAATTAGTTGACTTCTGCCCACGTCTGTGTTTGATGTCCAGTCTCCATTCTCCCCACTGTGGGATTCCAGTCGGAGATCTGGAAGAGGAAGAAAAACGTGAGGAGGGCTTTGGAGATAAAATAATGAGGCTGGGAGTTAACCAGTCACAAAATACTGGCACAGGCCTCCCTAACCTGTCTTTGTGGAGAGCTAAGGCTGCATAGCCAAGCTCAGGATGCATAGCGAATCACGTTCAAGGCCAAACTAATTCAAGGGGGCCTTCAGATCTACTAAACAGCTCACCTCGGCTCCTCAGGGCAGACTCTCTGGACAGCAGGCAATACTGTGCCTCCATCAGCAGCTCTGGGAAGTCCTTCTTTGTCGAGGCCTGCTGCTCGATCTGGTTCTTTACCGATGCAAGTACCTGAGGATGACACACAGTGTTATCAGTGACTGAAAGGCCATTCTGCATAGAGAATGCCTACCGCAGGAGGAGGCAAAGCCACTGACTGATATGTTTTCCAAATCAACAGGTGAGCTTCCAGTGGTGTCTTCCATACTGTCCCTGGATTAACCATGTGACTTTCCTTTCTACACAATCACCCATCCTGGTTTCATTTCCAGCACATCGCCTGGCAGTTAGCTCCCACCAGGGTAGGAATCGATACCTCATGGACCAATTCATGGACCCACCCTAAATTTGGTTGCTATACACGATGGTGGCAAGTATATTATTAATGCTCACAAGATAAGTTTCTGGGAGTGCTGTAAGATGTAACGTCCATTGCTGCCACCAGCAGAGTCAAGCGTTTACAGAACAGTGACTGAGGTTAAGGGATACTGTGCTACTGTGCACAGTAGTATTATTGCAGTGCTACTCCAATAATGCAATGTTTTGGTTTTACCAGACATTTCCTCTGTTGTGGTGATCAAACAGTCACTGAGCTGTGATGTGCAGCTAGACTGTCTTTTATTGAATCATTCTGTCGTGGCGCTAGCTGCTGTGTACACCCCTTGATCCTCAGAGATGATTTACTGATAGCATTACTCACTGAACTGATCTGACTCGAGCACATGAGCTGAGATGACGTGTAACAATTGTATGACAGAGAGGGATGATGAGAGCATGTCTATGTGCTGGCTAGAGGTCGGTCTGAGCTCTCCAGTGAGAGTCAATGTGCTGGGAGCAGTAGGGACAGTGACTTAATGCTGTCTCAGATGAGGCAAGTGTAAGGTTCACTACACCTGCTTACTAGTGTAACATGCACAGGCACACAAACCCACACACGCACATACGCCACACACCCCACAACACACACACACACTAGGCAAACACCAGCAGATAAATGTTCAGCGGCATATTAAGAAGGCTTGACAGGAATTGCATTCTATACTGATTCCAAATGAAAGAAGCAAGGTCATTTTGGACTGAGATCAGTGCAGTTACTTTATAGACATCTGTAATACCCTGGGACTGATAAGGCATTGAATGTTTTGAAATAAAGTGGATCTAAGTTTCTGTGATTGGCGTCACGCGTCGTTCTGTTTTTTAATATTTTCAAACCGCTCCCTTTAAATATTTTATTTTCCTTCAGAACGTCAGCTCCGTAGATTTGATTTACTTGTTTACATATTTTGTCTTGAATTATTCATGAAACGGCTGCTCTGTAACATATTCGCTGGGGAATTGTTTAGCGTCAATAAAGAATTCTGTTTCACCGTTATGTTTGCAGAACAGCTTGCACTCATATGGAATTGCTTTCACATCTGTGAGGTTTAGTTCTTGTTTCATGACTCTCAGGGGAGTTGAGCAGCTTAGAACAATAACGAGTAAACAAACTTTGGGGTTTTTCAACATTAATGGTTACAAATCATATCAGTGGCTAAGGGGGAGAGAGAGAGGAACGTTCCAAGCCTGGGGGACACTGTGCTGAGTGTGAGTCACGGAGCCACGTGGAATTAGTGCAGCACCTGGTAGAGGAAATGTGCATGAAGTAGGGAGACAGACAGTACAGAGAGTCAGTGTGAGTGAGTCAGAGAGAGTGCAGTGTAGTACCTGTTATTGGGACTCCATGTGAATCAATCACAGTGAGTGAGTGTGAGTGAGAGAGTCAGTGTGAGGCAGTCCAGTACGGTGCAGTACCTGGTAGAGTGAGCGCACGCTGGGCTGGAACACCATGTTGGTGTTGAGCAGGAAGGAGCGCAGCAGGGGCTGGGGGTAGGCAGCCAGCTGGGCCAGGATTTCCGTCAGCAGCAGGTTGACGTGGAGCGGGTTCTCCAGCATGTTCTCCAGCCGGGACAGCAGCACGCTGACGAACGGGCCTGTGGGGCACGAGAGCAACGTCAGAAGACGCAGGAAAAAGTCACTCTGAGCACTAACAGCCAGATTATTCCAAGCATTTCATACTCCCTAAACCCATGTACTGTGAGCAGTTCATACTCCCTAAACCCATGTACTGTATTTCATACTCCCAAAACCCACATACTGTGAGCATTTCATACTCCCAAAACCCACATACTGTGAGCATTTCATACTCCCTAAACCCATGTACTGTGAGCATTTCATACTGCCTAAACCCATGTATTGTAAGTTTTGTGGGGTTTTCCTGTGGGGTACAAATGTGTCTGCCTCACCAGTGAAAGGAACCCCATGGATCCTGGCCCCGGTGCGGCTCTTTGACCCAAACGGTGAGGGAGTCTTCTCTGGTTCCGGAGTCTCAGGGGAGAACGAGGAGAAATCCAGCTCCTCCTCCTCCACCGGGGTGACGGGGCTCCGGAACTCCCTCTGCGTTTTCACCGGGCTCCCTGACTCCGCCCCCAGCGTCCGGATCAGCTCATCGTACTGGGACATCAGGTCGTCCATGTCCTGGATCGCCGTGGGCGAGCCGGGGTTGCGCTCTGTATATAACCCGCCAGCCTCAAGCTGCACATCAGAGTCCTCCTTGCTCTGCTCCTGCTGCTCCTCTGTGGTGATTGGCTGCAGGGTGGCACCCAGCCCGTTGCTGATTGGTGGCTGTGGCTCCTGCGGGCTGGGATCCGCCTCCACTCTTCCGGTCTCCGCCAGGTGGTCGACCAGCACACCCTGGGCGTCCTTCTGTGCGACCAGGCTGTAGACCATGACGTCGTCCTGGAAGTCAGACTCCTCGATGTAAGAGCCCTTAATGAGCATGATGGCGTTTTTCCTCATTTCCTGTATGTGCTGGGGCGGCTCGGCAGGCACAGGGGGCCGGCTGTCTGCTACGCTGTCGTCGCCGTCAGGGGACAGGGCGGTGTCGTAGCTGTTGTCCCACTCCAGGTCCAGCTGGTTGGCCCGGTCCGCAGACGGGGGGCCCAGGTCCGGGGGCCGCTGGAGTGCCAGGGGGCCCCTGGACGGCCGGCGGGCGGCTCTCGGCTTCCCGGACTCCTCCAGAGAGCTGGGCTGGTACTGTTCCGGAGGGGGGTTCTCGCCGTCGTATGGGGCCGACCACACCCGACACCCCCGGATGCAGCTGGTTATTCTGCGGCGGGCGTCGCAAAGGTAGTGCAGGTAGCTGACATCCATGACGACCTCTGTACCAATGATGCACGAGTACTCTGAGCCCTCCTCTGATTGAGAATCAACTGCTTCTGAAATAGAGACATGCACAGAGGTGGATTTACATTACATTACATTACATTCATTTAGCAGATGTTCTTATCCAGAGCAACTTCAAGCATGAAAGAGCACAAGTGTATCCATACAAGTTAAAGGGCAACAGTGTCATACCAGGCTAACGACACTCCCAGACCAGTGAGCGTGAGCAAAACACTATTCAAGCCCTACAACAATTTAATGTGCAACCTGATTAGATGAGGGAACTCAAGTAAACCACCATACATCAGTCACTAGATCACAGAATCCAAAACGCAGTGCGATACTACACAATTTACTTGCACAAGATATTGGAACTGTGGTGTCCGGCATGGAAACATACACTGCATGAGCACCAGGACACAATCTAAAACCAAGGAGGTTTTAGATGAATCAATTTTAATTTTAACTGTCATCACTAACTGTAGATTTATTAAAATGATTTAAAATCTGTAATTACCACAGCAGGAATGCTCATCAGGAGATGAGAATTTGTTAATGATTCATTATATTTGTTAATAACGCCATGCATCTTATTCCTGCCTTTGGCAACAAACAAAAGGCCCACATTCACAGAGAATGAGTGTGAGTATCATTCTAAAAGGATTACTCATGCATAGCGCGCTCATACGAACGCAGCACTTTGACAGTAAAATGCCTCTCGCTCATGCTGTAAATCCTGAGGAACCAGAATGGGTGTTACCCAGCGCAGCCTGTCACCTAAGCACTGATGAGAAAACTACAATCATGATGTTTAATTACTGCAGCTTGGAGCAGGGTGGACACTGAGCACAAATGCACACTTTTAAAACTCTACTCGTAGCTCAGCGTTGAATATTTTGGTGATTGCATGTTATGCTGCTGTTTGTACTGTACTTGCTGATTACTGATCTGACCCAGAACAAGGGTATCTGGCAAATAAATTAATCAGTACATATTGTAAATGAATCTCTCTTTGTAGTTCCCCTCCCCTCTGGTTTTACCATATGTTCTGTGATATCTTTCCTGCACAGCATTTGCAGAAGAAAGAATCACACATAAAGTGCTGATTTATCAACTAAAATTTAAAAGTAATTGAGTCTATGAGCCTGGGAGTGCCACTGTGTTTCTGAATCACCAGCTGTATACTTCTCGTTCTGCCCTGGGCCCCTACCATTGGTCCCTGTGTGTGTCCTGTCCGTGCCCTTTGACCAGAGGATGTAGTCCAGCTGCTGCCTCAGAGGTGGTGGGCTCAGCTCGGCGGAGTAGCAGGAGGGAGTGAGGGACAGGATCTTAGCCGCGGACACAGAGTAGCAGTCCCTCTCTCTCACCACCCAGCGCTGGCTCAGCATCATGTGGTTACAGGGAATCAGGTACCTGGAGGAGCAGCACGGCCAATCACGTTAGTGTGGGGGAGGGGTCTATGTGAGAGGAGGGGGGGCACGGTTTTTCCACAGTTGGACGGTGTCAATACCAAGATGCCGATCACCATTTTCACTCATCACATCCTAAACCAGAACACCAGGGACAGAAGAGATTGTGCGTCTGCAGTGTGATAAATTTTACAGAAGGATTTGCTGTTAAAACCACATTATTACATTATTGACTTTTAATGTTGTGTTTATGGGTCTGACACAGCTGTCATCTGACAGGAGTTTGCTGAGGGGAAACAGGAAGTGCTCACCTCAGGATGAGCTGCAGCATGACATCTTCACAGTATAAACCAATCAGAGTGCGGAACAGTGCCAGGGAGACTGTGCCCAGCTGGAAGAAGAGAGGCCAGTCAGAGGGCAAGGAAACAAGGCTTCCACCAACATACTGTAGTGCCTGCACTCAAATATATAGTTTACGGAAACAAATTTCTAATAAACCACAATATCACAACAGCAGTTCAGCATCCCTAAAGTACAGTCCATTTGCCTTGCCCATTTTCCTGCCAATTTCAGCCTTACTAAGGTAGAGGTGTAGAAACACATTAGTAGTCACAGACAGACCCACCCTGAAACTTTGGTTTAGATGTCTAAGATGCTAGTAAACATTAACCACTGTTTTCCGGCTCCATCAGACCACATTGAGAACTACTTCAGCAAATTCCATTTTCTATTACAGGGCCAATAGACTCTCACTTAATACAGGGCCAAGTGTTCAGTGTTTGCCTGCTTGGTAAGGTGAGCCATAATTTTAGGCCCCACGAATCCAATAACACTTTAATACGAGTGTCTCACTTGAGTGAGCGTGTAAAGCGCTCTAACGCAAAACCTTTTCCTTGACACGTTCTTTTTGATGATAATTTAGCTCTTCAAACACTCCTCAAGCTGTACAAATTAAACATGACTCGATATATCCATCTACAGCAGCAAAACCCCTTAATATCAGTCTCCGAGACTAATTAGATCACAACAGTGCCTCGCTATGGCAACAATCTCTTTTTCTTTGATATTGACATTTCAAATATTAGTTTAAATAATTAGAAACAGGGCCCTGAGGGATGCATCTTTATCTTTAAAGCCAAGTCTATTAAAGTTAACTTTTATGTTTGATTTTAGGGCATGACTGAATATCAGGGCAGCATGCAATGGTAATAACTATCCAGGGGACCATAAAGTTCAGATTTGTTTGCTTCTTCCGCGCATTGTATTTCGCGCAGACGGGCGGTGATAATGGCTGACGCGGGCGCCGCGCTGACCTGGAAGGGCGTGTTGATGCGGCTGACCAGCGTGTCCAGGATGTGCACGTTCTCGTGCTGGTGCAGGAGGATGAAGCTGAGGAAGGTCTGCAGGAGGGCGGGCTCCGTCACGCTGCGCACGAACAGGTCCAGGTATGCCGTGGTGGTCATCACCTCCTCAAAGGTCAGCTGGAAGCGGGGCGGCCACAGAGCTCAGTGACGACGACGACGGCGACGATAACGGAGCGCTTTTATACAGCCTCTTTCACAGACCTCAAAGCATTTTACAGCGGAGGGGCGGGACTCACCTCAACCACTGATAATCTATGGCGCACTGCAGCCATTTTGCACAAGAGTGCTCACCAGAGAAACATCAGCAGAGGTGGAGTGGAATAGGGGTAATTTATTTAGCCAATTACACCGGTGCATGATTTGATGGCCAGACTAGGAATTCTGCCAGAACACTGGGGAGCCCCCTGTACATGTGATTTGTGCTATGGGTTCTATAATATCTACAGAAAGTCAGAACAGTCAGAATGGACTGAGTGTGGTTTTACTGTAGTACTGTATGTACCTGAGTGTGTAGGCGGTACATTAAAATGGAAGTGATGGCTTGTCTTGGAGGACAGGACAGGGTGGGTGTGGATGAGATACACTGAGAAAGTGTCTCCCCACAGGAACTGTGCTGGAATGATTTATGTGGCCAGTGCTGATGTGCGATTAGTTAAGCCGTCTGCTTCAATTTAGTGTTGCTCATTCTCTGTGTCACATCATAATTACAGACAGCATTCAGATTGTCTGATTGACTCTCCAGAGCTATAGTGGGTGTCGGATGTGGACACACTCACACTGACCTTGTGCAGGGCAGGGGCCAGTACAGGCACCAGGAAGCCGTTGTAGATGTAGCCCACCAGCTGGTCTCTGATGGTGGGATGAGCTACCTGGGGAGAAAGAGCAGAGGCTGAATCCCATTTCACACTAAGATCCTGCCCGTAAAACCTGGCTAGCGTAGCCAGGACAACGCTGAGAGGCATTTCACAGAGTTTATGCGTGGAATACTAAATAAAAATAGCATTCAGGTATGCAGTATCAGGATTCACACTCAATTCAGATTTACATTTGCCATGCCTTTTCAATTACATTTTAGGAATAAAGATTTTCAATTGTTATTTTTATGCTGTGTCAATTTCTAGAGAAATTGTGCAATTTCAGAGATTGAATTTCAGACACCACACATTCAATGTATTTTGGGTTTGCATGGACTCAGATGTGGATGTTCTTAACAGGAAGAACCAGACACTGTTTTGGTTGAAATACTCAGCTAATATTCAGCCAACATAATTTTATTTTATTTTCCCTCTGCCTCACTGCAACACTGTGCAACACTCACACATGGGAGTGTTGAAGTTTAGTGTGTGAAATCTGCCCTCACCTGTAGCCAAGCTATTTTACACACTCTAAGTCCAGCAGTGTGCTACAGGAGTGCCAATACCTACTGGACGATTGGCTCATCTCACTGATGGCTACAAAGCATTTTCTAGCTGCCTGACTAGTTGCTAGGAGGCTCTAACTGGTGGGATGAAGTTAATTATGTCTCACTGCTGTGGACTCCCGGTCATAGCTGGCTGACGACAAAGCCCATATTCAGTCTCAAGAAATCCAAGGCCATCAGGCTCAGCCTGCACTCACAGCAAGTGCCTTCACTGACTGAGGCACTTGGGAGCTGGATCTTTTTTTTATTATTAGATTTGGGCCATTTTCTGTGACATTTCAAGGACAGAAGGCTATCTGACCATTTTCCATGACTTTACTAACTTTTCAGGATGAGAAAGATTTCTCAAAGATTTGAAAGGAGAGGACTGTGGGAACTGTGCACAGACTCAGTGAGCGGTCCCGTTATTTGTACCTGGGCGAGGGGGCCTCACCTGGATGACGGCGTTGCAGAACTCCAGGGAGTTGAGGAACTGGACGAGAGTGGGCACCTGCTGCCAGTCCTCCCGCTGCAGGCAGTGCCAGTCCTCGCTCTGCACCTCCAGCCGGGTGGGGAGGGAGGAGTACAGCCCGCTCAGCCCGGTCGCCAGCACCTGGGGGGACAAGTGCACATGCTCACAGCGCCACCTACAGGCTGCCCTGCTCACTGCAAGGTACACTACATTCCATTCCATTACATTACTTCATTTAGCAGACGCTCTTACTCAGAGCGACTTCCAAATAAGTGCATCACTATGCTAAGAGTAGTTATCGCAAAGTATTCCAAAAGGTCAGTAAGATACAAAGATAAATGCTAAGATACACATACTGAGCTGTCTAAATTTTAACCCTGTTTTGCCCGCAAAGGTCAGTCATGGGCCTATGGGACAATGAGAAGCCCCATAATATTTGTTGTAGCTTTTTTGGATGGAAGGAAATACTGTACATGCTTCTGCAATCATGTTTAGCTAAAGAAAGAACTCTTGGTCTCCTTCACAGGACCTTCCAAGTATTTTGTCTGAACTGGAGTGAACAAGTCAGGTGCAGTAACAGGTACAAACAAAACGTCTTAAAAGCTAAACCCCAGTCCTGTAATCCAGCTAAACAGCAGCCATGAAATTCAGATATGCAGCTGAGACATTTGGCATGCTGTCGCACTGCGTGACTTTGTGGGAGTCGTTCTAGTTCACTATTTGTGGTGGTTCTCAAGCCCTCAGACTCCTCTGGTCATACAAAAAGCCCTGCACGTGGGGGAGGTCCCTTCATCGCCCGTCTTGCCCACACACAGCCACACAAAGAGCTGTGCTCACAGCCATATTATCCTGCCAATTAGGCAAGAGGGCCGAGCTATTAAAAATAAAAACAACAGCACCATGGAACTAATAAGGAGCAATGAACTGACTCTTGTCAGCATTAAATAGAAAACTTTAATCAGCATGGGATACTTACTGCGATGATTCAGGTTCAGAACCATTGTCTTTACTGAATGAGAGTTTATACTGCCAACAGTCAATGCAGCCTGCAGAAATACACTCAAATAGCAATTCCTTCATATACAGGCAGGCCCCGGGTAATGTATCACTCAATATTCGTGAATTCTACATAAGCCTCCTTAAAATACAGAATATAGAATATTTAAATATAAGAAATCTGAGATGCATAACATATACAGGAGCACTACTCACTGTACTTATGGGACAGGGGGAAAAATGTGTTGTATGAACACACCACACACCAACATAAGATTAGTAAGGGATATTTTTATTAATGTATGGCTCAGGAGTGAAATCCAAGATGTGTAATATTCAAGATATGTTGTGATTTATCGAACATAATCCTTATGTAACTTGGGGACCATCTGTACAGGTATGTACAGCCAAAAGTAATTAAACCCAAAAGGACTGCATAACGGGTAATAATCTCTGTTGTATATAATCACACTTAGTCAAATTAAATCAGTGCTACAGAGGTGTTTGCATGACCAGCTGATAATGTTGCAGCATTACTGTTTCAATCTGTAATAATACAGTCCTTCAGCACAGACATTTTTTAAATAGATGAATATAAACACAGTACATTACATTATTGTCATTTAGCAGATGCTCTTATCCAAAGTGACTTACACAGATTACAATTTTATCCATTTATACAGCTCGGTATTAACTGAGGCAGCTGTGGGTTAAGTACCTTGCCCAAGGGTGCAACAGCCGTGCCCCAGTGGGGAATAGAACAAACAACATTTCAGTTATGAGTGCTGCTCCTTAAAACTACACCATTCTGCTACATATATTTACAACTTGAGAACTCAGCCCCTCCCCATGAGATCTGATCTAAGCAGATCGCAGGAGAGAAAATATGAGCAAAGGTCCATGTGTCATAACCCAACATCTTGCATCTGATTTGCATTTTGCGTATATTCACCATTCATTTAAAATACGGATGACTGTGTGGAATGATATTTAGCTCCGGGCAGGTTAATCTTTCTCGTCACAAACTAATATATCAAATACTACCAATTAGTTAAAATGCTGCTTCATTTCACACCTGCATCAACACTGTGCATGTCCCCCGGCTCCAAGTCTCCATTTACATGTCATAAACACTAATCTATGTGGAATTAAAGCGGTGCCTAATCTTATTAACTGCATATTCCCATTAATCTTCTGCCACGGCATAACTCTGGAACTTTTCCTCTGATACGCGCTACGCTGCTTTTACAACAAAAACAACAGCCTTAATAATAATAAAAGGAATAAAAATTCATGCATATTTGTACCAGGGCTGGGGAATATACTGGGTAATGGGTGAAGATAAGACTGGGGAACTGATACAGAATACGACAGGATGCTAATCAGATTTGCAGTCTATCCACTGTGCCAACCACACAGGGGCTATTACCCTCAGCAATTCCACTGTTCATTTAAATACTACTCTGATCATCTGTGAGACAGCCCATAAATAGGGAGAGAGTGTGTCTTACTGCGCCAAGATAATAAAATTCACCACGGCGCATCTTTGTAGAGAGAATTAACCTTCGCTGTTTAATTAGCGATTAGCCACAGAAAGGCAGTGAAATACTGTCCCAGTTTTTTCCGCTGGAGTGATATTTTTCATGGCTGGATTAGTGTGTTGTCCTTGCACTGTTTTTGGCCTTTAATGGGGAACTATAACCTCACATTATTCAAAGTGCATGCATTTTTAAACTCGAGGTATTTCCCAGACGCTGTCTTCTCTCTCTGACTTACAGACACACACACACAAACATATAACTATGTATTTATGCCTGTATGCTTTATGAAAAATAAAGTATATGGAAATTGTTTGCAGTCTGAATGCTTAAGCAGTTTGAGTGACTTGACTTCTGCATAAGCATCAGCGCACGTAAGCCAGCACTCTTGTCACTTGCCATCTGAGGTGCTCCCAGTCAGCAGGCTCAAACCTGACAGGATCTCAAGGCCAAACGCAGTCCATCAACGCCAGGCCATCAACAACACCTCCCTAAGACCGAGACATCATCACGCTCTGCCTTCATCACTGCCTTCATGCTGCACTTGAGACTGCATGGCAGTTTGAGAAGGAGGTGTCTGGTCAGCTGTGAGGTGATGACTACTGTTTGCATGAAGTTACTGAGCAAAATGGAAAACTACAACCAGCCCAAAGTCCAGCAAGGCAAGGGCTGGTTTCAGATGTAAACCATGCACAGCAAACAGATGGAGAGGCCAAAGGGAGGAGGTGGGGGCACTCCCTGTCCTGTCCTCAGCGTGACTCCAAATGTCTAACATGTATGTGACTCAACTGTAAACAACAGAGACAGATCTCCAGCCTGATCCCATCAAACGGATATTGATTTGGAATTACGCAACTAGCGAGCTCATTATCGACCAAGGTCAACAGGGTGTGCTGTGTCACATGCAGTCTCTGAGGAATTCCCTACACTCCTGCCGTGTCATTCGCTGAAGGAGTGTCAGGTGTGCGCCCTGCACGTGTGGAGACACAGCATGTCAGGGAGCAGGAGAGTAGGAGGGGGTGTGGGGTGGGGGTGTAGAGGAGGGATTGAGAGAGGAAGCCAAGAGTGAGAGAGGAGGGGACAGGGCGGCTCACCGGGCAGAAGTAGGTGTTCTGGGCGATGTGATTGGCCACCGTGTGGTTCTCGGCCGACAGGGACATGATGAGGAGCAGGGCGTCCCGGGCCTGCTGGCCCACGGTGCCCTCGCGGTGGATGAAGGGGATGAGCAGGGAGAAGATGAGGAAGTTGGCGGCGCCCTGGTCCTCGCTGGTGTGGAAGAAGAGCTCCAGCACGGAGGGGTCCTTGGCCAGGATGGAGCAGAGCTGGTTGAGCAGGAGCACGAGCTCGGCCTCCACGGCGGGCGCGCCGGCCCCCGAGCAGGAGCTCAGCAGCATCATGAGCGGCCGCAGCACGGGCTTGTGGTGCAGCAGCGGCTGGCGTGACTGGCCCACCAGCATCTCGTACATCTTCAGCTGCTCCACCTTCATGTCGTCGGTGAACTCCCGCCGGAGGCTCCAGAGGAACAGCTGCTCCATCACGTTCTCCGTCACCACGAACTCCAGGATGGGGCCCATGGCGCCCGCCTGGCCGCAGCCCTCCTCCATCAGCAGGAACAGCATGTGCTCCACGTAGTTCTGCACGGCGCTCGCCTCGTCGCCCGGGATGGGGCCGAGGCGCGGGCCCGCCCCCGCCCCGCCGCCGCGCAGGGGGTCATGCTTCTCCAGGATCTTCACCACCTGGGGAGAGGAGGGACACGGCCGCTGAAACCCGGGGGAGACACACACATACACACATGCACACACACACACTGACGCACACACTGAAACCAGGGGGAGAGACACACACACAGAAGCCAGGGGGATACACAGTAACACTCACACAAAACATACACACACATACACACACACACACAGAAACTTAGAGACATGCACTCACTGACACACACACACACACACACACACACACAAACGGAAACTAGGAAGAGACAAAGAGACACACGTAAACATGCACACGTGTGCATGAGCTGACTCCAGAGGGATAAATTCACTGACACCAGGGAGAGACATGCTGACATCAGCCCTGTGCCCCAGAGACAAAAATCTTACACTGGCCCACATGATCTTCTGAGACAGGCTAGGCTCACAATAATGTAAACAAATGAAGCCAAAGGGGTAGCTGCCTTTATTGTTTTCTGGACTGATGCAGACTGATTTAATGTGGATAATGAAATATGAGGGAAATCAGATGTCTGCTTTTTTTAACAATGATCTGCCTCATAAGAGGGGAACACAGAAATACAACAATGGTCTGGCTTTTGGAAAGAGCCAAACTTGGAGGCTTTCCACAATCAATCACAAGACAGACAAAATTAATGCATCATTTATGGTCCATAAAAGTTTTTTTCTTTAAACATAATAACCGGAGTAAAGCCAGTTTGCAATATCAATGCAATGTTTTGTGCTTTGGGCTGTTTTCAATGTTCAGCAATCAACTGATACACTTAGATCTGGAATTTCAAAGCTGCAGTTAAACAGCACACTCACATTTCTCTTGCAAATGCTTCCAAAAATTGTGTCAAATACATAAATGTAGCAAATTGGGCACTTTCAAATCTTAAGTGTTCTGAAGTTTTAAAGCACATTAAATGCTTATGAGAAGATATTCTTCATTTCTGTAGCTTGTAAATGTTTGTGTTTCCTTCCAGTCCTTTCCTGCTGGGGGCCTGGTGCCTTGTTCCCTTTATGAATTCCCCTCCAGAGGGCGGGGCTGTCGTCACGGTGACGGAGTCCACAGAAAGCCAGGTAAACAGGCTGTGCACACAGGTGACTAATCGAGGCGCAATAACAAAGAGTGCGGGAGGGGGCGGGTGCAAGGTGACTGGGGTTACCTTTCTGTCTTTTCTGACTTTTCCTGCTGAGCAGAGCTGAATGCTGCTTGAGGACAAGGCAGCTCTGACAGAGAAAGGAGTAGAAGACAGAAAGGCAAAGTCCACATCGACTGAGTGAAAGATAGATAGATAGATAGATAGATACTTTATTAATCCCGAGGGAAATTCTGACTGAATAGGGAGTACAGGTACCACAAAGTTCAATAGCAGAACTGCCACACTGCTGAGGTCTCTACAGCAGCACAGGGAAATGAGCCTGGTAATCCCAGTGTTTACATGAGGCTTTGGTACTGATACCAAACAGGGAACAGAGCAGCTCCACCTCCATATCTACATAACCTGTCATACCAATAAAAGCCTGTGAGTACAACGTCCAGTAAACAGATTTTACACCAAATAACATCAGCAAACATAATCTGGTAACAGGTAGCTCACCATTCCCTCTCATTCAAGGCAAGTAAAATATGCAAGAATTCTATAAATCCTCTTGAAAAAGACCAGTTTTAGACAGGAATTATTTTGCGTGATTTGAGCTGCCTATAATCCACTCTAAATCCACTGAATTACTGTTCCAATACAATAAAAATGACAGGTCTATAACACAATGCAAGTCAACTCTGGGACAACTCATATTTTTTACATCTTCTTTTGACTATGCAAAAGCATTATCTTGCAAGATTATTTCCTCTTACCTATGCTCACTGCAGCATGTACTGTACTCTATATCTTTTTTCAGTGGAAATGTTAGGCAGATACTGGCATACTAGTGAAGTCACCTGAAGAGGCAAACTGATTTTTTGCCAAAACCAGTAATCAATAAACATGCATTCTGAATAAAATACAGTGTCATATAATGCATTATAGTGTTTTTTCTCGCTATCTCACTTTGGGGCCCTTTGAACTTAATTAATGGTCTATACTGGAGCACAGCAATGTCACAAACCTTTTTTTCTGTTATGTTTAGAAACACACCTAGGTCTCCTTTAGTACTGATTTACGATGTGTCTGCACTCAATACTGGCCCATAAACCATGTCAGGCCACAGCTCCATACTGGTGAGTTCAGGAACAAAGGCTCTGTGTGTACATGTCCAGCTTTAAGGGGCAAGAGAAAAGCCCTTAAATACCGCCTGTGTTCTAAGGCCAAGCGTCTGGCTGTATTCACCAAATCTGACAGCAATGCTCCTGCCAAATTCTGTGAGGGCAATGAAGGACAAGTGCAGATGGCTGGCCCAGCTAAACTCAAATGGTCGCGGAACCCTCTGCTTGCATAACCATTCCACAGAGAGCCCAGGTGTTTGAATAATAGAAGAAGTTTGAACATATAGAAGGATTTACCTGAGCCCAGTGGTTCTTAAAAACAATCATGCATGTTTCTGGATCCACCCCTTTCAGGATCAGGGATTGCCCGTCCTCGTTTCCGCCGACAACCACAGAGGCCATCATCCTGACAGCTGGTTGGCTAGACCATGACAGGCACGGGGGGGTAGAGGGAAATCCTTACTTTTCACTGGAGGTCAGAGCTCGTGCATGGGCACGTCCTAGTACAGGGGACCTGTGGGCACACACAAGGAGGAGGTGGAACGCCAATTCAGATACAGCAGTTAAATATTTGTTCAGGAAAACCTTAAACACCTGTCAGGTAGAGCAGCTAAATAGCAGTTACACACCTGGCACACCTGTTCAATTGGGTAAACACATATGCTTTTTTTAGGCCACGGTGGATATTTCTTAGAAAATATGTTTACATTGTTCTGATAAGATGGTCAGATTTTTTCATTTACCAGTATGAATTTACTTTCTATTCATGCAGGGTCCTGTAAGCCTGCCACATGCTGTCACTATACAATGTGTTTTCTAATTGTTCAGAATATTATTAAGAATATTATTCAGAATATTATTGCCCAGTCAAATGGTCCAGACGAGAACAGTGAGTCTGTTGGTGTAACTTTCTGGATTCTCAGCCAATCACATACCATTGGCATTCTTATCTATTATTAGCACATGCTTGTAAACCTTTTGCTCTGGGCTGTTTTGATGGTATGATTACAGCTGCAACTCTGAAGCCAGAAACATATCACCTGTTACCATGAACAGCCCAAAGCAGGGATTACTTCTCAGATATCAACAAGTCACATTCGGAAAGAAATAGGAACAAAACAAGGGGTCCAATTACCTGGCTCCAAGAGACTCCCCATTGCTTGTTCACCTTAGCAGGGATAATTACTTCCTGCTTTAAACTGTATAATAATGAGTACAGGCAGGGGTATATAGAGTCTGGACAGGGGTACCCAACAAATCATTTGGGACCCAACACCTTATGTGACCTCTTGGTAATGCAACACATTCAGCAATGGCCACACTGACACTCAACTGCATGTTAGACAACAATGGAGGTGGGGTACCTCTATTATTCCCCAGGAAGAGGCCATGACACCAGGAAAACACAGACTGACTACATGCAAAATCTTAACCAGGAAAACAAAGAGTTTGACCACACCCAAAATCGTAACTAGAAAATTTAAGGGTTAGAAAAACTCACATTAACTACAAAGAAGAATGTGATCACATTATCTCAGATTCAAAAGCTTACCAGTTTCCCGGCTAAGTGTCAGGGACACACATTCTTCAAAGGCCACTGTTGGCCTCTTGATGGCTTGAGACTCCAACACTTTCTAAACTGACTTGTTACTACCTAACAGACCACTCTGATGAGATTACCCAACACATTTACTTGTCAAAAACAAAATATATGCAAAATCTATGCAAAATATATCCAAAATCTATGAGATCACCTTTGTGTAATACTGTGGCTGTGTAAAACAACTCAAATATACATTACAGAAGGTTGAGACATTACACACACTGACCACAGCATCCTGTCAGAATGTAGAAAGCCTGCCCCTTCTCTCACAAGTAACAGCCCTCCACCAATCATAGCCATCTCCTCCAGTGAGCAAGAATGTGCAATTCTAGGATTGCAGGCAGTACGAGTAAAGATTTGATTGGCCTGCGTAGGAGAATGAACACATTTTATGCTACTCACATCTGTTTTTGATTTAAAAGCCCTGGCTTTCACAACAGTTACGAGAAAGTGAGAAAGTACAGAGGAGGTTAATCTTCCTACCTCACTGGGATCATAATTGCTTGTCCACCTCAGGCTCTCTTTCCCTCAGCCGGTGAGAGACACCATCTTCTGCAGGTCCGGGTCTCAGAGGACAAACAGAAAGATCCCTGCAGAGAGAGGAGGCCGCAGTTGAAACAGTGTGAGACGACGAGCTGCACTCCCTCTCGGCCTCTCAGAGGGGTGACACTCTGGGGCCCTGAGGAGGCTGGGTAGGGAGATGACTGGATGGGGTTGGGAGGTGAGTAAGAGGGTCAGAATGCTCCACACTGAGGAGGGGCATGAGACCTGGGAGACAAGCCCCTCTGCATATTACAGACACAGTCACAGACATTATACCGATAGCCTTCTGAAAGCAGCATGATGCACAGCATATAGCTCTGTTTACCTGAATTAATATGATGTAACTAAGCAGACCAATGGGAAAGGACTCTGCATTACAACAATTTTCTGGATTCTGAACCAATCATATCAGATTGGGCTTAAGCTCCTTCACATAAGAGGGAAAATGATACTAATGATACTTTTCTACTCTGGGCTGTTTTGAAGGTATGATTACTGCTGAAACAAAAGCATATCATCTGTTACCATAAACTACCCAAAGCAGGGGATTCCTTCTCAGATATCAAGTTATCCTATTCAGAAAGAGACAGGAACCAAACAAAGGGTCCCATTACTTGGTTTGATGAGACCCCCCATCCTAACATCCCTCCATACAAATTCATACTCTGCAAAGCATCATGGGAAGGACTGCCAAAGTGCAGTTGTGCTTTGATTTTCGGTCTCTTAACAGAGGAGTATATGTAGTTAAATACAATGAGATGGGCTGGGTTTTAAAAGCTCACTGAAGCATGTCATTCTCTCAAGCTGTGTGCTCGCCTTTGCAGCAAAGGTGACTTCACGCCACCCTCCCTTTCCTTGACTGAGCGCCTCTGGGTGACATGGCTACACTCCCTGCCCTCCTGGGTCCCCCACAGCCCAGCGCAATGGTTCTGTCTGCTACCCCCACATAACAGGTCACAAGGGCTGCCACTCGCAGAGAACACCTCAAAGGACTGGGGGTGAGTAATTGTCTGTGTGAATTTGTCTCAATCTGTATTTCCACAGAATGAGGGAAACTTCATGCTGCCTGAGCTTCATTCCACTGTAATTATGACTTTGATGGCATCAGCATACTTTCTAATACAATCGAATCTGTAATGAAACTTTCACCGAAACAGCACGGGAGGTGAACAGCTCCGTAGGAGGACCAGTGCAATAATCCTCTCTCGTGATCGCTGACCTAACTTCCCACAATCCATTGTGAAGGAGGGCAGACTGAGAGTGGTATGAGGTTATCCTGGCTAGGACTTAATAAGCAGTGGTTAAATACCTTCATTAATCTGCTCATTTTGGCAGCCATTGCACAGATTAACATGGCGAGTGCTCTGTCTCAACAGTCTCACTCCAATGAAAGCACAAAAGATTAAAGCCACACTCACACAACCATGAACTAGCAACAGACAACAACAAACATTCTGCCTCTCTCTGGGGCATTGCTGCTGGTCTGCAGGAGACAACACACTGCAGTGTTGGATTTCAAGTAAAGAGTAATCCAAGCACAACCTGTTACTTGAAAAAAAAGCTTTTCTATTAAAATCATTTACTTCTTGGAATGTACCACCATGCCAAATTAATTCATGCAACAACAAAGTAACATTAGAGAAGGCCCAATTTCAGATTCAGTACAAGTATCAATGATAGTCTGTTTGAAAACATATTACTGTGCCTGGAACAGAGCTTTTTTTGGTGACAGTATGCTGGCTCCACTCCAAAGGGAAAACTCGCTGGGTCATTTACTATACTCACTTAAAAGGGAAGCAGACAAAAGCATGTGTTTGTCCATAAAGACAGCAAAACACTCCATTTTGCTAATAAATGGTTAACCTCTGCACTATGAAAACATAAATTAAACACATTCAGCTTGGAATAGTGGGGTCAGACAGGTCCCATTCAAGGCAAATGAAATGAAACCACCAGGAGAGGAGATGCTCTACTTCCTCGAAATAGATCTCGGTGCCACAGAAATAGGCCGCGTGCTTTGTGGAGACTGCCTCTCCAGAGATGCCAGCGGCAGGGCTTCCACACAATGCACCCCATGCTCTCTTTTCCCATGAACACCTCTGAGCACAAAACACAGCTGCCCCGTTCTGATCTTTGCCTCCTGCAGCGCTAGCAGGGTGACCTAGGTTCCAACGCAAAGGAGTTCAACCCAAGGGGAATATACAGGTGTGTGTGTGTGTGTGTGTGTGTGTGTGTCCCTCTTCAAGATTTTTTTGAAATATTCCATTCCAGGCACACTGCAGTAGAAACTTTCTCAAGTTCGACAGTCTTTATCTGAAAAAAAGTTGCTGCTTTGGCGCATCTTTGTTTATTCAGCCTAAATGAAATCAGCTGTTTGAAAATAAGGAGGTAGTTCTCTCAGAAAACAGATCTTTATCAATAGTCTCTCCAGAGTGCTTTCATTATGGCTCTACCCTATCAGTGGAGCATCATTACAGAAAACATGCGTTCACAGCCCAGAATCAAATCCTGATCCATCCACCACTGAGCAACTCTTAAGAATACTCCTAAGAACTCCCAAGTTTTTTACTGTCATTTTTCCACAAAGGGCTACCAAACATCCATTCCCATGATTCACTGAGGTTCCATAGAGGCAAACTATCATTCCTGCAAAGAAATCAACCTTCCACAGATGTGAAACTACCATTACCACAATGCAATCTTACACCAAAACAAACTGCTACTTCCTAAATATACCTCTGGGCCTTCCTCTCAATGGCTCCAAGGGTTTATAGAAAACACCGACTATTCAGATGACAAGTGCTGAAAATACAAAACTTCACATTTACTTTTATTTATTTTGCATTGAAGAGTAATTTAAGACATTAACATGTTTAATGGTTTAATATCACTGTGTACAAAACTACTTTACAATATGACAGGCAAGGCCACCTCATGTAATGTATTAACAGAATTGAGAACCTTCATAGCTCTCTAGAACAGCAGCCTCTTGAGAATACCCCATGACTTTCATAAGAAGGTTATTGCTTCCCATTTGGTCATATTCTTATTTTCCTCTAAGTTTTCCATATGAAAAGTTTGGAGATGAGGGTTGGGCCTCCTGTTGATCTGAGATGTGAGGGGATTGGGGGTGAACTGATCTATGGCACCTGAGGGCAGATTGCAGGTGCAGTTACAGGAAATGATTAGTGGCCTGTAATGTCAAAGCCAAAACTCACAGCAGTTAAATGCTCCTGGCAATTTACCCCGTCCACTAGAAGTAAAGTTTACACTGATGGTAAATGGGATTTTAATTTGCCATGAAATGTGAGTGGGACCACTGTGCTTATATTTCCCTGATGATGCACAGAATGGAGGCTGGTTAAATACAGCAGAGCGGTGCAGCATAACAAGAAGTGAAAACTGAAGTCAGCATTTTCTGTAACCAGCACGACTCGACAGATGCTCCACACCTCTGTGCCGTACCATTTGATCCAGATTAGAAAGAGAGGTGCTTAGATCATCTGAAGATGTGAATGTAAATGAAATCTGTGGCCTACCATGACATGAAATGATGGATGAACATCAAAAGGAGCACATAACACACATCTGCATGAAAAAGGAGGTCTGCTTGCTCTCAGGGTGTGAACATGATACTGCAGAGTTTCATGGTTCCCACAGATACACGTATCAGTGTGCATGGATCACCAGGTTACAATCTAACTGCCAAAGCAGAGACCTTAGTTCTGTCACAACAGCATTACATCATGAAGGGCTGAGGCCTGGTTCATTTTGCGCAACCTTTAGAAAAGGACTGACAGCCAGTGACAGCGAGGGCCATGACCTTTCCCGGAAAACAAAAGAAAAAAGGTTCTCAAAAGATATAAGGTGAAAAGCGCTGGAGTGAGAGAAGAAAGAGTATGTTAACCTGAGGACAGAAACTGCTTTGAGAGTGGAGTCAGAGCAGTCAGAGGAGTTCCCTGGTTAGATTTCACACTTTTTGAGATTGATGATGCCTCCCTTTGAGTTTCACGCCTCAGGAATGGACCGACACAGTACACTGGTTGATCACACCCACCTTCAGAGGCCTGACAGAGGCCAAGTAAGATGGAGCCCTCCATAGCGCTACAGTACCCACACCGCTCAAACACACATACACACACACTCCTTGCACACATACCATTCACAACAGTCTACATTAAATACACAAATACTGCACATTGTTCAAACTTCCTAAATCCAGCACTCAATGGTACATTCCTGCCTGTGTGCGCCATAGTCTGGACACCATATTATATTACTTGTCCATTCACCTCTCTCTAAAGTAATTGTATGCTTTTGCTAGGATCTTACACATCTGTGACGTGTAGACCATTTTATATATTAACTGATAATTAGATAAACAAATTCTTTATTAACGTCTTAACGAGGAGAGTATTTGAATCTGAACACTACCGGCCTACTTCTTCTCCCAGGAGAAGTCATGCACTGAATGGCAGCAGATTCCTGGCACAGCCTGGGCAGAGGGTCTCTGAGGTGAGCCATCCATCTTGCACAGTGACTGTGAGGCAGAGGTGACAGAAGGGAAATTCACTCCATCCGGGTGACCATGGCGACTGGGTGATGTAGAGCCCATTAACGTGCCAGAGGCTGCTGAAATATTTACAGGTGCGGCGAGAGAGAAGCAGATTGGCCCAGCTATTTATAGCTATGTGCGACACCCGCATTAACAACAAAACCACAGCCGTACACAACCAGAGCGGCCCCCCCTTTCCTCACTTCTCCTGTGACAAACGACCGTTTCCTCTGGCTTCCACCCGGTTCCAGGGAGAGACACTTGTTTTTCAATGTGCCTTGGATGCTCTGTTTTACTGTATGGTCAAAAGTTACATGCATGTATTATTGAGGCTGCATCCCAGTATTCCATCGTCATAGTGTCTATGCCCGAATTCCGTAGGAGTTTAATGGTGGGGGCGTCGTACCCTTAACCGCCCCTTCTAAGCATGTCTGCAAAAATGGCAGCTTCACAGCAAGAGGGTGAAGCAATAAAGTTTAGACTGAGACCCTGATAATGAAGTTTAGACTGAGAGACTCTGACAATGAGGTTTAGACTGAAACTGATGATAATGAAGTTTAGACAGGGACACTTACAATAACATTTAGACCAAGACTCTGATAATGAAGTATACACAAACACTCTGACAACAAAGTTTAGACCGTGACACAGATAATGAAGTTTAGACTGAAACTGTGATAATAAAGTTTAGACTTACAACCCAGATAGAGTGTGTTAAGCTTAGACTTAGATCCTCATAGCGAGGGTTAGGACAGTTGAGACTGTCTCCTGTGTGACAAAACATCCTCCACAAGCTCCATGGAGACTCATTTGCCTGTTGAGACTCCTCCCTTCTTCTTTAACTAACAATGGCAGACCCACAGAGGCCCACAGGGACAGAGCTGGGGCAGCGCTTCCAAACACCATGGACGTGAGTACACACCCTGCTGGGTTCACTGCCTTTTAACAGGAGCGCTGACAAGCAAGGTGTGGGCAGCATTCAAACCAGACAGACCAGATTGGCAGCGTTTAGCATTCCTCAAGCTGTGACTGCATATCCTGACTTACTGATATATAATCGAGTCGATCTTATAAGTAGTGTTTCTCTGGCATTGCTAAAATTAGCACTCTTCTGCTTAACAAATCTATACACAATCTATAACACAATTCTGTTAGATACATACATCATTAAAGAATATCAATTGTATAAATAATTTGGAATCACCAGCACTGTTACCACATTATTATTTATTATTTAGACATTCTTATCCAGGGTGTCTTACAAGGCCAGACTGGCAAGGCACATTAAGGTTATGCCACAAGAGAAACAGGAACAAGGTCATAGGTACAGAGGAGCAAGTAACAAATCATTATGGCATTCACATACTATAGTGTAATTGAGGTGTTTTCGGCATGCACATAGTGCATGTAAATGACCATGCAACATACCTTACATCAAGTCACTGATCAATGATTATTACCAATTATTTACAGCACACCGATGCTGTCATTTGTGCAGCTATGTGGCTTCAAGGCATGCAAAGATAGCCATGGGTAATGTTTCCTTTACTATAATGGAAACTCAGGGTTACAGATAAAAACATGGAATCCTGGAATGGAGCGATAAGAATGGTTTATGAGAGGAAGGTTGTTTTGAGCAGTGATCGATGGAGTGTGAAAAGATTAAAAAAAAAAAACATTTCAGTGTTTGCCTTCACCATTGATTCCTATTAAGCACTTTGGCCCAGGAGGGAAGGGTGTTTGTGTCAATATGTCAAGTACAAGATCTGGATAGGTGCAGCTAGGAACCCAAACAACTCAACAGACTCATGTTTACAGATTGGGCTGCTAGGGACAATGAGGAGTTAGTCACCTGCCGTTCAGAGAAGTCGGAAAGCTTTGGTACCGCGGCATTCACCGTGTTCTTAAACCTACAACATACAGGAATGTCCACAACAGGCCATTAACAGATGAATCTACCTCACCCCACACATTTACCTGTGCTTCACTTTAAAGGACAAAGGGGCCATTTCAAAACAGGAAGTCAGGACCCAAATGAGTCTAGCGCAGAGGACCACATAGAGCTCTCTGAGCAGACAATGGCGCCTTTCAGCGCAGACTTTTGATTAAGGCAGCGCTATCTCTCCCGCCTCTGCGACCTGCCTGTGCACTGCGTCACCGGCCTGAGGAAAGATGAAAGACCATCTGTGTTTGCATGAGCAATGATGTGCCGAGGTTCAGAGAGGCGCTATCACAGGAAGAGGATCTCCGGGCTGCGATAGTGTTCCCACACGCCACCGCTGCCGCCCTCTCTCTGTAATTAAACTATCAGATCAGAATGAGATAGGGCTTCAGAGCCAAACAGAGCCAACATTTTTCACCACATGCTATCCCTACACCACCAGAAAGCGAGATAGGAATCTTTCATTCATCTTTTTCTCATTTATGCACGTTTTAGACACGGGCGTATTACTTGTTTCCTGCATTCCTTTTCCATTCAACACAATGGAGGGAAGAGAAAGGAATTTATTAATGTGCAAACAAACCAACAATCGCAACAATCATTGGAATCCATCTGATTTGTCCTCTCCCCGGTGTCCCCGCCCCTCCCTCCCCTTTTGTGGCGTTCCTGGAAGCGGGACAGCTCTGTGACTCAGCTGGGCTCAGCATGTCCATCTCAAATGCTGTCTGCCAGGGCCATCTGTCCCCAGAACGCTCCCTAATGTGCCGCTTTGAGTCCCCCCATGTGGGCCAGCGTTTGCCTGCACCTCTGAAACCACGTTCTTAACAGCCTTGCAGTCGACAAAAGCGTAATCACATTGCTCTGCCCAAACGAGCTCACGCTGTAAGTCTGGTCACTGTAGCAGCTGAATAAAACACTATTAAATAGAGTAAATAACCTTTCGCCACTAACAGCCCTTTGACGTCCATTCAGCTGGTCAGGAACATGCCGTGTGATGACAGAAAGCTGTGCGTGGAGATGGAACAAAGGGACCCGCAGGGCAGCTTCCATCAGCAGACACATAAATAGATTCATTGGCAGCCCTCAATTTACATATGTTCAAACTCTGCTGCTTACACAGAGAAACACCGCCAGAGACTCCGCATGAAAATGACAGACATCAAACACCTACTCCCTCCTGTGACAGTGGGCTGAATACAATTATTCCCTGGGACAACACATTCTGCCTTGCACAGCAAAGCACATTTTCCAGCATTCAGATGTTAAAACAAACTCCCAAAATCTTTGGGAGGAGGACTTGGAGAGAACAGATTAATTGTTGGAAGAATGACAGGCAGGAACAAGCAAGAGTTCAGGTAAAGAGATACAAATGAAATTATACACAATTAAAAGGGTGGTACCTTTTATAAATGCATTATTGTACTGCACACCTTTGAAATGATTAACATACTAGGGACCTATTCACTTCTTTAACAAACCAGAATCTATTTATTAAAAGATATTAATACTACTCACTGTAGATAAAAAATCCCTGTAGCTGTACATGGTAAATAAAAAGAAAAACATGGCCCACTTCAAATCAAGAGTTCTCTCAGCATCTTAGAACATACTGGCAATATCAGATTTTTAAATATTTAATACTTCCATATTTTAAATTTAGTATTCCATAATATATCAATATTGCGCTTCACACAACACATCTGCATCCACTGAAGCAGCAGAGCCAGCACCCATAAAATTGCAAAGGGGACGGGGAGTACAACTTGAGAATATGCCAAGTGCACAGCCCGAGAGGGGAGGCCACCCCATCAGCTACACCAAAAACGGGTGAATGTTGCATGTAAAACTCCAGTTATATATAAGTACTGTTACAAACATCCAGGTAAAACTATGGGACGCTCTGGCATAATGGTTTCCTGGCTTTTGGGTAACATATTGGCAGACTGTACCGTCAGCACTAACATCATTCCCTGTTGCTCAGGGTTTGCCATGTCTCCGAGGGAAATGTCTCGTGCTTCAGATGCCAGGTGGAAACCCAGATCCAGGTTCTCAGGGGTTGCTGGGTACTTTCTACAAAGAATAAACACCTGAAGACCCATGGCAATGGTTTTCTATTTATAGACGCCAGTTTTCCACCAGTTCATACTACTGGACTTTTGAAAATACATACATAATACTAAAGAAAATGGCTGTCTGTGTCCCTTCATTTAGAGTTGATTAAGGCATAGTCTGCATAGAAAAAGATTACATGGTCTGTGCATGGTCAGGTCAAACAAAAATGTGCTTAGATGTATGTAAAAAGGACAATGTCAACTTTTATTGGAAAAATTCAAAAGGGATAAAATCAATGATAATAACAAAAAAGCAGACTGGATATCTTATTCCTCTTTCTTAAAGAAGGCCCTCAACTGTAGACATTATGAGAAATCCTTCGAAGACAGAAAAGCCTTAGGAGAACACTCCCACACATGCGATACCATTGTGCCTCTAGCCCTGACGGTGACAACCAGCCCCCTTACCACCACAGGTCTGCTTCTGTAAAGCCACATGACAGCTAATCAGCATCTGCTAATAACTCCTGCTGATGGCCCTTGTCCCTCAGCTCTTCTGTGTTTATTAACACTGGGGTCACCCAAACAGGGTTAATCCTCACCATGGGACTGGAGCTGAGCTGGGTTCAGGGTCGGTCTGCTGGCATAAAGACACAGATTAGTGTGACCCTCGCACCTGCTCCTGGCCTACTGAGTGATGCCATCACTGCTGCACAGCCTCAGAGCTTTTTTATTACTGACGCCATCACATTAAACACACCTACAGAACACACCTACAGGACCCATTTTATCTTTACCATAGCACAGCCCCCCTCTACATCCCAAAAGCAACCAGATGCCACAATCAGGCATAAGTCTCAAGTATCTGAGTCTCCATGACAGCCCTGTAATGGATAGTGTCAGACCTGCGATTCTCACACACAGCACAGATCTATGGCAGTACATATGATTAGTTCTGCGTGCATGAGACCTTAGTCCATTACACAGGGAACTAGCTGAGCTCCTGTCGTGACCTGAAGATGTAACATCACCACCGCAGGATCAGGTGCACAAACACCTCCTGTCACATGTCTTCCAGGAGTGTCCAATAGCCGACCTTCTTAAACATATAGAAGAATGCTTTATTATAGACAGTAGGAATGAAAAACATATCTGTGTGCTTAGATACATAAAGAATAAACACATCATATTTTGATACAGGCTGTTCTTTTGAACCAGCAGCTGCTGACTCAACGATGTGTAAATATAATCTGGAAGGATTTTGGTGCAGACTAGAGTACATTTCTATCGCTGTGACTTTAGAGAGGGAAATCCATCACATTATACTTCTGCGTAGAGCACGAGGTTGAAAATCTGAACTGTTCCTGTTTATTTTATCTGACCTGCAAAAGCAACAACAACGCCGTACCCATCGACAAGTATATGCCGATATATACCAAGGATATCTTACGAACATCACATTGTCCTTGGTCTTATATCTTGTGAAATAAATCTTATTTTACACAAGCTACAGATGTAGAATTAAGATGGGTGTAGAATTAACATGGGTGAATACAGTACAGTCTTAGGAAAAAAACGTAACCATCTCTGTTAAATGGCACACCACCTTTCCTCTGTGTGGTCATGTGAAGTGGACCGCAAGCGGTCACTGCAGACCAGTTGACTGCCAGGACTGACCTTTTTCGCTGAAGGCCCACACTGGAGAACAAAGACACATTCTAAGTGAGCTGTAATCCCTTCCCATACACTGCACAAAAGGAAAGGAATTATATCAAGGCTGATACATCGCCATTAACCCATTCAATTCCCAGGAAGCCCACTTCAGTGATCCAGGACGTGTGACCTGAGCTTTAGGAGACAAGGGTAGTAAATAAACATTTTCTTACATAACTTTTATGGAAAGGAACTGCATCACACTCATTCCCACTGTGCCTGTGTCAATGTGAAATTATGCTTTTGCAAAGCCCACAGACAACTGACCAATGATTGGTGTCTACAGGGAGTGTTCATGAAGCTCCAGTTCTCCCTGAGGCTCACTGTAATTGAGGCAGGGTCATTAAAGCACTTGGGAGGAGCTGATGGGATGGAGCAGCAGAAGGCCCCACACGGGCTCCTGCTTTGAAACAAAGTTGATTAGGCTGAATGCTTCCAGAATTTCTGCTTTCTCCTCTGAGAGCTAGTTGAGCAGTTTGCACAAGTTCAGACCATCTTCTACAAGGACAAAGTATCTTAAGAAAGCATATTTCCTTGTCACTACACTGCAGACCAGTGAGGACAGCTTTGACGAGACAACACCACTACTCATTACTCATTTCAGTAACAGTGAAATATTATATTATTAGGGACTTACTAACAGTTTAGGATACTCTATAAGACTGCATTTTCACACATGATTACTAGTGATAATGACTTTTTCTGATGGGTAGCTGGTGGGCACCATATTTGAGCTCACTTTCTGTCCTTGTGCTGAGAAGTGAATGACATCATTTTAAGGTGTCACAAAGGGAGCGGTTTGGCAGACAGGATAAGACATACAGGTTATACCTGGAGTAGGTGTATACAGGTATGGCACAGAATTTAAGAAGCAGTTCATTAACAGGCAGGTATCTTGTCAATCCTCCACCTTGACATAACCATGTGAATATTGTTAAATGTGATTCTCTACAGTGTATATAAATATGGTTTCAGTTATATACAACAGCATGACAGACACTAAATCTGTTTGGCACTTTTCTCTTCATCTTGTTTAACACAGATTCCCTCTACACCAAAGGCACTGCTTCAAACGCGTGTGCTGCTCTGTGGCCTGTATTGTATAGCCTGCATGAATCTCTGCTGGAACACAGTGTACGATTAACAGGGCTCCAAATAAAAGATCATTAAGTATGAAACAAAGGTATGCCTCTCTGTGATATCACCTTGGAAATCTAATACATGCGCTGCATTCAAGATAGAAAGTTGAGACGTACTGCCCAAACCAATGCAAGCGATAGCCTCTGCTTTTTCCCGTATCAGCTTTCAAATAAGTAGCTGGTCAACGTTCCCTAGAGGAGAGACAGTGCATGTAAACATACAGTAAATTAATTCAGTGAATCAGTTTGATATTCCTGGAAACGTGCAGCATCCGGAATGCACCTGATCGCGCTGTGTGAAGTATCACCGGGGTTCTGTATTCCACACTGACATGTCATTCCACCCAGACTTCGAGGAGTGTTCATACTCAGAACTCTTCTCTGGCTCAGGAAATTAAATCATCACTAGAAACACAGGGTCGAGACACGAAAATGAATGAGCCTAGTGGTATGCTAATCGTTTGAAACCAATCACATACTGTACACGCGTTATCATGTACATACACCCACACACACATAGACACTTGCACACGGGCACAATTTTAATCACAATTTAACGCTGACAGTAATCAGGCAAGAACACGCAAATTGAATCATAGTTATGTTCCACACCTACATGCTCTCATTAAAACTGAAAGCTCATTTTCAGTGCCTTCTAATCTGCTTTTCATGTAGTATGAAGAAAAGTGCAACTTTCACACGTTTTACCTTTTAATCAACGTTTTAAATCGTGTTAATATTAGGTCAAAAAACACAATTATTGTAAGTTACATTTGCTAATACAACCAACACCTAATCTTACAAAAACCAACGTCTATTATAGCAGATACATTCTTTTTGTACAGTACGTCACAATTTATTTCAACCAAGACGCTGGAGCTGAGTCATGTAAGTGTTAGTATTATTCAGAACTTTGACCAATGAAATTCAGAGATTGAATTAGTGCCGATTACCCGTTTAGCTAATAGCGAAAACTGTCATCCAAACCTAAGGAGGACTTCTGCATCGCCTTTATAAACTCCACCAACCCACAAGACAATCTAAAAAAAAAACCCTGTCCTCTTGCCACATCGCAGCAACGAGATGTCAAATTCAATGCATGCATGACTAGTGTCATTTGTGTGGTCGTTGTGATGACGCAAACCGTCGCAACAGATGGGAAAGCAACATATTTAACATTTTTGCTGCACATTAAATAAAAACTTAAATAGCTTTCTGTCAACCACACGCTTGTCTTTAACCATTCAATCATAGGTATCATTGTCAGCAACAGACTCAAGTAACTACTCATGTAACTACTATTGCTAGAAACAGTAAGAAACTAAACAAGTTCGTGTAAATTTATGTAATTCCCACATTTTCGCCATTGCGTCAGTTTTAATATGGATTGGCCATTATTTAGAGCGAAAAACAAACCGCAAGCCAACGCCATAAATCGTGATAAATACATCATTTTGAAAGATAATAAAATAATTCTTACTCTCCGACGGGGTTTCCATGAGGACTTTGATGTAGCTACCGATAAGGATGGAGGAGTTCATCAAAAATATATTCACTATATATTCCAGGCTTTCAAACTCGACACGGTGCCCCTGCGCCAACCACCAAAGTATCCCCTTTGAAAATAATACTGTACATCCAATGTTAGAAAAATGAGTCTTATAGAACAGTTTTGCTTTTTGCTTCAAATGTTAGTTCTGTCGGCTGCTGTCCACCTTTCTTCTACCAATTGGATTCGTCAACCTGGACTTCTCTGAAAAAGGTGAGCTCCGAAACCAACACTTCGCTCCTCCCACCTTAGTCGACTGCCTGGTGCCAAGTGAAGGACACTCGGTCGAGTGTGTAGTATCGACAGGCTCTGATTTCAGACGTTAAACACACATTCCCCATAGTCAGAAATTTTCTTATCGAAGACATGGATGCACAAGTGGTTCCCTGACGCCAAAGCAACATTTCTACAGCACTTTTTCTGAGATGTTTCTATAAAGCGATAACATTATGAGCGATACTTCGTGTTGTACATGTATTTAACTTTAGCCAAGCTTACTCAAATACACATTTCGTGTTGGACAGTTAAACTGAATTTTAAACTGATGACGACTGATGAATCCATGAAGTGCTTTCATATTTCATATTTCTTTTGTAAGTCGCTGTGGGTAAGAGCCTCTGCCAAATGGCTAAATGTAAATGTATATCTCTCACTCACTCGGGAAACGTAAACACTGCTTGGCTCCACAGCGTTCGATTTACATTGCTGGTTTCTTTTTACAAGTAAAATGATGATCGCTCATGCCTTAACGTGAGCACAACTTTACTTGGTGAATGCAGAATGTTTGCTTGAATCATTTCCCCAACAGAGAAATGAAAATATTTATTTAGCTGATCAGTGGCACGCAAGTACACTGACGTAAGTGCACTGTATGGCTTACGGAAAAGTGTAACTTACGCTTTTCATCGAAAGTATTCAGCTACGCGCAACTTCGAAAAAAGTTTTGAAACGTTATCGGCGCTCATCAAGCGGGCTCTTCACACCATAAACCAGTGACTGTATCCGCCTGGCACTCAGAATAGTAAACATAAACACAAATACACCGAAGATGTAAACACATACGTAACATCGTCACCACTATCTGATGATGGTGAGGAGAAATAGCAAGAAACCGTCACACTGATAGCATTATTAGTTATTTTACACATTTTATTGAATATCTACGCACTGATTTGTTACCTGATGAATAATGTAGTCATCTGTTTATTAGTTGTTATTACACAAAGACGCGAGCGCGCACACACACACACACACACACACACACACACACACACACACACACACACACACACACACACACACACACACACACACACACACACACACAGAGTTGATGCTTATGTTACTCGTTGAAGCTTTGGCTGTATTGTAATATAGCTTGCGTTCATCTGAAAGCAATTTAAATTGAACTCAGCGTTCAATGCTCCTCAGCAGCACACCTGTATGTGGGCCTACCTCTTCAGTCACCCCTGCCATTGGTGGACTTATTTAGATGCGCGTGTGAGTCTTGCCCATAGTGCTGATGGTGTTACAAACATAGGATGTGTGTAGTCCCATAGGGATGCTTATTATCCCAGCAGTCGCCTGCCATACCTAAACGAAAATGCCTTGTTTACATTTCACACAGATTCCTCTTGAAAACATAGGCTTGTTGCAACAGAGACCAAAACCCTAGGAAAGTGCTGGACATATAATATTAAGCAAGTCCATATGCATTGTCAGGGTCATTTACTTAATATGATAAACAAAACATTATATAACAAGATATACCATTTTGTAATAATAATGTAAACCAAAAAGTGCATTATTTACTCACTAAGCAGAAGCCTTTGTCTTGCAGCGTACAGTATGGATAAGTTTTCATCATGCACATTCAACGACCCATTTACAGAGCTGGATTTTTACTGAAGCAGCCTGGTGCTCTGTCAGATACAGCACACACCTAACAGAACAGCCTCCACTTTCCCCATGGTACCTGTTGACTTTTAACACAAAATGTAAAAAAATAATTTCACAGATTAGATATGCGTATGAAAGGATATTTGCAAGGTGGTATACCAATGGTTATTTTATCAGTGACCAGTTCAAGATGGCCAGAGGAGGGGGCTCTTCACACCTGCCCTGCAGAAAGTAGTTGAGCTGTCCCTCACAGGACAGAGAGAAAAGGAAGAGCACGCTTACAAATACAAACTGAAAAACCTATACTCTACTGCTGTACAATGAACTAATTTTGTTTGCTTCAAGCTCCAAAGCTCTTCCATTAATCTCAGATAAAAAGGAGGTCATTGGCATTGCTAACCCAGAAACCCTGGAAGCCCACTGAGAGTTTTTGAATGCATTTTTTATTCTCATATGTAGGCTTCATTCTGATGTGCATTTTAAGTAGCATATAGTGAGATGTTATATTTCTGTCAGTTTTGCATGAAATGAGCTCATTAAAGCCCAAAGAGATTGTCAAAGATCTATTGCAATGTACTCTTAGGTCGTGTGTATCATTTTCCAAACTACTATAGACCGTGCTGTTCCAAAGGCTCATCGTTTACAATTTGTCCCATGGGAAAGATGTTGAAAAACAAATTTAAACACTCCATTAGAATACACAGACACAAACAGGTCAAGGAGCTGAATTGTGTTCCGTTCAGGCGTCATGGAATGAACAGACGTAAAGTATCTAGGGACATCTAGTGTTGTAAATATGAAATTGACTGTCTCGAACTGGCACTATCTACATTTACAAAGTATGTTACAGATAGGCCTGTTTATCTCCTGATACACACCGGACCACGGAGGAACTCATGCAACTCTATAACTAAACATATTCAAGCCAGATAAAAGTTTGCGTTGGTTTGTGATTTTTTTAATATATGGAAGAGCTATTCCATGTTACCGCTTGTAATAAATTTAGTGTCGTCCATCTAATTCTTTGTGGTGAACTGGAAAAGGAGCCAGGAACGGAGACATTTGAGGAAAGATAATTCTTTTTTAAACAGCTAATACTGCTCTATTTTTCTCAGAGAGGTAATCTGTTCGAATAGCTATGACAGAGGCAGAAGAGCAGGCCGAGTGTGCTGACTCTGTTTTCCCTCTGATTTTGCTTAATTTTTACCCTGGGCCTTTCACAGCAAGAGATCTGGCAAGTGTTTATTATTATTATTATTTTTTTAACCTAAAAGCTATTGCGGTAATTGTAGGTAATCAACTTTTAGGACTTCAGGGTTCTAGAGATGTACCCGTTTGTTTTTACAGGTTCCACGTTCCATACTGACAAACGTGCAGGTCAAGAAAGCATGCGATAAGAGGCTGGAATGCAACCTGTCACCTACGCTTCAGGCAGTTTTCATTCGCTTATAGCGCATAAGAAAAAGAGTCTTAGGACACAAGTAACCTATCAGAAGCCGTGTATACTAAAATGTTACATGTACTGTAAAAGGCTTCATAAGAAGAATCAATCATTAGTTTCCCGTTTTGTCACTATAAAAGTGTAGCCTATTTGTTTTACTTGACATAAGATAGCCTACTGTGACTTCTCCCATTATATTACATTATTGGTGTCATACCGAACACCCACCACACCAGGGTACACCTCAATCCCCTTCTTCAAGCTTGATCTTTTGTGCCTCTTATGAGCAATTATGAAATTGAAGTGTAAGCTCCTTCAGAGTTTTATGTAATTTTATATTTGGAGATTTACTTGCATATATGTGGTATATATTAGCCTTATATTTGGAATGGTATCGTCCTTGAATCGTATATATTGATTTTCCCCTACATGCAAACAGGCAGATATTGTCATGTCATAGGCACGCTTTCGTGATCTCAAAACTATGTTTGGCGCTGACGGTTGGTAATGTGTAGTTAGAGGTTTCCTGTTTGTGCAGATATTCAAGCCACTTTATTAGATGTACTGTGTTTGTCGGTCGGGATAATAGCGTCTGCTAAGTAACAATACTATGTAGGCCTAACGTAATGTAATTTATTTTGACCCCATAGCACCGTTTTCAGGTAGGTTCATTAATTCACAAAGGACTGTAATATAGGTAGCTTTATATCATTCTGAATTATTGTTTTCACTAGCTACATGGGTAAACTGGCAGTGCCGCAATTTTCTTGCACCGACGCTCTCCACTCGCCTTTAAATATAAGAATTGTACATGTAATGCGATCAATGAATCACTTCTTTTGCAAAAACGTTAAAGAAAGCACAGCGTCATTAGATGTGTTTAAACTGCCAATGCAAACTTCGGGCATGACAATCTTTCGGTATTCGAATGGGCACCACCTTCGTCTGTTATAGCGAAGGCTTCCACTAGGTTTCCTGTTGATGTGAGGATATCTCAGCGCTGGACTGGAGAGGTGGTCTAGACTTTGTTCGTCTCTTTTTGTTTGTTAAAGAGAATTTCAACCAGGAGAGTTAGCCACTAGCATGTCTTAGTATGACAGTACTGTTTATTAGATTTAGGCGGAGTTATTTTCCCTAGCTTGGAGCTCCGCCTCGCTGTACACAGTGCGTTTCCACGGCGATTGGAACTGAATTCATTTGCTGGCTCAGCGGATAACCGAGCTAGGCTAGTTTAGCAACGCGTTTTATTTTGACAACTACCGCTACAGGTTCCACAGTGATTTAGTCCCCGATGGCTGAAGCCAGGCTCGAAGAAGAAGAGGAGTCGAGAGAACTGAGGGAACCCGCAGTTCTACGGACTCGAAGACAGTCAAACCCAGCAACAGGTAAAATGCAAAATAAAAGAAATTCGTTGGAGATATTCTATGGCACATGTTCTTGTTTGGTTTTCATGTTTTGTGACTTGAGTCATGGCTGTAATTTCCTGGCAAGACTTGTTAGTTAACGTTATAATAAAAGTAGGAGGTATGTAACAAAGTATAATTTGAAGGTCTGTATACTGTATACTGAATACTAATAAATAATAAAGGTTAACTTTTTACCCTCCAATTAGATTTCAAAAATACTGGGCTTCTCACATGGTTTTGTATTGTTCTGCTTAAGGTTCCTGTAGTTAACAGGATTCCTTCATAAGAACTGCTGTGCAAGGTTACTTTCAACGAAGACTTTCACACTGTGACACATTATAGGTAGGGACAGCATTGCAACTGGCTCACGTCATTTCAAACGGAACTCTCAATTTTCAGTTATTTTAGAAGAAAGTAATGGTTCTACATTACTTTTTTCTCTTTAGAAATTGATTTCCATAGCCCTAAGAGGAGAGTCATTCAAATTGGACTGGATTGTGTGTGGCATTTTAAAAGCGTGTAGGGATCTTAAAATTCCACTCTTGTAAATCAAGAAACGTATCAAATGAGTGAAGAAGAAATCAGTTCTTCCAAAGGGGATCAGTGATTCTGTGTTTCTCCAGTTACCACTTCAGGAAGACAAAACTCAGAAACACTCTCGGCACATAACAGGTGTGGAAATCTGAGATGTAGTTAAGCCTGTACCAGAATGGTGGACAGAAAGAGACAGGAAGAGAATTCATTCCTTGTTGTCATTTTCTTGGTTCTCTTCTCAAAGGCATTTCCTTATTTTTTTTCCAGAGATATAGATCATAGAATTTAGGTATGTGTTGTAAAGTCTAAACTGTCTATTTGCTTTGAATTATAACCTGATATTGCCACAATGTTCAGGTTTATTCCTCTGAGTATATGGAGAATGTTGATGTTTATTGGGGTTCCAAGTGATTGGTGCTGAATTAGCATGTTTGTCCTGGTTAATATCCAGGTGTGAAAGAGTTGTTGTTTCCCTAGTTATCACATTGCCCTTGTCGTGCTCATTGAGAACAGTCTTTACTCACCTCTGTCTCCTGATTGCTCATTGACAAGTCATTATTCATCCCTGTCTCCCCATTGCTCATAGAGAACCGTCTTCACTTGCCTCTGTCTCCCTCAGCTTTTTTACTTCCTTTTTACTACACTCAAAGCAACAGATATAAAGTTTCTGCATTCCCGGCACCAGCCCAATGAATGTAATAAAGATGCTGGCCAGAGAATAGAGAACCGGCAGTATTATCTCCTCCAAGTCTCCAAAACAACTTTGTTCCAAATAGTCACTAACCTTCTGACTCACGGACACTCGTCTCTGCACATCTGCTCATCTAGATGCAGAAATTCATCCGGGCGTGTCGGGTTCTGACAGCAATTGAGAAGAATCACAGTATGTGTCTGAGCAGGATGGATTTACAGAGGAGATGTCTTGGCACATTGTCAGAGGGAGAAGTGTTCATTTTCTTGCCCTTAAAACAGTGCTCATTAGTTTCCATACACCACCAGCGTTGAATATCCAGCTTGGCCTTTACCGAACTGCAGAAAGCTTGTGTTTACCTTGATGACCTTTTTGTATTACGTTTTTTTTTTCCACATTTTCTTTTCAGAGAGCGTTTTCCCCTCAGAGTTTCACTGAGGATGTTTAACATGCGTGTCCAGCAAACGGATGTTTTTGTGAGTGAGGGAGGGAGTTGGATCAGCCGGTTTGATCAGGCAGGTGCCTCCGCCGCTGTTCCGGAATGCTGCTCCTCCTGGCTGTACCTGGCGGGTGAGCTGGGGGGGACTGGCCCCGCGAACATGAGTGCGAGAAGGAGCCACTTCTGTCTGTGCTTTCTTTCAGTCTCTGTGGAACCAAATTCAGCTCAGTCTTGATTGTTGAAGGTGGAGAAAAGCTTTCAAACTGAGAATAATTTATTTTAATAAGAATGTGCTACATATGTTGTGCTGTCCTACAAGGACTGTATTTTAAAATGACTCTAGAGCAGGCAGACAGGGGTGAAGTATCAGCACTGTGGTTTTTGTAGCAGTTGAGAATCACTAGTTGGTTCGGAGCGTTAGATGATACTTTTTCTTCCACAATGTTGTCATAAAGGAGAGCTCTACTCATTTTTAACAGACTTTTCATTGGTCTCTCTTTGCCTGTTCCACGTCTAATTCTATCTATGTGCTGTTTTTCTACTGCATGGTTTTTGAATCAACCTCATTTTATGGCAGGCTTGCATACCTCTTGTGATGTTGTGCTTCCTGCCAGTCTGAGGCATTCATCTTCCATCGATGTCATTCAGCCTCAGACAGTACTTTCAAAGCATTTTAAATATTTTAATATTCACAGAAGTACACTGTGTGTCAGTTATTTCAAGTCAACATGCTTTGGTTCATTTATAAGTCGGCTATTAAATAGATGATTTGGAGGGAATGAAAACAGTATGACTTCCTGTGTGGATGAACAAATGTCACCATCTCCAGAGGTTTTTTCATATGCATATTAATATGGCATCTATTACTGTGTGGTGTTTTCAGCACCCTTTTGTACGTCATACAGTGACAGTCTCCATATCAGTTTCTGATCTGTATTGCTCATAGGTTATATGATAAATTGTCTGGCTGTTGGGTTCTCATTGGTTAGTTTTTTTGTTAGTTAAAGGAGAGATTTTTTAGAGTTGTTATTGTTGTCAACAGCAATCAATTTCTGAGAGAAATTAGCAGAGCTAACTTCAGCACCTACTGTCAGAAACCTCCATCGGAAATTTTCTTGTATAGTTGAATTTGCTTTGGGCTGTTTTTCAAATTAGCCCCAGACGTTGCAGTATATTTGCATGATGGCATGATTATAAGTATGAAAAATATAAGGAAAGTTCATAAAAACCCTTAGTAGGAAGTAGTTCATTTTTGTATCACATGCTGCTGTTTCTATTTAAAATATTTTGAATATTTTTGAATCCTCTACAGTTTTGTTCCTTTCACACAGCCTTCTAGATTAGGCAAAGTCAATACCAGCACCTGTTCAGTGGTAGGTATTGAATGAGTTTGTCTTAGTAGAGGGTTGCACTGAACATCTTGTAACCCGCATAAACAGAAAACTGCAGCGGGAATACACAGAAATTTACAGCTGTGTAGATTACCTTAAAGGGGGCCCTAAGTCCAAACAGCAAAATCTGTTACCCCAGTAGCCTTGAGAATGTAAATGAGAAAATATTTATTCTTCAAATGAGAAAATCAGGTGGATTGTGTGCATGTGGGAATTGGGTTATGGAGCTCCTGGAGGCAGGCATTTTTTTCTGGTGAGTAAATAAACTGTAATGTGAGAAATCCTAAAAACGCTGTATCTGGGACACCCAGGGAAGCTGAGCTAAATCCCAGTTTTGGCCAGAGCAGAAGCAGCTGTGCCCCCCTCCTCGGGTGCTTTGTTGTGTGGGCTTTGGCCTGCCTCTGACCCCGCGGTTTGAAGTCTGGACATGAGTGGCAGGCGAGTAATGTTTCTATTAGGGCTCCCTCCTCCCACTCACTGCTTGAGAGGCAGCTGCCCGTGTGACTGATGTGAGAGTGTGTGTGTGGTGGCGAAGGCGAGGCCGTGTTGGGTAGCCCGTCCAGGCCCGGGCCCGGGTCTGTGAGTGGCAGCGGTGTTGTGGCTTTGTGCTGAGTCTGTCTGCGGACACTCACTGCTGTCAGTCACACTCAGGAGTCCCGTGTGGACAGCGGCGTTACTTTCACTGTCTGGGAGTGTTTTTGCTGCCTCATGGGAGCGAAATAAAGAACGACTGTGAGTTGATAGTGCAGAGGGGGCTCGGCTGAGAGGGCGTTCATCAGTTTTCGTCAGGGGGAGGAATCGTAGGGAGGAGGAGAGCTATGATTAAGGGAGATTTCGAAAGCTGAACACAGCAGTTCCAATATTAAAATGTCAGAAAACTAAATTTTGTAGGGGGCATGGGGAAAAATAAAACAACATCCACCCAGATAAAAGAATCAGCCTGCATTAGGCTGTTGGACTTCCCATTACCCCAAGAAAACATAAAACTGTTTTATTTCATACCTAGAACTGAGAAATAATCATCATGTCCCAGTCTAATCATTAAAAAAATAAGGGACTGAGTGTGCTGTGTACTCCATCATAAAGAGACCAAGAGTAAGTCACCTCCCTTACTAGGTATATGGAGATGCATTCTCAAAAAGCAAGGCTATGGAGCAAGAGAGCCTTGACCTGAATATTATCTGGTGCTCAGGAGTACAGAATAAATTAATGAACAACAACTATATGCATCAGTTTTACGTGTGAGTGTAGCTATATACAAGATCAGCCTTAGATGACCAATGACATTTAAGTCTGGAGAAATACGGCTGCTACAAATAGGTATGTTATGCAAATTGCTTCACACACCTGGTGTGGAAATGTTCATGGCCGCTGGAAGCGATGTTGCTGAAACCACTCCCCTTTCCTCTTTCCCAGCAGCCATCTGGGTATGACTCATTCAGATCAGTATATGCGTGAATAATATTGCACTCTTAACCGATATAAAGTATACAACATATTATCCTTGAGCCCAACTGATACATTTGTTAACAGCATACAAAACTAATAGTTGACTAGAACCTCTCTCCACCCTTTTCTGTCATCGATAAATAGGAATTAAAAGGGGTCAAAACTAAAGATGTCATCCACTCACTTCATTTGTTACATAGCAAATTCATCTATTTTCAGTATTGCAAAAATATGCATCTTTGAGTGCATATGTTACATTACATGATTGAAACTGCAAGCGCCTCAGTGATTAGTGTAGGTTTGCAGAAGATGGGGGCAAATTGAGTATATTGGGTGAACTGTTGTCAGTAAACAGTTCTCATGTGCTGCCGTGTTCTGTTTGACCTTTTGGTTTGAAAAGAGCAGGAGTGTGACAGAGGACTGGTGAGAACTTCCTGAATGACCACATTCCAGTGGATCTGATTGGCTGTCATGAAAGGCCCTCCCAAATGCTGCTGTCATTCGCGACCATAGTTTTATGCTTCTGCACACGCTCCCGTATTACCTGAATAATAAGGGATGAATTTGATAGCAGTTTTAAACTGACATGGGGAAAAACACCTGACTTGAATGAATCTCATCAGGTAGGAAGTATTTCTATATTAATTTGTATTACTGTAGGTGACTCACATAGTGTCAGTTTGATTAAACATTTTTACTTAAAGAGCTCACATATACATAACAGCAACAGGCATTTTAAGTAATGTAGATAATGGAATTGGTGGTCATGGAATTCTGACATCAGTTTTCAGTAAGTCAGCATAAACAGCTCCGTTCACAGGAGTAAGATTCAAGCTTACGTGTGTAGGTAGATGCGTCACACATTTTGCCACTATGCAAATATTAAAATGTTTCCTTTTCAAAAGCAGTTTCTCTTTAGGCTAAAAGTCTGGTTATTCAGGTCCACATTTTCAGTTGGCTGTACTGTATCAAACATCTGCGTTTAGAGCGACATTGTTAATGAGGTGGTTGGGGGTACTTTGTTTAAGTTTTTTTTCCTCTCCTGTAAAGAGAAAGGAGAAGCAGTAGGAAGCTCATGTAGAGTTAAAAACAGGTGTGGCTTTAAACTGGAAAAGGTGTGCTAGAGCCTGTCATACAATCAGTCCTCTGCTGCAGGCATAATATGTATCTGTAACAATGATGTCCTCTCCTACCTTAGACACAAAAGCCTCATTGACACTGAGACCACAACTTGGCAAATGTTTGTTAGAAGCTGATCTCGTTAATTAGCAGAATCTTTGGGTTTGGTTTCTTTGCTTTTGCTTTGCATTTTCACTACAGGGGGCGGACTGTATCGCACACGCGAGTGAGTTCATTCAAAGACAGGTGAAAGGGATGTGAATGAGGACACATGGCTTTGTTTAGTCACGATAACAATAGCCAAGTGAAGCTTTAGGTCTGTTGTTGTCTTTCACTAATATATGACTGTAGTACCTTGAATGTATATGGAGTGTTTCACTGACTAGGTTAAAGTTTGGTAACAGATTCCATATAATAATGCAGTGCTATGCTAGTGCATGTAGTGTTCAGTAGAAAGCAGACCCACAAGCCATTCAGGTACAAAACTGTTGCTCCAGGTCTTGCCAGTGAATTCCAGTATTCAGGTCAGGCTGCTGTGACATCAAAGCTGAATGGAATGTAGTCCATTCACCATTTCAGATAGGAAGTGCTTTGGAGAATCTACTCACTCATGGAGTCTGAAGGAAAGTTATTAGAGCAGAGGGCCAGAAAGAGATGCGTGGACATATTACAGCAGCCTCCCATAGGAAGACAAGCTTGAAGATTGAGGATGAGAGCTGATTTTATGGGTCCTGGTGCCAAACAGATCCAGGAATTACAATGTACAGTATCCATATTCACAGCATCTGCGTTAGGGGGGTAATATTTGCTTTAGCTGTTACATCTAAAGCATGTGCAGTATTTCTGTAAAATTATTTAGATGTGTCATAGCGTTTGTTTGTTTGGTGGAGGAATCTATAGGTGTTTTTTAGGATTTCAGTAGAAGAGAATGGTGTCTTCTGGAATAGATCAACAGTGTAAACTATTAATTATTTACTGCTCTGGACTTACCAGTAACACCCCTGTGATATGCTGTAAATGAGCTCTTTTGTGTCATTCATAAAAACAAGTGATGCTGTAAACAGAATGAAATGAGCTGTCAATATGACTGGCTGCATCTGGAAAATGTGCATTGGCTGATGGAAGATTAGCTTGCCCAGCAGACTGGTACTGATGTCAGTGGGGCAGACAATTAGAAGATCCCTGTTTATATATAGGGGGTGGACAAAATAATGGAAAATCCAACAGAAGAAGGACTCATATTTTGTTACTAAATTACAATTAAAAAGGAGTCAATGCATGTTTCATATTAATATTAATACTAATTATCAGTGTCTTTCTGATATATATTTTTTAAATGAACACTTTAATATGTGAATTTTTAAAACTTAAGAGATTTAACATATTTTGAAAGAGGTCAAATAGTTGGGGCCCAAATTGCAGGTGTGTCAGTCACAATTATTTGATGTGTCTAGGGTAAGGGGTGCAGTGTTGAAAATCATGACAGCATACACTAAACAAGGAAGACTGAACTGAAAACTGTCTCAATTCGAAGCTCACTGAAAGGGGTACACAAACACTTAACAGAATAGCTGATAAAAATTACAAAAAATAAATTACCACAGAAATGAATCTACAATTCGGTGACCCAGTCTCAGCAAAAATTGTCTGTTGTGAGCTTCACAAAACTGTTTTATGGTAGGGCTGCCAATAAAAAACTGCATTTAAACAAGGCCAATGCACAGCAATGACAGCAACCTTGTGTAATGAGCACAAAACCTAGACTTCTGGGCAGTGGAAGAAAGTACATGTTTATGTTAGGACAAGGCCAGAGGAAGCCTTCAACCACACTGGCTGTTCTCAACTGTCAAAAATGACGGTGGGTCTGTTGGTATGGTGCGTTCTGCCATGTTGTGGGGGTCATTGGGTCTGATTATCATTTTACGTGGTAGAATTATGGCAAAGGAATACAAAGCCATTTTAGGTCACCAGGTATACACATTGTGGTGCAGACACTGCTTGATCAAGATGTTCCCCTATTACAAGAAGATAACACCCCCATACGCACTGCTAAACAAGAGTCACACCAGGGTGAAGTCAAACACCTTCCATGGCCTTCCCAGTCACCAGCCTTAAACATGATTGAACCTTCTGGAACATAGAGTGCATAATAGTTTTCCACTTCCTTCATCTTACAGAGAACTGGAGGGTTTCATTCTTGAAAAATGGTCCAATATCCAACGAGAAAAGTTTCAGCTAGTATATCAGCATTCCAAGAGGGATTGAAGCTGTTCTGAAGGCACAGGGTGACGCAATGTTTTATGCATTAATATATATTCATATATTATTTGGTGTTTCCATTATTTTGTTTGCCCTCTGTAGAATGTAGAGTGGGGACACAAATACAAGTACTCAGTTAGACTAAGAGAGGACCACAGGTCTTATACCCTTTCACTTCAGCAGCGAAGTCCAGTGAGAGTCCATAGGCGTTTAGCCAGGCATCTCAGATATGCATGTACTGAGCCTTCAGACACCCACTTCTCCATCTGAAATGTGACTGAACCGGTGTCCGCTTTTTAATAGTCCTTTCACAGCTATTGGAGGTTAGCATTCATTCACAGCTCAGAAGGTCAACATCTAGGGAATTCTAATAATGAAGACAGCTCATTCCTTCCACTCTGCCACCTCACAATCTCACTGGAGTCTTGCTTTGATAAATTCCGCCACCACACGTGGCTTCACACACAAAATGAGGATGGGGGGGAAAAAAATAAATGAACATATTTCCTCTTGTGGAAGGAGAATGCAGGCGGCAGCATACTGTTATTCATACCAACTTGCCTGCACAGTAAACGAAACTTTGAGAAACAGGTTAGTCAACGGCAGACTTCATAGCTGTGAAATGAGCAAAGACGGGTTTCCCAGGTTCGTTGTGAAATGGAGATTGACACAGTATTACAATAGCGTGGACTTTTCTTTCTAGTGTTATCTGTGCAGCTGTTTTCAAATTCCAAAACAGATGTAATCAGAGTATATATTTACAGAAATATTGTTGTACACTAGTGGTACAGCAAAAATATGCACTTTGGTTGTATCCAAAACTGTGGAGTTTATTGTGGATTTCAGGAAAAGTTGGCTAATGGTAATGGTAATATAAACTAATATAAATTAATATTTAATAGTATAGGTTTATTTACCAGTCTAGGGACCACAATCAAGGTTTCCATGTAGGAGAAGGCATTCACTTAGCTAGGTAAACATTTTTATTTAATTGACAGTTGAGGGGGTAAATTTGGTGACAGTAAAGGTGTTCGTTTTGTTCTGTATCATGAAAACAAACCTCAGTCTTAAGGTCCATTTCCAAAGTAAAACTTTCAAGTAAATAAAATAACAAAACATCTGACTTGAACTTTGATAAAATAAGTAATTGTCTTGCAAATCGTCTCATAGACAGTACCCAGATATTGATGACGTGGCTGATTGTTTTTCATTGCTGTTGAAACAGACATGAAACTGAATTTAATGCCAAAAAAGCAGAAACTAATTTTAATAATGCAGAGCCAATGAAAACAAAGTTTGAGGCAGTGACTGATGATGTTGCCTTCTCTTCTTTCTCTTCTGTTTCTCAGATCGCTCAGAGAGGAATAAGCCAGAACAACGTGCCTCCAAGTAAGACCATGTTTACTACTCTCCGCAGAGAGCAGAGTATAGCTGTCTCTCACTAAATGATGTGGCTTGTCATGTCTTTTGCCCCGTGAAGTGTCCTGGACAACAAGGCTGTGAAATGAGGCTATGGGCTCATTTCACAGCAGAGCCATAGAGTCTGTCATCCTGTCTGCATCTGTGAGCTGAGAGCCTGCCATCGTGTTTGTGTACAGTATATGAACCTACAGTCGTACTTACCTGAATCTGAGTCTGTGAGCTGAGAGGCTGTTTCCTGTTAGGATCTGTGAGCTGAGAGGCTGTTTGCTTTTTATGTCTGTAAACTGAGATTCTGCCATTCTGTTTTTGTTATCCCAAAGAGCTTTTATCCACGTTTTTGTCCCTGATTGTGGGACAGCAATTTGCAAAATCCAAGCATCCTCCTTTTTGCCTATTTAATGCAAAAAGCCCACGTTAATTAGAGTGTCTGCATGTGTTAATGTGGTACTGCTGAAAGCATTGTGCTGATACTCTTGCAGTGGCTGTAGAGCATTCTCTGTGCTTCTTTAAATCAAGCTGCAGAGATGAACACATAATGTGAAGACGTATTGTTCGAGTGGGTTTGTTTCCTTGCACTTAGCAACTAATGGACTACACTCTCTTTGTTTCAGAGCTGAAGTGAAGCATTTTTTGCGTTCAGTAGAACAATTTTCAGTCCCCCTTTCTAAGACAGACACAACTTCCATTGTTGTTATAAAAAAAAAGAAATAAACAGAAATCTAATCTCACACATTAAAATCTGTCATTCACCTCTGACCATTTCCTGTTTATGATAACTGTTCCTGATCACAGTTGTCATGTGATTGTCCGTCTATCACCAGATTTTCCTCTCTCCCGTATTGCTGAGCGGGGCGGTGGGGGTTCCGCCTATGACACAGCACAGCAGATATTTGGCCAGACCGTCTGCTGGCACTGAGAGGGTGGGGTGCGTCCCTGCTAACAGCACACAGGCAGGAAGTCCGTCCAGCCATATCAGCAGGAGGGGTTTATTTGTTTTCCCTTTTCAGGCAAAACTCCCTGCTCTGCTGTGTGTCCCACTCTGTCCAGTGTCAGAGGGCCCAGTACTGCGTGACAGGGCCAGGCTATGGGACTCTGGAGATAGAGGCTGGATAGCATTACATTACATTATTGGTATTTAGCAGACACTCTTATCCAGAGCGAGGTTATAAGTTTTACAGGTTACCCATTTATACTGCTGGATATTTACTGAGGCAAGTCTGGGTTAAGTACCTTTCCCAAGGGTACAACAGCAGTGTGCCAGCAGGGAATCGAACCAGCGACCTTTCGGTTATGAGTCCTGCTCCTTACCATTAGGCCCTGGTGGTCTCACTGTTTCACGTTTAACTGGACCGTGAGGTTCTGTTTGCAGAGGGTTTTACTTCAGGGTTGATTGTAGTTACAATCACCTAGCCAGTCCTGTCTGTAGCATCTGTATTTATCTGCGGTTCTCTGTTCTCAGTTCAGTTTAGAGTGCTGCACTGGGGGAAATTTGAAACTAGGCCTCTGAATACATTGCCCCCAACACTGATGATGCACCAGTGCAGAGAAGGAGAGAGAAGTGGGGTGGGCTCTGGAGTACTGCACAAATACAAACATAGTTTGTACCTTGCATGGTTTAGTTAATGGAAATGAGAGTATAATTAGCTGTCAGCTGAGAACACAATAACAGGTTAAAAGACGTGAAACCCTGTGATGAGGTATTGAAAACCTGTTCTGATGTGATGATGATTTAATAACAATATACATGAATAACAAAATACATGAATAAGTACCACGTATACCCAGTGAGTGGGTCTTGGACCCACAGAAGGAAGAAGTGCCATCAAGCTCCAAGTAGCTGGTACACTGGCTGTTTCAATGTCACTCTCTCTTTAGCGTGCAGACAGATGTGTTCCTGTGATTTTCCTTTTGACAAAAACACACCCTTTCATTTGCACAAGCTGGTGTTCAGTAACTGGCTTCATAAACAAAGCTCATGTTGTATTCCAGAGAAAGCCTGGCGTTTAGCCGAGCGGAACCTGCTGCTTTCAGTCACACTCAGTGGATGATGGTCAAGACGTCAGAGCATTGCATTAATTAATCTGTGTTGTGTGTGTGTGTGTGTGTGTGTGTGGCTCTGTGTGTTGCTGCAATGGTAACCCTTTACTTGCCGTTCTCTTTCAGTCAAGGACCTCTCTCCTCTTTACGAGCTGCCATCAAGAGAAGTAAGTCTTTACAATGGATTTGATTGATTGATGGGCTTCATAAAATGTATAATACATGAGCATCAATGTATGCTGTTTTATTATAAATCATATTTGTTTGCAACTTACTTTTTGAAAATGACCTGGTTCCTATTGGAACTAAAAACACTTGTATCACTTTTGCAGCGTCAGCGAGAAGCAGCTCTCAGAGTGATCACAGAGATCGAAGGTAAGCACCTGTCCAAACATTACCTGTGTACCTATGAACTGTAATGGCCAGTAATTACAGTGTGCTGCTACACAGTAAATTTGAGTTTGCACAGAAGAATTCATTACTTGTGTGGGCAGTGCGAATAAACTCATCGTGAAGTAAAAACAGGCTCACACAAAAGCATGTACATATTGTATGTGCTGTTACAGGCGTCCGGAGATAACTATTGTGTCAGCGGAGCCCTTAGCGTCGAATGCCTGGTTCCAAGGGGCCTCTGGGGGATTTCCGCCATCCCTGTCTCCTTCTCAGCCGATCTGGGGCGGGAGCATACCAGCATCTGCCCAGGTAAGGTCCGCTTCACCCTGCTCCGGCACGCAGTCTGCGGGGCGTAGTTTAGGCCTCCTGTGCCGCCCTGTGCCTCCCCCCGTCACAGTGCAGGGTTTCCAGTGACTGTGCTTTCCCTTCACTCAGCCCCCGCCATCCTATGACCAAGTGATCAAGGAGAAAACCCAGGAGCAGATCGTCCTGCCGACTGCCCCCCCGCGACGCTCCACCCCCACCAACACCACCACCACCATCGCGACGCAGACCGACTTCCTGGCTAATGCTGACACTGCCGACCCAGAATGCACTGCACCTCCAGAGACCACTGAGAAAGCCAAATCTGTAGGTAAGAATGCAGCCTCTCAGTTACTGAAATAAAATATGGTATGGAGCTTGTAAGATAATGATCTCATTGGAAAAACTGCACTGTATGTCTGTTTTGCCTTGTCATGTCTACAGACCTACATTTTGTTTAATGACCTCATTCACATTGAATAGTTTCTTGTGTTTGTAAGCTCCATATTTTGACACATGCCTTCAGATTTAAGAGGGAAAATAAATAATTTGCCCATTCCCATTTGCACGTGTAACCCACAAGAAGGAGAATGTATACAAAAATAAAATAATTTATCTAAAAAAATACAGAAACCAGATTTGATCATACAGCCTCTATATAGTTACATATTGTGTGTATTTAACATGCACATGATTAGGTAGTAACCAAAGGCTAGTTCAGTTACAATTGCAGACAGAATTGCACACATACTTACAATTAGCCAATTAGAATTATAATTACTATTATATATACTTATCAATTATACTTACTATTATAATTACTTATCAATAAAGTGCTATCTTATCTTATCTTACTACAACCTGTCAAAATAAAAAAAATGGACCTGATGAGATTAGATCTGTTATTTGATAAGATTCATAATGAAGAACTCTTTACTTTACTCTTAGTAAAAAGAGCCCTGAAGCCACCAAGGCCAGCTGTACCTGCTAAACCCAAACCAGCACCAAGTGCCGCTGCTGCTGCTCCAGACGTGCCTCTGCTTAGCCCAGGAGAGACCCCGGCTGTCCCCACTGAAACTGACACTGACATCAAGCACCAGACACCTGAAGCCCAGATTTGCCATCCTGATCCCAGCTCTGAGGCTGTGAGCACCACCTCTTCCCCTGCAACAGAGCCCTGTGACCCCTGTCCCGTCTCTGTAGGCGTTTCCTCTGACTCCGCTGAGCCCGATTCAGTCTCCTTCCCAAAAAAACGGCCGGTACCACGCCCTCGCTCCAAGCAGAACGTGCAGTCGGTAAGCAGGGACGTGAAGGTTCAGACTCTGGTCCGGATTAAGGAGGAAGGGGATTGCCCCCAGCCCGCCCCGACAAGCGGGGAGGTTCTTTTCGGTAAGTACCTGCAGGAGATCTTGGACGTATTTAGTGCGGATGATCAGAGTCACCAAAGTGACCCAAGCGAGTGCAGCGAACCCAACGACCCCTGCGACCCCTGTGACCCCTGCGACCCCAGCGATCCCAGCGACCAATCGGACACGAGCGACCAAAGCGAGGAAGACGACAGCATGAGTGCGTCATTCAATCAGAGGAACATCAAGGCGAAAATCCAGGCCTTCGAGCAGCAGGCCAGCGTGGACGCCGGCGACGGGGAGCCGGCGAAGAAGCCGGAGCCGCGGCCTCGCGGCCAGCTCCCAAAGCCCCCACCGGTGGCCGCCAAACCCAGCTTAGTCCGCCGCCCCTCCTGCACCTGGCAGGAGAACCCCGAGACCGTGCCGAGCGCGGAAAACGGCCATAAAGCCGTTACCTCTCCTCCCACCCCCGTGCCCAGGCCCCAGCTCCCCAGATCGTCCTCTGAGGCCGAGATCAGAGAGCCCCCTCTGATTCCGCCCGAGAAGGTGGCCGTCCTCCCCCCGCCGCGGCCCTCCATCGCCTCCAGAGCCAAGGCCTTCGCGGCTCAGGAGGAGGAGTCCACCATCAGTAAGCCTCTGCCTTCAATACCAGCCAAACCTATTGCGGACCTGGCCAACCTCATTAACCAAAACCCTCCCTCCGCGCCCGCTGTGACCAGCATGGAGAATGGCAGTGTGGACAGACCTGTCAGTGAGTATTACATTACGTTACATTCTTGCCATTTAGCAGACCCTCTTATTTAGAGCGACACAGTTTTCTCCATTTATACAGCTGGATATATACCGAGGCAATTCTGGGTTAAGTACCTTGCCTAAGGGGTACAAGCAGCAGTGCCCCAGCAGAGACTCGAACCAGCAACCTTTTGGTTACAAGCCCTGCTCCTTACCGCTATGCTTCACTGCCACCCCCAGAGTATTGACACTTCAGGCTATTTTCAAACTGTGAAGTTCACAGTCATGTATCCAACAATAAGCTGTATTTCTTTCTGCAGATAAGCCCCCGGTCAAACCGCAGCGCACGGTGACTGCTGCCACAAATCGTCCACCCGTGACTCGGAAACCCACAATGATCAGAGTCCCCAGCAAAGTTGATAAAAGTGAGTTTAGCAGGCCTGAGATCTGCAGAGAAACTAACTTATATTATTATATAAATTAGTTATTTATATATTATTATATTATATATTTTTTTTCTTAATAATAAGACAAATAATATGTTATCATATTATTCGAACCTATAGTGTTTGAAGAGTCCCCGGACACCCCTCCGCCTCTCCCAGCTCAGAAGCCCGTTGGGGGAGTGGCCCTTCCTGTGGCCAGGAAACCCAGCCTGGTCTCCAGACCCACCTTCCCGCCACCTGAACAGATGAGATCAGCTCCCACGCCCACAGCTCAGGTACGATCCAGTTTCACTCTCACAGCACAGGTAACATCAGCCAACATCAGAATAGAGGCCACCTGAAAGGAACAATGTTCCATCACTCTCTGATCACAGGTGGGGTCCCAGGATTAACTGATATGACACTCCTTACTGCAGTACACAACTCACATTCTCTTCCATGTGAGGTTTTCTGTGTGTCTGTGAATCTGGAGACCCATAGCAACTGCAGTGGCCTCTCCCTTAGTCAGGGCCTGTAGCATTTCATACTGTAACTCACTCCTCGAAATCCACTGTATGTAGAGTATAAAGTGCAGAAGCAGCACAAAGCTCTTTTATTTTACCTCAGCTGCAATGTGAGAGGCAGTCGGTCTGGTCCGTGACATAATAAGTCTTTGTCTGAAAAGGAAAAAAAGGAATAAACAGCTAGCCATTCTCTGCTCCTGACTTCAGTGTCACACTGATCTTTTGTCAGTTCGGGCCAGCCTGATAAGCAGCCCAGTCAGAGACCCACAAACGAGCCCTTTTACCTGTCTGCTGCCCAATTTTGACCTTGCTGCCTGGCCTTCTGTCCACAAAGGCTGCCTTGTGGCACAGCGCAAATAATGACAAGGTTGATAACAGTAATGATATACCAAGTGACCACTGGCCTGTCAGTGCTACAGAAAAGAGGCATACACAGTAAATACACTCATCCCAGCGTGAAGAATACAGAGACACAGAGAATTGATACGGTTAGGACCATCAGGGAACCTGGTGTATTGACCCGTAACCGTTAGCCTCACTCCCTTACCCTCTGTTCAGTGTCTGGGTATTGTGACAAGTTCAGGTGGACATTTTAAAACAGAAATAAACACGTTGGTGACATTTTTGTCAGATGCCTAAGGATTCCTGTCACTTCCTTTTAACTCCAGCCTCCCAGTAACAGTGAGGGATTTGGCGCCTCCATGCCAGAGCCGTCGCTTCCCCCGCGGTGAGTGTTGCCGTCTCCCTCCTCAGTTACTTCTCTTTGCTCAGGCAGCTTTAACGCTTTTCCTGATTGTGTTGAGCTAAGACAGTAGGCCTTACTCCTGTTCAGTCATCATATACAGTAGCCTTAGTTCTGTACTGTAGAGCAGTCAGTTTTTACAGTAGCCTTAGTCCTGTACTGTAGAGCAGTCAGTTTATACAGTACAGTAGGTCTTAGCCCTGGTCTGTGGGCCAATGCCACGGTGGCAGTCATGACTGTCTCCTTAGCCATATGCTGAAAGGTTTCCACTCAGCCCACAACCTCAGGTGAAGAGAATGCTGCTAACTGCTTGAATGACTGAACTCAAAAAGCTCTATATCCCACATCTTTACCAGCATCAGGGATATAGATTTCCAATGCCCTGGTTCTGCTGTTCCTTTTCTGTGTTCTGTTGGCCCTGAATCCATTTCCTCTGCCAGGGACAGATGACAGGGTGCAGACAGTAGTAATCACTGCTCTGTCAAGCTCACTGTTAAATGTCATCCAAATCTGTCACTCAGGCCCGTTGGGGGCAAGGTCCTCCCCCCTCGTCCCCCTCCTGTTAAAGGAGCACCTGGAAGGCCCCCTGCACCCCGCAACAACTCCTCTCACACGAGACCGGCTGTGGTGTTACCCAAGCGATCAAAGAGCCACCAGGGGACAAGGAAGGGACCCGTTCTGCCCCCACGGCCAAACCCTGGACACCCCCTCTACAACAAATACACAGTAAGACTGCACTCTCGCTCCCTCCCGGGGTATGGTGCTGTGCACCATCCTCTTATTCAAAGTCAGAAGTATAGAAGCGTATGAAATTGGTGACCGTAAGAAGCCCTGCCTAATGCCAGAACACAAGATAATGAGGAATAGGGCCAGTGGCCTACTCTTACCATGGGCTTTTTCAGGGTGTAATGAAATGTCCCTAAGCTACGAGGAGACAGCAAGGTTGAGGGCTGAATTGTCAGACTACAGAGTACTACCTAATGCATGCAATATTATGTGTATTTCAGCAATTACACTGTGGCCATCATTTTTTTCAGCAAATAGTATGTTAGCTAGTAGGTAAAGTTATGAGAAGAAGCTGCACATAGCCTGCAGAAAAGGAAAAGCAAGCACACAGCTAAGCCCAGCTGTTCCACATCGTCATTACACTAAATCTTCAATATTATGCTTCTTTTCAGTGGAGAAATCTTCCGCATTGTTAGTATATAATGCAAAGTCAGTGACCAGAGATTTTGTTTCAGACAATGGAAAATCACTGGAGCTTCCTGAGTTTGTGCTTAAGTTCCTGGATATTGTTCCTGGTCCACAGTTCCTGGTGCTATGGCCCCAGGTGGAAAAGTGGTTATTGTGTTACTGTACTCCATGTTCTCTTCCTTGTCTCTTCCACAAGCTGGGAATTCCACATGGAATTGCACAGTTTGACTACAATGGAACGAATACAGCCGAACTCTCCTTTCAGGTAAATGACTGAGCTTTGAGGTTTGATGGTTTCTCAGATAGTCCATCAGTAATGAGGTGCCTGCTGGAATTTGTCCTGTACGCAAGCCATGAACAAGGTGTGCAGTTGCTGTCATGTCTTATATTTTATGTTGTCAGATGCAAATGTGAAAAATAATAGATTGATAGGTGGAATCATAGATTTGGCAGAAACTCACTGTGTCAGAAACCATTCTACAGATTGACTCTTTTATTAAGCAAGCATAATCAAAGGAAATAGTGTTTGTAATTCAGGTCTGTATGACCAAAGCTGAAAGTTACGTTCGTTCTCTGTTCTTTTCTGAAGAAAAACGAGGTTCTGGTTCTGCTAGAACAGATCGACAACAACACGTTTGAGTGTCAGGTGGGAGACACCAAGGGCCCGGTTAACAAATCCTACCTGAAGGTCATCACTCCTCTCTCCAGTGCTCCCAGCAGGTCGCCAAGTCTGGTACTGTCCATCACAACACCTGTCACCTCTTTATTACCATGCTTTAGGACCCCACTGAATGCATCCTGTCACATGCAGCTCAGACCATGACCTCACATCCTGTTTTGAATCCCCTGTATACCTCTTCCTTTCTCCAGCCCCCCCGTCCCGGCCAGGCTCGAAAAGGAAGCAGTGGGCTGCAGGTGCAAGCACTGCATGACTTCACTCCAGGTGATTCCATATTGACCGTACAGCCCCGAGGACCCAGTCTCAAAGCCCTGTGATCACTGGGTGGTGCTTATTCTTCAGATTCGGAAAACACAAAATGCAAATTGCAAACGTCTGTCATACCTGTCAGTGTTACAGTACCAGTCAAAAGTTTAGACAGACCTGATTAAGATAATGGGAGACATGCATTCAAAGACATTCTGATCTAAAGACTTATGCTTAAATGCTTGAGGTGTGTTTCTTAGACAAATATAAATATGAGTAGGTGTGTCCAAACTTTTGACTGGTACTGTAAGTGTGGGAGTGATAGCTGTTGGCTAGATTTGAAGTCCTGCTGTGGGTGGTCTGTACCTGAATTGGGAAGTTCAACAACAGAAACTGAAATGCTCTGTGCCCACAGAGGAGACAGTAGAGTACTGTGGTGTCAGATGTGGCCCGAGTCTCCCCTACAGAGATGGAGGCAGGGTAAGAGTCCTGTCAGTGGCGGATTGACCGTTGTGTCTCGTTCTCAGAGGGTTCTGAAGAGCTGGCCCTGCGGGCGGGAGACTTGGTGTGCATGGTGGAGCGGGTGGATGATGAGTGGTACAGCGGGACCTGCAGGGGCTGCACCGGCATCTTTCCAGTCAGCTACGTCCGTGTGCTGGTGAGAACCACAACACAAGCCGGGGGCAGGAAATCCACAGCTCGCTTCTACAGATGTTTTACATTCTTGCTAGTGATGACAGAGCTTAGTCTGTATGTTTTTCCTCTTTCCTCGCAATAGTCAAGCATTCCAGCTCCTCCCAGTGCCAAGAAAGCACCACCAGCGGCTGCAGTCAGGTGAGTTTCCCCAGTCTGACATTATAACAGTATTCAGGTTTGATAAATTAGCGGTAAATGCAGTACATTACATTATTGTCATTTAGCAGACTCTCTTATCCAGAGTGACTTACATAGGTTACAATTTTACATGCTATTTATTTACACAGCTGGGTATTTGCTGAGGCAATTCTGGGTTAAGTACCTTGCCCAAGGGTATAACAGCAGTGGCCCAGAGGGGAATCGAACCCGCAACCTTTCAGTTATGAGCCCTGCTCCTTATCACTACACCACACTGCTGCCCAGTGCACTGCTGCTCAGCAGTAAAGCTGAGGCTACCCAGTGCTTATTTTAGGCCTTCTGACTACTGTTATGTGGTGTCTCTCTCGCTCTGTTGGAGCAGCGTGTAAGCAGTGACATGGCTTCGGTGGTTCTTTCCCCCTGCAGCGGCCCCCGGGTCGTGGCCCGGTTCGATTTCGAGGGGGAGCACAGCGACGAGCTGTCGTTCTCCGAGGGCGACGTGATCAAGCTGAAGGAGTACGTCGGGGAGGATTGGGCCCGGGGCCAGATCAATGGCTACATCGGGATCTTCCCCCTCAACTTCGTCGACATCGTGGAGGACCTCCCCCCGCCACCGCCCGCCCAGCAGGCCGTTCCGACAAAGACCGCACTTCCTGGTAGGGTGAAGTTACAAAATGAGGAATATTTTTGGAATTATTATTTTTTTTTTAAAGATAACCTTAAAAGTTGCTTCTCCAGCACCAGTCTAAGTCAACAAACCTTCTGAAATGAAAGTGTCTCTCCTGTTTTTGAGGAGGCTGATGTTGACCGTGCAAAAATGTCAAGAATGTTTGCAGTTGTTTGTTTTTCATTAAGAGCTGTGTGTGGGTCCCACACAAGGCTCTGTAATTAAACTGTGTTCTATAGGGAAGTGACACAGAAAGGTCACATCACTGTCTACAGCCAAGTAAAAATATCCCACACTACATATAGACTAATGCAGTTCTACAGGAGCTGTGAAAGAATAGATCTTTATATTTAATGTAACTCCATTCATTAGTAAGTGTAAACCACACCTTGAGCATGGAATTAAATCTTCAAAAACAGTTTAAATGTTGTGCAAATGTGCTATATAGTGGCTGACCGAGATGCCACGTGTTCACGGCCATGGTGTTGTTTTACAATATAAAACATAAAATGTGGTGTATCACTCAGCCATCATAATGCACCTCAGTTGTTTATGAATACTTTACATAGTAGGAATGTTTGGAAAGGCATGTATGCTTTATGAAGGCCTTGTGAAGTCGCACTTAACATTATGTATAACACTGATATATTTACTCAGAATCCTGGATTTCATGTAATCTTTCTCAGAGAGTTGGATTGGATTTTATAAACCACACAGTACCCGTGAACAGCACTCTGTCCTTTTATTTCCTCAGGAATGGTTTCCACACACCAGAACCACATGTCTTCTGTGCCCAGCCAGGTAAGGTTCTGGGAGCCCTGCCCTGGGTTATGACTCATTCACATTACTCCAGTAGACCTGGGTGAGCTCAGTTGGACCTCTGACAATATTTTATCAGTGTGTACAGTACAGCTATATCAGTAAATACACAGTCATATCTTTGAGTGAACTGAGATGTTGCAGTTATGGCGTAAAAACTGTTTTAATAGCAGCTGCTATCTGGATTGTACATTCAGACTGAAAGAGCTGATGGACAAGCAGGCAAATGAGTTGCCTTCACATACTATACTATTGTGGGCTGACTTGAAGGTGTGAAACATACTCTCTCCATTAAAAAATGAAATAAATCTCAGTTGGAAAGAAACACTGGGTGGTGATCTCAAAAAATTATTCCCAGATTTAAAATTCTTTAAATGGGACACAATCCAAAGGTGATTATTTTTGTGCTTTTTCATTAAATTATTCTCTAGTTTTCAAAATAAGATGGAAAAAACAGCCCAGCATACTGTAGTTGCTTGAAGTTTCAGCATACGCTATGCATGTGTCAAGAGCCAACAGTGAATCAATAACACAACTGCATATATCCATAAATCACAATGGATCTCCCCTAAGGTATCTTCAGTCACCGTGGGGTGGGTGCGGGTAACAGGTCTTGTCTAACCAGTCGTGAGTTTGTCAGTGCCGTAGCTGTGTGTCGGTAGGTGATGTCAGGGTATCTGTGTTCCTTTGCTTAGCCTGACCAGCCGGAGGAAGAGTGGTGCCGTGCTCTTTACGACTTCACGGCGCAGACGGACGAGGACCTCTCCTTCCAGCAGGGGGCGCTCATCCTGATCAAGGACCGCGTGGACTCCGAGTGGTGCCGCGGACGTCTGGAGGACAGGGAAGGGTACTTCCCGGCGGCGTTCGTGGAACCCTGCGCAGGTAACGGCCAGGGGAGTAGCGGGTTATCCATACTGGCGGTTCATACGCCAGTTCAGTTTATACTGATGCATTAATTCAGATGGGAGCACACTGCTCATATCCTCTTGTAGATTACAGGGACAAAAGCTTATTTACTTCGACTTGTCTTTCCGTAAACGTTCGCTTCAAGTACACTAACGATGGCACTTCACTTAGCCGTTCACCTGCAATGTGTAAATTACTCGTGATTGCCAATTCATTTGAGTCCTACTTGTGTCATTTCATTATAAATTTGTTAACAAAGTAGGGAAAATGTTGATGATATGGTTCATAAATGTTTAATTTAAACTGCTTGACAGAAATGTTGCCTGACACCTGAGCAGAAAGTTTGCGCAAGCTTCTGAATATCTCATCCATTGCTCCAAGGAGTTGCAGGAGGAAAAAAGCTAGACACACTTCTCTTGCTTTTAAGGCCTGTGTCAAGTTCTCATTTTGTTTAGATTTACATCGTGTTTTCAAGGAATGCAACCCTACATAAATCAGCTACTGCCTGTACCTGATTCTTCTTTCACCTGACAGATGCTCATATCCATGGCAAGTTACACAGCCTGATATGCTGGATATTTATAAATTCAGTTCAAGCCAAGTTCTTTCTTCAAGGGTGCTCCACTTGGTATTTCAAACCTAAACACCAGAGATGCTCCTAAATGATAATTTAGTATTTGAAGGATTTGCATTTTGATGGAGTGATTAGTGATTTGATTAATTGGCTGTATCAAACTTAATGATAGGTAGCCCCTGAATGGCTCGGTTGGTGAAATCACTTGTTTTGCATGCTGGCTGAGCCCTAGTCCAACAGTAGCTACGTGGGAGGTTCTTGGCTTCATTCCACCAGGGGTTTATCTTTTTTGCAGCTCACCAGCGCCCCCTAGGGACATGTCAGGCACCTGTTAGTTGCTGGATTGTTTTCAATAAGACATGTGACTATCCTCTAGTAGGCTCCCCAGCAGTGCACTGTGGGACTTGTGTATGGAAAACAGCCAGGTGTCTTGAGGGATTGTGCTCTCTTTGCTCCTGGGTGAGGGTAGAGGGTGCTGCTGTGAGCTGAGGGTATAACAAAAACCAGTAATTCCAAAATTTGTGTGAAAAGGGGGAAAATGCCCCTCAAGAACAATAGTAAATGTTGCTGTGTGGTGAGGTTGAATTGGGTTTTTCGAAAGGGGGGGGGTAACACAACACTCGCTGTCCCTTTGCAGTGCCATCCAGCGAGAGTGTGCAGGAAGAGGGTGGTGGAAGAGCCAGAGTGCTGTATGATTTCGTCTCTGACAGCGAGGAAGAGCTGTCAATGAAGGTCAGTCTGCCAGCCAGGCCCTTCTTACCTGTAGCGGCACAGGGGGAGAGAGGGAGTGATCGCTGAGGGATTCTCCACAAAGGGAGGAAAACTGTTCCCCTCACCCTTGGGCTGATTCCTGACCACACAATGAATTTGAAATGAACGTATTGGAAGTTCACTGAAGTAGGGATAAACTAATGAACTCCGTTTCACCTGAAGAGTCATAAATTGATCCCATGAGGGATCCTTCAAACTTTGTCATAAAAGAGGAAACTGTCAATACTGTTGGGCAGAAGTTAATTGTACAGACAGAACGTAAAGCTTTCTATATGCCAGTCGTCTACCCTAAATATGACCATTACTGGTAAATGTGTATTATAGGTCTGTTTTTCTTATGTCTGGCCTTTGCAGGTGGGGGATATTATAACCAGTCTGGAGTCCATTGATGATGACTGGTTTCTTGGGGAACTGAAGGGGAAACGTGGTTTGGTGCCTAAAAACTATGTCCAAGTGCTGCAAGAGCCCTGAAACTACATTCTGGACCTGTGCCCATACGAATGACCTGAGACTGTTATTGGGGCTTTGGGAGATTATTTTGTAGTCTGGGTTATTGGAAAATGCCTAAGAGAATGGCAGTGGACAATAAAAATGGATGATGCAAAATGGAATCTCTCTGAAGACGGGTGTACAGGAAGATTGAGTTGCCAATCCCAAAGTGCCTTCTTCCAGAAACCACAGTATTTCTCCTGTTTAATGCAATGTGTGGAATCTGACGCCTTTCAATTTCAGTCGATTTTACACAAATTCCAGTTTTCTTTGTTTACAAATTATTTATAGGAATATGAAATATTTCCAATTGTAGTTTCTATAAAAACAATCCTTGATGTATAACATGTATCTTGTGGATATGATGCTTAGCTCTATCCAATGTGCTGAGCATTTTAATCTATATTTAAATGTTTGTACTTCCATTAAACAACCTTTATTCTGCATGGTCAAACCCTATGGAGTGTCCCCAGATATAAATACAGTAATGTCCCATACTGTGACCAGGATTTTATTCACACTGTGAGCAATATAGCAGTATTCACATGTTTAAACACTTCGAACCCTTGCATTTTAACTAGGCACTCTATTTGTGTTATAATGTGTATTATGGATGTATTCTCAGTTTTGGGGGAAACTCATTTTTTCCACTTATGTGCAATGTTTCACTTCTAAGTCTTCATGCATCGAAAAGGCGCCACCTTGTGGCTGAAAATGAGCTGCTGTTACTGTAGTGCCTTTAAGCCTTGTTCGTGACATAAACCTTTTGCACTAAATGTATCACTGGGCCAGTGTCAGGATTCTGGAGACCGCACAGCTAGAATACACACACAGACTGCTTACAACCATTTTTATACATAGCTCTCACTGTGAATATTGTGATTGTCACACACTTACTGATGCAGGCCTGCTGACAGCACTCCTGGCTGAAGCAGACATCATTTGCATCATTCCTAATACCAGTTTAAGCCTGTTGTGAAGTGTGAAGTCCACTCCAAGTCAATCAAGACAAAACAAAATGTTACCCCTGATGTACTGTGGTATCATCTGAGGCCCATTCTTTACCATGTACTGCCTGCGCTGGCCCTCTGTCAGTCAGCAATTTTATCAATTAGTCAATCAATCAATAAAACTGCCTTCAGTTCAGCATCCTTTTCAAGTGAATTATTTTGATGTTTTTTTTTTTTTAATAAATGAAGTCTAATTGCAGACGTGCCTTCGAACACACCTTAAAAACGCCACGAAAGACAAGGTGTGACTGACATGCCTGCACTAACACCAGCAAAACCGTTTTTTTCCCCTCCTTGGTATGAGGCAAAGCTTCATTGATTTCATGTGTTTTATATTGTTGCGATGATGGGTGTGATGCCACAAATGAATGCGCATGGTGGTGCAACATGTGTACGGCTCCATGGCGATGACTGCACTCACTCCCACCCAGGCGGTGAGGAGTTAACACCACCCTCCTTGCTGTTAGCACCGGCATGCGCATTCTTTAATGAGCTACTGATTTACAATGATCTCCTGAGCCAGTTTATAAAAAAGCACAAGCCTACCCTGTCCAGCTGGGCCCCACCCCCATGTTTTCCTGATGGTAAATGTGCATGGACAGGTAAGGTGACATTTTTACCTGAGCAGCACTCAGCAGCAGGAAGACTAGTAACTGGAATGGGACTGTGATTTAGATAAGGTGGTAAAGCATGACAGTTCTGCAATATGCTGGATGCGACAGGTTTTGTCAGCTTGCCTCTCTTGTCGCCAAATTGAATCTCCAGATCATGCAAGCGCCTATTTTTATGAAAGTGTCTCGTGTCAAATCTAGCCCTTTTGGTCTTGGTTTTGGGACTTAGGTGTATTAGCTGAAATGGCACAGTTAATTTACCCTGCACTGCATCTGTGCCATTCACTGTGTTCATCGCTGTGTCATTGCATACCATACGCAGCTAAGTTCCTCTGGGCTGGGCACTCTAACTGCATTAGATACCATGTTTACAGGTATAATGTTTGTGCGTGTTTGTGTATGTAAAGACTTCTAGATTCTAGTCTAGATTCATGTTGCTTTGTTTAGAAACATGCTGAGAGAAAAGTTGACAAAAGTGATACACCTGATAGGAGTACAGTGCTTGCTTTAGGACATCCTACTTCCTTGATCATGCTCCTACACCTCTCTGTCTCTCTAAATCCGCCTAGCTGTTCCTCAGTTCAATTACTGTAGCTAAATAAATCTTTGTGCCACTGCTCTGATGTGTGCTGGCCAAAATGACTACTGCACATCACCCAGATAGGAGCTCTTGACATTAGTGGTCATTGAAGTGAAATACTGAAGAGCTTTGAAATTGCTGAAATAAAACAGATATAAGGTGCTTTGTAAAATGCATATGTTGTTATTAAGATAAAGCCAATGAAAAAAGCCAGTGTTTCAAGAACGTGCAAACTACTTCTGATATTAATTGCCACGTCTACAGGCACGAGCTCATGGATATGTAACCTGTTTTCATACTGAGCAAAACATGACCTATGATAGAGTCTACAGACCTGGATAATGCAGGATCCAAATCTTGCAGACATTAGTTGTAATCAAATGAAACATGAATCTGAGTAAAGCGTAGTGGGCAATCATATGAAGATTGTGATGAGTGGATCTGATAGAGCTGTTCACACATCCATTATTGAACCAGGGCAATGTGTTGGAAATCTGATTGATACTATACAAATGATGTTCAATTGAATTGAATTCAATTTTATTTATATAGCACTTTTTACAACATGGGTTGTCACAAAGCAGCTTTACATGATGCCTTATACCTCCTCAGAGCAAGCCAAAGGTGACAGTGGCAAGGAAAAACTCCCTGGCTAATAGGAAGAAACCTTGAGCAGAACCCGGGTCAGAGGGGGAGCCCATCTGCTTCTGGCTGGCACTGGGTGGACAAATTGAGTAGGAAAGAATTTCCTAAGAAATTCTCAACAGTATGTGGACACACAGGTAGGCAATGACTTAAATCAACACTATGGACTGTATGACGCTGGTGATCAGAGCAGTTTTTTCCAAAAAACTAAGCTTTTAGGTATTGTCTAAGAAGTAATGCAGTGAAAGACAATGCCATATAAGCAATCCCACATTCAAATAATAAAAAACAGTACAGGTGTATCCAGTGTAGCAAGTGTTTCAATCTTTCCTCAGATTTATGCATCAACCAGAGATGTATGTTCACCCATGTATGTGCACCCAGTGTAAGAGGTGTTATACTAAGGAACCATCTCTATGACAACACCAGAAAATTCAAATTCAAATGAAAAACCATACAAGTGCATTCAGTGTGGGAAGTGTTTTAAATGTGGGCCTTATTTAAATCTTCACCAGAAAATTCATTCAGGCAATGAACCATACAAATGTACTCGGTGTGGGAAGAGTTTTAATCGCTCATTTTACTGAGCTGACACCTCATTCAGGTGAAAAATAATACAAGTGGGAAGCGCATTACTCAGGGATTCTCTTCACATAGGCATCAGAATATTTGTGCAAATGAAAGATCACAGAGGTGTATCCATTGTGGGAAGTGTTTTAGTCATTTAGCAAATTTCCCAATCTACCCAATTTCCAAAAAGTACCCACCAGAGAATTCATTGTGCCCAATGTGTGTAGAATTTTAATCAGGCACACATTTTAGATCATTCAGACAACACTTTGAACTGTCAGTGGAACAAATAAAAAATGAAACTGAAACTGAAACAACTGACTGTAGGATCACAGGTTCATTCTAAATTGTCATGAAATGTGTTCACTGTTTTTCTTAAATTGTTCTTGGTCAAAATCCATGTATGATTCAGAGATGCAAAAGAAAAGAGGACAAGGAGCTGTAGGTTGTGGTTGTGGTGAAAATCCCATGTATCTCAAACCAATTTCTGGTGCATCAAAGTAAATTGTATTTGGTGAATAGTGATTATTTTTGGTGGCTTTGGAACATACATCTTTGACATACTGCAGCTGGAAAACAGTCATTAGATAATACATTCGAACACTGAATGTTATATATTGCGCTCACCTCATCATTTTCAGTGCTAACAGAGAGGCTGTTCAGCACAGTAGAAATATATGTACACAGATGTATAAAATACGCTTATTCAGCTCTTTTTCTGTGTCACAGAGGTTATTGTTCTTGTCCTCCAAACATATGTTGTTTCAAAGTACCTGGCTCTGTGACAGATGTGTTTAAAATAACTACATCATGGATGTACACAAAACACGCTATGTTCACTCTGTATAATCAAGTATTGTCTGCTTTTTTAAAAAACACTTTCCTTTCACTTAGTATACTCTACAGCTCATTAGTGAGTATAAAAAATTGAATTCCAATTGATATGAAAGGTATTAAAAAATAAAACATGCTAATTGACACATTGCACAGAATTTGAAAAGTAAAATATATAAAATTATTTCTTATTTCATCTGATTGTTTATTAAGGTTGTCAGGTTGAAGAGGATTTCTGAATGATAAGTATATATTCTGATAGACAGGGTCATATCCACTACTCTTTTATGGCACAATATAAAACAGTAATAGGATAAAGGACAGGGCAGGATAAAGGATTAATAGAGTGATATTTAATGATATGCTGTGGTGTTTTTATGCATTTCTTTCCATACAATATGTCCCTTAGTGCCTTTTCATGAGTTGAGTATGTTACTACCCCAAATTTACCAGTAGAGGGAGTCTCCACAAAAACGTTTGCAGCAAGACCAGCAGTCCAGAGCTACAATGTCCCTAATGCACTTGATTTTTCATATTATGTAAATTCAGCAACAACAGTGTTTGCAAATAAATAGGACAACCCCAAAATCGATGCAAAATAGGTAGAATCAAATATAAATATTAAAATGAAATGCTGGTGTCTGACGATGTAACATTGTACAGAAAATGACTCTTTACGTAACAGAGGGGGGCTGATATTACATTGTCCAGTATATTTGGACATTCAGATTGAAGTGTGTTGTTGCTTCATACAAGTTGCCCCTAGATTTGAAGGTCTGCTTAAAATTGTTGTTACTAGCCCCTGCATCACACTCCATGTAATGCCTGATCTACACATGATTGTTTATTTCCCTCTTCTCCCATTGGATTTTCCCAGGTATTCACCATATCCCAATATTGCCAAGATCAGCTGTTTTAAATTACTTGCCTATCAATCAGAAATTAATCTGACAATTGCTGTATCTTGTTCATATATAATTCTTACTCAAACCTAATGATCATAATGTTAATTGCAGTAATCTTGTGAGAAACATGTGTAGAAAATGAATGAATCCAATAATTCCATACAGATAATGTACAGAGTTTGGCATGGAAAGGTTGTTGGTTCAGTTCCAAAGTGGCGCACTGCTGTTGTATTCTTGGGTAAAGACACTTAACTGTCTCTGTGAATATCCAGCTGTATAAATGGATAATATGCAAGCTATGTAATTCACTCTTACCCAGAGCGACTTCCCGCACAAAAGAAGCGTATCCATTCAAGTTGAATGAGCAACAGTGTCACACTAGGCTAACAACACTCCCAATCCAGTGAGTGCGACTGTACATTTAATTACCAACAGAATTCCCAGATATACATCACTTTCACTCTTGCATTCATACAGCGCATATAAAGAATGCTGCTGACCCAGATAGGAAGAACGTGACGTTATGCAACACACAGTTTTCATAGTCTCTAATGAAAATAAAGAGGAGGTCAGGTGCAGTTTGAATCTGTTTTATATGGTTGGTTTCCATACAAGCTGGGTGCAAAAAAACTCTAATTCTAGGTCACTGATAGCAAGCCCAGGCATTAATCTATCCAGCACAGCTAACATTCCTGACTTCAGTATCCTCCAGGCTGTGGGTGAAATCATCAGAACTGCGGCTCACGGAGTCCCTGACAACCGCACTGGGATCCGTCTCAAGGAACATCCATGAAGCCGCCCTTACAGATACATGCAAAGCGTGATGTCTGTGTAAACAGGAAAAGAATTCCACCTCCAGTTTGCCTGAGCAGGATTATCTTGCAACCCACCGCAATAACTATAAACATGTGACGTGTTAAATGTATGCGCAATTATGTGTGGATAAGTGACAATTTATTTATGAAATGGAATAAATATATTAAACAGTATGGGTCACCGACTTTAAGGGGCTAGCTGAGCAGAACTGTCAGCTTGTTTTAGTCTCTAGATTTTCACACTGCCTAAGGTGGTGTGCATCTGTCCATGCTAGATTGCATGCACACTGCGATCTGAAACAGTGATCATTCAAAGGAATTCACATCGCATGCTCAGATTTTAGCGTCTGCATTTAGGAAAGAAAATTGTTCCAGCACATACTTCAGGAGGATTATTGATGGAAAGAATCGTCTATTCATGGTTCGACCTCTGTTATGAGTACTTATATTTATAGTATTTATACGGTTTTCAAAACGTGTTCAACAATGTTTACGTATACGGGTGTTATAGAATGTAAATATGGTATGTCGTATGGGAAATGCTGACAAACATTTGTGTTAAATGTCGCTTAATCCATAAACCAACTGGAATCGAGCACACCCCTCGCCAGATCACACAGTTAATTTAAGGAGTTAACATCGACTGAATTTCCGGGCTGTTTGTCTCCACACCCTAACAAATGCGAGAATACTGTAATTTACGCACAAATGTGACCTATAGGTTATTTATTAACCCCTTCCCCAATGTGGTCTTCACAGGGTATTTTAAGCTTCTGTCTTCCTCTCCTCTAGATGTCTCTGCATTGTGCTGGTTGCGATCTGGAGGAGACGTCCCTTCTGGAGCGTTTATGAATGTATGGGACACGCTGCGATCCACCTGACTCGTCACACATGCGGCCCCTCTGTCCTCGACCAACTAACCAGACTCCTCTACCTGGGATACACCTGGACCACCTCAGGGTGGTCATTCGTCGCTCAGTGCGCATGCCCATTTCGGTCCACGGACAGCACTGTCATGGCGGAGACGAGTAAGAGCAGAAGGTGAATCAGGAAGAGATGACGCTGAATGTGGGTTAAAACTGAAATTTAAGAAAGTCAAACGCTAAGCAGCTGTTGCGGAAACACTGAACTGGTGACCTTTCCTCTGACGAGTATCACCGTAGTTGCAGTCGGACTGGCACCTGCGTTACGTTTCGGAGTTTTGCAGCTCGCCCGTGCGCTTATTTTACCTGTCTCCGGTCCGTGCTAACGCTACACTGCGACTCAGAAGAAATGAAAGTCACTGTTTCCTGTGTTCATTTAAATTTTGACTGAGCTGAGCATGAGAAAACGCTCTGGTTCATGCATGTGTAGTTATTAGTTATGTTGCTGACGAGCTAGCTTGACTTGAGGTTTATCCAGCACAATTCTTTTTGCACCTTATCAAGTTTCGTAGGTAAAGGGGTTGTATAGGGTAACGCCGCAGTCCCACGATTCGGTGTCAGACTGAAAACTCAGCACTTGAGAGCCGACAAACATCTAGTTAAATACTAAAAAATATCAATGATTTAAATCAAGAATGCGGTTTGGAATTTAGTTTTTTGATGGGAACGGACATATTTTGCGCATTTAACTTTCTTCTTAAATAACACCAGAGGGACCTTTGACTTTCCCAGCCGACTTTCCATTTCCACCGGTTTGGAATAACAGGTGCCTTACCTGTAAGCGACACTTGTCCTTCATTTGTCATGGCGAGCGAGGAGACACCGGCTGCCGGATTACAAGGTGATGGAGTCAAGAATGAAAAAGCGGCTACTTTACCCCTCAACCCGGGGGTTCCGATAAGGGGGATCAGGATGAAATTCGCCGTTCTCGCCGGCCTGGTTGAAGTTGGAGAAGTTTCTGATCGGGACATTGTGGAAACAGTGTTCAACCTGGTAAGATGATAAATGTGTATGATTTACATAAATCTTACCGCGGTTGGACAAAGATTGTAATTACTCTGTGGTGCACAGATTACCCGTGAAATGAAAAATTAAACTGTATGTGAGCGTGCATTAACAAATCTAATGAAAACGTCCTGAAAGGTAAAGCCGAACGTCACTGACAGTTGACGTCAGTGTTATCCCATATTTCTTACGGAAATCTCCAAACTGCACACTTTCTTAGTAGAGAATAACCAGGACCAAAACGAAAGTGTGGAATTCTGCCGAAGTGGTCCCCGTTCGTTATTAATGACCTTTAAAATGTTAATGTGTCCGAAAGTGTTTATCACATTAGAAGCTAGTTTCATTAATTTGAGCGGCACAGGGGGGTGAAACGCACGTATCCCAGAACTGTATCTTCCTGCAGCGCCGCTTGACTTTTTCAGTTCTCTAGCCTATAATGGCATATTTGATTTTGGCCGGACGCAATTATAATACGCACTGGTAGTGTATCCTAAAACCGCACCTAAAGGACGCTATGATTGTTATACAGGCCTGCTATGCTGACAGTAATTTCCTTGCGTTTACGTTCGCATAGCTAGTACACTGGCCGATAAGATTTGATGATGCAATGTGTGGTCTAACCAGTCTCTCCCTTTCCCATGATTGATATTTCAAGTAAAGCTCGTCTGAGCACGCCGGCTAAACTCATCCCGACCTTACTAGTCACGCGCAGTCAGGCAGCGCGACACCCTTAACGACAGACAAAGTCAAGAAAACTGTTTTTTGGTTATATTTTTAGGTTTGCGAGGTTCAGTGTTACTTTTTTCAGACGTTCGGTTAATTTGAGACAGGATGTATGGCAGATTTGCGTAGTTTTTCAAAGTCATGTCACCAACATTTGTTAGCGTGCAAATTATTGTAATTCACAAATCAGAGATCATGCAAAGCGAAAGCAACATGTACACTTTATATGTAGGGCTACATCTATAACCTTATCCTGTGCAATAAAATTGTAGAAAGGGTGTATTTGTGTATCTTCATATTGATAAAGCACCAAAGGCACAGGTGGGTTACTACAAAAGCGACTGTATGTATAATACTCCAATCAATTACAAAGCAAATATTTGCGGGCAAATATTTTGTCGAAATAATATTTCGATATGTTTGGCAAAACAACCTGCAGTAAAATATGTCACGGGATTTTCATTAACCCCAAATGCATGCATTTCTCACCAAAAAAGTACATTTTAGGGTGTTGCATTGTATGTTGTGTTATAGCAGAGTGAGCTGCTGTTGCTTTATTTTTACGTACATTTATGACCACTCTTAGTAATGTAATCAAGCATATTTGATCAAAGGATGTATATAGAATAATGCTATAGCAAGACTGAGTGTAATCCACTGTGAGTGCCTCGCTCTTTGTGAACATGTACAGTTTGTTGGGTACCACGAATTGACGAGTAGCATGAAATGACGCCATGCGCAGTGACATAGCCTACCGCAGCGATAAACTGAATCCAGTTATGCTCGGTTTCTACAGTGTGTTATGGCCAGTCAGGTAACAAATGTTTAGTATTTCTTTCTTCTGTTAGGTGATGTGCTGCGGGCTTTTGACAACAAAATGCGATTTTGAGACACCTGTTGAAATGGCATGCTTATTCTTGCCCGAATGGTGGCGCTACTGTGGGACTCATAACCTGAAGTCACTCCCTTTGCATCCATTTTTTTTGGAAGGAGGCACTTGCTTGTTGTAAAGTTTAACCTGACCCACTACTCACTACAGTGACTTATCAAAGGTAACTTGTCCAGTTATATCAGGGAGATATATTTCTGTTTGCACTCGTATCTCACATGAGATTGACTTATGTTTACACACCAGGAAGTGCTTTGTCTTTTTTCCTGGCCTTTTCTCAAAGACTTCCTGCTTTGTTAACTGGTACACTCTTTTTCTCAGTATGAAAAATGCATGGTGCATCATTTTCATGTCCATCAATTGTAATATTGATAGCTTTTCCTTCTTGCTCTGGCGGTGCAGAGTGACACTGGGTTTGAGGTCTCTCTCTTCTCTCGGTGCTGTTGGAAAGAGGCTAATACGGTTGAAAGACGATAGTGTCCAGAGCAAGAGTGCAGTGGAAACAAGCAGAAGTGCTTTGTCACTGAAGCAGAACAGTGGTGCATGTCAGAAGCCCAGGCCTGTCTCAGGGTGCTAAAGCTGGTGCTGCCAACCACCAAGAAGGTGCTGCCTTCCCATGATATCTTTATTTCACAGATCTCACTCACAGTGTATGTAAAGTGTTGTATGTCCTAAATGTACACAAACTGAAACATGGAAAATCAGGAAAAAAAGCATTTTTCAACTTTGCTTGAAATACCAGTAGATAAAATACAAAATTTAAAACAAACATGTATTGAGTTTCTTTTGCAGTTTTCTCATTTCAGTCACATTCAACATCTGCTTCAGCTTTAGTCTTTCCTCAGACACGGTACATTTTGGCATTTGAAACTTAAGTGAGTTTGGCAGGTAGTGTTTCTGGCATAAATGTTACATGAAAAGGATTTTTTTGTGCGCATTGTAGTAACTGCATTCATTGAAAAGTGTAATTGTCAGTTTTGTTTTTTTTTTTTTTTGATGTGCTGTAGGAAAGCGGTGTTTGTGGGAGTGTGGTGATGTTAAACTGAAAGGAGCACTGAGTCACATCAGGTTCGCTGATTCAGCTGAGTTTTAGCCCACAATTCTAAACGCATTGCTGCATTTTTACAGCTTTTCCATTGTCTTTTCCAGTAGGCCCGCCTGCGCCCCATGACGTTTCGTCCACGGTACTCTCATTTATCTCATGTTTATCTCTTTGTGGGACAGTAGTCTGATTCATCACTGGCAACTGGGTAACTGTCATTCTCAGTCAGGGGCCAAGCATTACATTACATTATTGTAATTTAGCAGACACTCTTATCCACAGTGACTTACAGATTTTAAAATTTTTACATGCTATTCATTCATACAGCTGGATATTTACCGAGGCAATTGTGGGTTAAGTACATTACATTATTTAGCAGACGCTCTTACCCAGAGTGACTTACATTAGTTACAATGTTATCCAAGCTGGATATGTACTGAGGCAATGTGGGGTTAAGTACTTTGCCCAAGGGTACAACAGCAGCGCCCCAGCGGGGAATCGAGCCGGCAACCTTTTGGTCACGAGTCCTGCTCCTTAACCACTATGCCACACTGTTTCTCCAACAAAGCAACATTCCCTGTATTTCCCTGATAGCATCGCCAGTTCTGCGCAATGGGAGGAGCACTTCCTGGTTTGCACAATTCAAGATGGCACCGGTTAGCCAGCGGGAGTCCATGAGCCGGGAATGGCAGGCTCCATGTTTGTAGAGGTGAATAGTTTTAATTTCATGCAGGGCGATCTGCCCAGTCATGCCTTGTCTCCTGTGACGAGACTCTCTGTGCACTTGAGGCACATTCTTAAAACATTTTGATAAGCATTCACTGATACAAGCCTAGACTGCAACTCATCTTGTTTTCATACAAGAAACAGCTGAGTTTAGTCAGTGACATCCCTCCCCCCAAGGCAAGGTCAAAGGATGGGCCCATATTCTCTGGACTCTGTTGGTGAAACAGAAGAACTGTAAACAGGTTTTTTATTTACCTGTTTCTGTCTTCCTGATAAATGTGGTCACTTCATGCTGGACCAGACAAGAACAGTAGTGTTGGTCATTCCCTCTCATTTTGAGCTGCGTCACTCTTTTTGCCAGCGCACAGAAAGAACTGCTGTGTTCTTCTGATTTGGATTTGTCATCGGCTTTGTCTCCATTTCTAGTCAAACTGATAGCGAGTTTTTCCTCTGAGGCAGCTTGTCAGGAGAGAAATGAGGTGTTCTAAACTAGAGCATTTCTAGCGGCTTTAAATAGCACATTTTTATCAGTGCCTCACATCACACCCAACTTCTTCTGTCAGAGAAAACAGCTGTTCTTTGTGTGCACACTGTCCTGTAAGAAAGGCCCCTCTAATCCTGCAGGAGTGTGAAATCCTGTCTGCTGCTGTATTATCTGTCATATTTCTCCCCATTTTCTCATTCCCGCCCTCCGCTGTTTGTATAGGAGGGGTTTGATATTTGGTGCCATAGTATTTTATAGTCTTTGTGATATGGCAGTGCTCATGATGCTGGCTGGTTATCTTGTACATAGACTTATATGCCTGAGTGGATGCAGAACTGTGGAAAGCTGTCAATGTCAGGAGCCGTTGAACGTGTACCACTGGGTTCCAGAATAACACTGGCCTTAAAAAACCTTTGATGTGAAAGTTTAGGCCAGAAATCCTTTCAGATGTATTCCCAAGAGTGTGAGGTTCATTAAGTGTTTTAGAATTGGAATCTTGGGTGCCTGTATTCTGCTTACTCGCCTAGTGCACTGGTATATACCTGACTAATGATCAGATAATACAGGTGCCTTAAAGACTGTTTGCTGACAAACATTCCATTCGCATGGAGGATAGGGTATCTTGAGTGGCTGAGATAATTTCAAATAGCCCTTAAAGGACTGTTTGGATTATCCTCAGATATCAATGCATGTGGGTCTTTTGGACTATTAAAAATGGCAGTTTATTAGTTTCATCTTTTGTGTTTGCTGGAATTTCCTTTAAGGAAATGTTTCATTACATTATTTATTTGCCTAGCAGATGGTCTTATCTGGGGATGACAACTAAGCATACATTTTTCATGTTACTAATTCATACCAATGGATATTTTTTCTGAAGCAATTTAGATTAAGTGCCTTGCTTAATAGGTCAGCAGCAGTGACCTAGGGAGATTTGAACTAGATACCTTCCGGTCACATTCTTTCCATTTATGTTGAGTCAGGGCTGTCAGTTAACAGTTAACAGTATTAGTGGATGTTTGTAAGAAGTTAATCATATCGCTGCATTATTCTCCACGTGTTGTAGTTGTTTGCATTGCTTGTCTGCCAGTAAATTATATTAAACTGGTGTCAGGGTCTGATAAGTGGTATGTGTATGTCCCAATGTTTGGTAAAATTCGCAGATGGTTTTGAAAGTATTCTTTTAAAAGCTAAATCTGGAAGAGGCATAATTTCCTTGGAGATGAATCTGTGCCCTTGGTCGAGCAGCATGTTGCTCCTTCTATGCATGGCTGATTTTCTTTGCTATTAGGGGCTGTGTAGCCAATTACTGATAACTAAGTCATTAATTCAACATTCATGCTTGATACACCAGAAGAATGATCACATTTTTCACATTATGTAGGTCTGTCTTACAACAGAAGCAAAAAAGCCATTTTTTGATGCAAATGAGTAATCTTAAAGAAAATAATTATAATGATGCTGTCACTTATGATCATTTCTACAAATGCTCAAGGCATAAAATTAATGTATACATCTGAATTAATATGAAATATATTTACAAAAATATACTTTAATGTTTATGGCATGGCAAGAAGTGCACTCCCAAACAGTGTAATGAAACCCTAGATAATATGGACTGCTACCATTATACAATAGTGTGGTTTCTTCTCACAGACTTGTTTAGAATATTGGTTCATATTGATTTATTTTGGAAATTATGTCTGCTGATGAAGATGACATCACAGTTAAGGCATTACAGGCTAAAAGGCTTTGACATATCATAGAAAGTAGTCAAATATCCCACTGTCCTGAAAGCCATGGGATGGGAAAGACTCTGATGATGCAAAAGTTAATTCATTCTTTTTCTTGGTGAATTACTTGTTTGACATCATGTGCAGGCAAGCTTAGAAGTCAGTGTGTTGATATTGCCTGCAATTTGGCTGACCTGCTGACTTCAATATGAAGATCATAACCAACCCTCAGTGATGACTGGTATTCACAGCCAAATGTTCTACAAGTGTGTTTACTCACACACTAAATACGACACAAATTTAATATAGAAAACATATTTTCTCTTCAGTCTTATCTTAAAATTTCACTTTTGGAAATTTTTACTTCACTTTCAGCAATGAATTTATTTTGATCATTGCAGTAATTACAATAATCATTAAATCTTATGTATATCTTGTGTATGTATATACATATGTTTTAAAAGTCATGGAAAATAGAAACTGGGATTGATGGGGATGGGGAGCCCTGTTCTGTGCACTGAAATGCACTGTGTGAGTCAGGTGACTGGTGTTGTCCAACTGAAAACCAAGCCCATTACCAGGTTGCTATGATAACCCAAGATCTTCGAAACACAATGGTACCACGTCCCAGAAAGTGAAATGATGAACTCATTGCCAGAAGACTGAAGTCCTGTAATTATGATTCCTGGTGGTAATGTCACAGTCCATTTTGGATGCGTACACACAACACCACAACCCATTACGGCACTTCACCCCATACAGTATCCTCACATGGGGGTGAAACTCATTAAAATCCATCAGTCAGTGAATAACAGATATACAATTAAATGTGCTGCCAAATGGTGACCTTCAGTAGTTAAATGAATGAATGTGTAATTAAATCACAGATCGCACAAAATAAATAAATGTCAAGTTGTTTTTTTTTCATAATAGCACTAAACACCTAGTATTTTGTATTTGCATATTTATTCATGATTGAATCACTTATTTCATGATTAAATTTTATATGTTTATATTGTATAGTATTTACATTTAAAAATGTCATTATTTCACTTCACTATTTATGTATGCATTTATTTAGAAATTTCGTATCTCACTTAATTATTACTGAATTTTCATTTGGTTGAGTCCTGCTCATCTTCATTACCAGCTTTATTTCCCTCCATACCAGCTTTATTATGAAAACTGACCTGACGTACCTGAAGTAACTCATCGGGACGAGTGCTGCTCGCAGGAAGTGGTGGTGTTGCACATTGAGTCAGACTGACTTCATGTTCAGTTTGAATGTTACGGAGATCTTCAGCCCACATAATCATTGCTGACTTAGGAGCTGCTCCTGTGCTGGCTCTTCATGGTAGAGCGGAGGGGGTTAACCCTTTTGTGACATCGGCTCACACGGTGTTGGGTTTGTGCTGTCACTCGGGGGGCTGATGATGCAGCTCGATCCTTCCTTCTAGCTTGACTTGCTCCTTTTCACTTACCGAACTCTGCTTCTTCCACTAGCTCACAGGTGGATTGCTTGAACCCACTCCAGTCCAGTCTGTGTCTGTCAGGAGAGAGTGTCACAGACTGACTTTCTGTGCCGATGACAAAGGCTTTTACTCTTTTAGGCTGCTTTGGACTTTACCCAAAGACATGTTGAGTTTGGGTGGCAGAAGGATGGGCCATGCCAATGTGGGGACCATTAACACTAGGGTGGGGAAGGAGGAAGATTTCCCACAGCGAGTGTTTAGGGGGTCCACAGTACACCAGTGAAAAGGCCAGTGAGTGGTCTGTAGAGCAGGTGGTCAGCCAGCCGTGTGACTGGTTGCGCCTTTAAAGAGGGACAAATTTAACAGCAGCAGTATTGCACAGTGGGCAGTGCAGTGAAAGAGAAAAGTCATTAAACACTGCTCTTGGATGCTCCTCTCTTGGATTTAATGATATGTAAATGTTGCCTCTCTGGTAATGTATTTGTGTCTGCTTTTATCATAATGCTTTGACTTTTTATGGTGAGCAGGGAAGTGCTCTCACAAAATGAGTCTCTTTTCCTGAAAGAAACACTTCACAGTGGCCGTTACAGCTTCCCTCTGTCCCCAGGGTAAAGCTATTCAGAATATAAACCTGCTTTCCTTTAGTGCCACAGAAGATGATTTCAGAACAGTGCTATGCTGAAACATTTCTTTCAGCCAGATTAAACAGAAAGCAGCCAATCAGCCAAACATGAAAATCCATTTCAGAAAGTGTTCACAGTGTCACATCTCTCTGTTCATGCATCTCCTGAAGCACAGCTTGCCCTTCTGTAGGCAGATTGAATCTTTGTTTTATCAGCGACTTTCTCCTGTACGACAATTTTGGCCACATTCTCCTCCATACAGGCAAATGGGACCTTTGATGCCAGTTGTGCTGCTGATTTTCAAATGGCTTTTAAGTATGTTCCACTGTTTTTTTTTGCCCTGTCAGTGTATTATTATTTGTTTAGTTCTCTAATTACAGAAGGCATTTGTAAATTAATTATTTTGAACTGAATTTGTGTTCTAAATGCTTATGAGCCTGCATCTTTATTTGCATTGTATAGTTGTTTTTACATCATTTAACCTGTATGCCAGATGTTTATGTGGCCATCATCATCAAATTGAATTGCATGAATTTTTTTTTAAAACACAGCCCAGATTTTGTACACCAAATACCTGAGGCTGCTCATCCTTTAACATACATACCTAACAGCTAAGGTTGTGAGCTTTGCGCAACTAGTTCTTAAGTAAATAAAAAGTAGACTACTGGCCAGTTGCTTAATGATTAACAATTGCTGCCCAGTGTTTTGTAATCTTGGTCACATCAGTCCTTGTTAGTCAAACTGTCTTTAAGCCTGATGAGGCCTGCTGCATACATTTCATGGGCAACATTTTTGTTTATTTTTAAATGTTAATATAGAACCATCTCTGGCATAGAGCCATGAGCAAAAATGGCAGGTGGAAAAAGAGCAATAGTTGGAACGAAAAATGCACACTAAGTGAATATAAGATAAACTTACCAGAATCACTGTTAAATATTTGTGAAACACTCGTTGCAGTAGTTTTACATTAAATTCGACGGTTACATGGAAACATTATGAATTGACACACCCCCTTCATTGAATTGTCAGGCGATGCCTTCCATTCACCATCTAAAAATTTTATTGCACACGTGATATCCACGTTCGTAAGCATAGCACGGTAGCACGGCTGAATTTTAAAGCGTCATGTTTAATGGTCTGGGATAATTACCGGTGTTTTGCATTTCACTCCCTTCTTTGCCATACTGTTTACGAACTTGCAGCGCGTGTAGGGAAATTTCCCTACCCTTTCGAGATCGTCAGTGCTGCCGCAGTAGTTAAAATCACTTTTTTTCGGTTAGTTGTGAAATTTTTGCTGCACAGATGAAATCGACATCATTCACAAATGTGATTGGCTGTGAAAAAAGAAAAAAGAAACAAAAATAGGTGCTATTTCCAGATGTTCGTGAACCAGTTCACGCACAACGCACAGTGCTCCATATCACTAACATCTACAGATACCGTACTGTCTTATTCGTGTGAATTTCAAGAGTTACAGTAGATGTTACTAGGACCCGTGGGAAACAAGTATGGATTGTTATGCTGTAATGTATGGTATGACTGAAGGTCCTCCAAATGCCTGCACAAGCCACATCGGGAAATTTCAGTGCAAATAAGCCTATTTGCACTTCTGAGTTTTGGAACAAGGCTTAGTATGCTGGTCATGTACATCTATGAATATGAGCTGATATGCTAGTGTAAAGTTTTGGAAGACAGCCTAAGTATATATATTGCAAAAATTTTTCTTCTCGTAAGGTGAAACATTGATATTCATTATGTTTATTTCTTAGACATATGTACAGTAAATCACCCTTTATATTTCATTTTTTAGCTTGCTTTAGGCATCTTAGCAATAAACTAACCATTCTAGTTTTACATATTTGTTTTCTTGTGTTGTTTTTCTTTATTTATGTATATAGTTTTAAAAGTAGATTAAAGTTTGTGCAGATATTGCTGTCCGTACTATTATTGTTTTGCAACAACATTTGCACTGTTATGGGCGTAATGTAAAATTACGTTACATATTGTGCAAAAATGAACCTGCAGCTGTGAGAGTTTTTCACTTTTGACAGTTTTTTAATGAATGACTTTACTGATTGTCTCTTCAATTTCACATTGATTACTCAAGCCTTCTGAGGAGATTATATGCCTTGATGCTCCCACCATAGAGGTTACTGTTGTGACTACAGGCTCCTATTGGTTGTATGATAGCATGCATGGTTGGACAACTCACCGTCCTATTAATAGTATCTGAAGCATTCCTTACCAGACATTTTTGATAAACACTTTCTAGATTCAGGCATACAAACACCCTTCCCTGGGGTTTGATCTCTCTAATGCAAATTCTCATTAAAAATCTAAGGTAAAATGAAGACAAATTACTCTTTGGATGTATTTGTACAGCAAAGGTAAAGTACTGGTAATTTTTGATATATAAATGTCCACAGTGCTCTTTAAAAGGAGTGCTTATAATTGACTGTGTGGCGCTGCTATCCTCTCTGCAGATAGACTCAGTTGGCTTTCATGATGCCATCAAAGCTGTTATTATCTCTGACCTGAGTCCATAGTCCCTATATTTTTTCCAACACCCTGTTTAATTACTCCCCTGAGCAGTTACTGTCCAGCCTGTGGGAGAGACTGTGGAAATTTGAATAGGCTTTTGTACCATAAAGGCATTCCATAATGTTTCTTTTCTATTGGAACTTGTAGTGATTTTGACATGTTTCCAGTGACAATGAGAATAAACTTATCTCTTTCACTCTTTCTGGCCCCTCTCTCTCTCATGATTGCATTGCTATTTCTGTGGCTTCCTAGAAGCACGGAGAGGCATATGAATAGGATTTGCCTTCACAAGTGTTTAATTGTCGTTACAGATAAAGCAACCATTTATAAACTGAAGAGATTTATCACGTGGGACAGTTGCAGATTCTAAAACGGTATATGAATATATTGTGTTGACAAGCTCTGAAGTCTCCTGGGGTACGGGCCAGTTGGTTCTGGCCTGCTGTTGTGCATCATGCTTTTACTCCGTTCTGAGGCAGCTTAATGTGGCATGCACTGGTGTGCATGTTTTCATATAGGCAGTGTAAAGGCAGTTATTTTCAGGTTGTAGTGGTGCTGTTGCAGAACAGCCCGTTTTCACTCTTTAGCATGTGAAAAGGTTACTCAGTGGAATTTATGCAGATCACCTTTTGGCGTGTTTGTTAAAATGTTCCTCCGTCTACCCAGCTGCTTGCAAACTACTCTGAGACATCTGTGTTGGTGTGGACCTCTGAACAAAAACATTAATATTCCAGCACACGTAGACTCATTTCAGATCTGTAAAATAGACTTTAATGGTCATCAGGGTGACATGGTATTGTGTTATAAGAAAATGCAGCTGTTCCTGTATTAAAAACAAGGGCAGTTGTTGGAGTCTTTATTATGTTGTTGCATCATGACATCCATTTAGCAGTAGCTGACAGATGTCAGACCATTTAGCCAGGTTCACCACCTCCCCCCTTTCTCTCCACCACAGGCGCCTAAAGAGACAGGAAGTGATGAGTGTGTTCGTCCTGAATGTTTCCTCTGTATTTCAGATCAAGAGTTACTGCAGATCCCAATCACACCTGTATTTTTCACCGGACGGGCTGCAAATAGGCAGTGCATGGCGCACAGACAAAGCTGCAGCTCACTGCCGAATGCGAGGGCTTTGACATGCAGTGAGGACTGATATGCCGTCTTGCTGCAGATGGTAGACAGCCTAATTTAGGGACACCGGACGCAGATGGCGCTTTTCTTTGTCGCGGCCATTATGACGGCGGTGAAAGCAGATGTGCTTTGCCATTATGATCAGAGAATCTGAAATCTCATCATGTGGAGAGAACGGAGTGAGGCCCGAGCTAGCCCCACAGTGCTGTGGAAATCTGGTCTGTCCCGGTCCCCTGTCCCTTTTTCCTGCTCTGATTGTCACTGTCCTGCCCTGTCCTCTTGCCGCTGTCTACATCTGTCCATCCGCCAGGGCTGCCCAGGGGACGTGGGGGGAAATGTGGTGGATTGATTGCATTCAGGGGGCACAGTACGGAACTCTGCGTCCGCTGAGCTGGCATTGGAACAGTAAGCCTGGCATCTGTCTTTGTGCCCATGAAAACAGCTTTTTATCAGATGCCCTTTTCTCTTAGTCTTTGCCACAGTATTCTGATGTGGAGCGCAGTGGAGTGTTAACTCGGCTCTTGGGTGAGAAGACGCCACAAATGTTTCTTTGTGTTCCTTGTTTGTGAAGGATTTGCCTTCTCTGCCGAGACATCTTGTCTCATCCGTAAACAGTAGATAACAAAGCACAAAAGGAGTTGTGTTTTCTGACTCCAAGGCACACCAGATAACCATGTATCAGACCTGTTTAGACTAAAGAAACACCAGGCTGGCATATACTAATCATACATTAGTTTCCACAGGTCTGCTGTACTAGTCATAGACAAAGTGTGGCGTGTTGGTGTCCTTTAATGTTATAAGTGTGCAGACCTCATTGTTATTCCTGCTCAGTGCCCTCGCTCTTGTGTCCTCTCCACCGGTCTGCTGAGAGCTTCGATTGTGTGGTGAACACAATGGCGTTTTCATCACGAAAAGGACCCTCTTTGTCTGCTGAAAATACTGTTTAATGTACAAGCGTAAGCACAAGCATTGCAAAATTTCTCTTATGGATCGGTTTGGTGGGGAAAAGAATGGGCATTAATGACACTGTGGGATCTGTATGTCGCCTCTTTTGCTCTATTGCCTGTGGGTACTCCTCCAGTCCTCAGAGAACTCTGATCAGATGGAAGGGAGCAGATTATCTCAACGGTTTTTTGATATTAAAGTTATTTCTACATGAGAATATACTTCAGTAATGTATGACAAGAGTGACAGGCAAGGGCCGGTAATCGACAAAAATCTTCCCAGATGTTGTCCTTATGTGTCTTGTGTGTTGGTTCTGAGTGGGGTGGGGGGTATCTTTGCGGCTCCATTTCCAGCATGCAGCGCTGAGATCATGGTATCTGAGCTGGAGATTACAGTAACAGGCCCCCTCACACCCAGCACCGGTTGTGAGTGCTGCGGTGACTTTTCTCCCCTGCGGTCACAAACCCCCTACTGCTGCAACCCAATTACTCACGACATGGTCCCAAAAAAGTTGTACCTATTCCAATCACTCAGCCTACTTCAAGGAGCATTTTCACATCAAAGAACATAAGCAAAATATCTCCTCTTTTTTAACTGGAATTCTGCCAGTTTTTGTGTTTTTTATTTTTATCCACAGACATGGCACAGAGGAGCTGTCTTGTTAACTACATGACCATCAGTGTAGCTCTGGGGATAGGGCATGATGGAGCCATTGAACCACAGAAATGAGAGGCAGAGTAACAGAACTGGAAAACTGCAAAGCAAAGCACACTGCAGTTTGCCCTTGTCCCTGAAGAGGTTCTGGCGCCAGCTTCATTTAACTACGGAGTGTCTGTAGTATGAAATCGATGCAAAAAATTCGTATAAATGAACAACAGTGACATCAGTTATTTGTGTACCCTTTTCAGATCATGGATTGCTGGTGGCTTTTGCCGTGGCTGCAGCTCCGAATGCATTATATAATGAGTCATGTGGCAGGGGGCGTTTGTAGGGTTAAAATATCCTCAGGTTTTTAGTGTAGGTGCTGGGGATGAAGAGATGTTCTTTTACAGTGTATCTGAGCTGGTGGGTGAGCCAGACCGTGACAGGAGCACGCCGACACGACGCTGCACATTCGGGAACAGCGGTGATCGCGATCGCCCTCAGACTGTGCCACCGGAGCCATCCCATCATGCACCGGTGAATCCGATCCACATTTACTCTCATCCTCGGCGCACGACGGAGCCGTTAGGGAGCTCAGAAACGCTCTCCTCCAGAGGCCGCGTCGATATATATACGCTTAAAAACCGAATGAATGTGTAAGTAGCAGTGGAGTCGAGTGTGTAAACATTGGTGTGGGGTTAGTCTCTGTGGTAATGGTTTAAACCAAGACAGAGAATGCCTTCCAGCGCATAAACTGAGTCAGAAGCACTGCTGTGTGGAGGAGCAGAAGGAGCACATACACTATTCTGCTCTGTGCATTCCACATGCGCTGCTCACATAAAGCCTGGAATATATGACAGGCTAGATTATATCTCTCTGGAAGGACGAGCCATGCTACACCCCACCTCCAGTATCACACAGCCTTTATTACTCTCATTATTGGTGGATTGGCAAGTAGGCTCATGTCATTTACTGAACATACTATGCTCTGCTGTATTCACTCTGTAGAATATAGGCACTGGAAAGGCCTGTTCTGCTCTGTTTCTACTCTGTCTGTCTGATTTCAGGTGGGGATGACTCTTCCGGTGTATTAAGTGCAGTTGCTAGGAGCTGCAATTCAACGCTCGAACAGTAGCTCAGGCTTTTTGCTTTTTTTACAGGACAACGTTTTTAATTTGCAGCTGTTTCCTCGCTACGATTTACCAACTGTTCAGATCAGTAAGCGTCCTCTACTGCTGTGCTCTTGCCTCGCTGTTGAATTTGTCTTTAACTGGCAAAAAGCCATGGCCAGTGTTCGTCTGTGCTCAGGATGCAGAACAGAGCAGAAGCCCTCCGGTGCTGGCCGAGGACTGGCCCAGTGCTCTGCAGAGAGTCCCTGTCTCTCAGGGCCTGTGTGTTTCAGGAGCCCTCTGTTGCAGTCAGAAGCACATCATCTTTAAAACGGTTTTCAGATCTCATATGACTGAATGCTTTGCTTTGAATCACACAGTCTAGTATCTGAACGTCGCCTTAACTCAGGGAAGGCAGTGCTGACGCAGACCCTCCATCTGAAACGGTTCTGCATCTGTCCAGTTGCTCTTGTGTGTGTCTGTTTAATGGAGGCACCCCCAAACCCCCCCCAGGCTCAGACAGGCTTTGGAGGATTGTAGAGCCTGATTTGTCACTCCGGTCCCATCGCTGCGCATCTCTCTCCAGGGATGAATGCCTGAACAGAAATGCTCTGTTCCATGAGATAACAAGCCTTCAGCCCTGATGAGAAAATGGACCAAGCCTTGAACTTTGAGAAAGTTGCCACAGTTTGTCGGTGGAGTTTCCTTTTGCTCTGAGGGGTGGTGATTAAATCCTGAAGTAAGATTATGGTCAAACATCTCTGGAAGAGTTACCTGCAAATGAACTTAATGTTTTCTGGAGAATTTAAGAGATTACATGTGAATGTCTTACATGATATGTCAGAAATAACAGACTATAGTATGTGAACGAAAGTGAGCAAAATGTTTTTTAAAAATTTTCAAAACAGGATTAATGCCAAAAGTGTTTTCAGCACTGCTAATATTTTCTTCCAGAAATTTCCACTGATGTTATGTTAAGAGTTATATTTGTGTTAATTCTCTTCTATTTGCAACATTTAATTGCTGACCAATCATGTTGGAACTTTACTGGAAGTTACTTGTGGCAGAAATGCATTACTTTCTGTTTGAGTAAAGTGAAAATATCATGAACGTATTGAATGGAAATTATGAACTAAAGTTGGATACTTTGAAAAAAAAAATGTTATATGATAATAAGCAGTAGGCCATACTTCTTCTGACATGCATTTTGCCAGTGGGTGTCGGTAACTCATTACTCATTCTGAAATGATGTAGGCTATGTGCTTAGCGATCAGCCGGAGTAGCGGCTTGCCACATTGCGTCACAGCAAATTTCTGATCAAGGGATCTGGCTGTGTCTGAGCTTTTCTCTGCTTGTTAGGTTTTCCTCCTGTATGGCAGGGACTCTGGTCTTATATGCAGATGCTCCCCCTTGTTTTCTCTCAGTCAGTGTTGCCTGTGTTTACATCAGCTGCCATCCTCTCACTCTCTTTCTCTCTCTCTCTCTCTCTCTCTCTCTCTCTTTTCTCTCTTTTCCTCTCTCTTTCTCTCACTGTGCTCTCAACATCACTGTGATCTCCAGCATTTCCATGTGCGTGCTGCGGGTTTGCCGCCAGACATTAGGCCTGCAGCATCTAACCGCTCCTGCAGTTTCCTCTCCAAAACAAGGAGACTTAATTGTCACAAGAAAGATGCCAGCACTGGAAGAAACTGACTACTGGTGAAGTTTTGCTGTGTTGTACACCTTAATGTCAAGAAGATGGTTTCCATAAGATAAGATATGATATGATAACGATATGTTAGTATAAAGAATTTAGCGGTCGCAGAGTAGTGGGTAGTGAGTGGGAGTTTTTGCTAAAAGAACAATCCCAATGGGCACTTTGGCACATACAGGGGTTCCTCAGCATTAGATATTATCCAACCCTCTGACATCATGACCGCCATGTTCCAGTGTTAACTGTGGGCTGTCCAGCTTTAGCCTTTGTCCCCCTGGCCATGTGTCCGTGTGGGGAGGATACAGTCATGAAGGGAGCAGGCGACGGCAGTGGCTGTGCTGGCAGCCTGGTTTTGAATGTTGTGTGGGGGTGGAGGGCAGAGTTCAGAGTTGGGCCGCGTGCCCCTGGTTAATGTGTGCACTTCAGCGGCCATCCGCAAGGCCTCACACTGCCACTGCTGAGGGGACAGGGAAGATATCAGCACTTAGAGAATTCTGCTTTAGGCTGCGCTTTTTTACCTTGTTCCCTGTGGTTCCCTTCTTCTCAAAAAGCCTTTAGGTAAGGCCTGATCTGTCTGAGGCCCTTTCCTGTGCAATTACAAGCCTTTTTAAGTGGTTTGAAGGGGACAGGCAATGGGGAGATGTGTAGTATTTTGTCTATGAGTGTGGGGTGTCAGAGAGGAAGATATGGTCGCCCTCTCTTTGGTTTGTGCATGTGATGATGTGAACCTCTATTGCACAGCGAGTCCCTTGGCTGCCATCAGCATGGACGTCAGATGCAGGGACTTTGCGGATAACGGCATCTTTATTTTCCCTTCAGTTTGCCGAGGGCTCTGAATAACACTGTTCACAGTGTAGATGCTGCATTGGAAAGCAGCACATATGGGACCATGTTAAACTGATCCAATTAAGGAACATTATGGAGATTCAAATAATCAAAAAAGTTGGTCAGTTTCCATTTGGCTCGTCTCAGACACTGTATCTGCTGGAGTTTTTGTTGATTGTTATTTGATTTACCTCCTTGGTTCCTGTTATATGTGACAGGTTGAAATCCTAGTGATGTGTTTTAGAGATAACAGTCCATCTCTTGGTTCTGTAAAATAATATGAATTGATATGTGAGGAGCACTACATACTGATGGATCAAATGAAGCCAGCATGTATCTGTACATGCTGTGTTTACATTTTATAATATTTTAGCCTTCAGTTGTACCAAAATCCGAAATAATCACCGGATGTTGTGATGAGCTGTTTCTGTGGTCAATTTGGAATTGGGTAATCAACCCCATGTTAATTTGCCTTGGTGGACATGCTGGAATAATGTGATAACAGGCACAGGCAGCTGTTTGGACATCACCCTTTCATCACAGCAGGCATGCACAGTGTGGTAAGAAAAACATTTTTTTCTGAAATAACAGATATGCTTTTGGCTTTTCTCTACAGTAAATGGCTGTGTTCATGTTAAGACACTGGTGTTTTGAATAACAACAGCCAGCTCAAGGCACAGTAGGGTCTCTCTCCAAAGTGCTTACACAAACCCATTGATCAAAGGAAATGAAGACAAGTGCAAGACAAGCGAAATTAGGTAACATAAATTATGACTGTTTATTGTCATCAGTAGCAATAGAATTCCAGTGCATTAGTTTCCACCACAGACAAACATTGACCTACATATTTATCATGTCTGTTGAGCACCTAGTCAACTGTTAAATATATACTTCATTCAGAAAAGAAATCAGCATAATAATACAACAAAGAAGTCATGTTACAATCACATGAATGATACTATTCATGCTGACCTGGGCTTCATTCATTCCTTATCTGTTAATAGACCAGACTTGCCACATTGCTCTGAAGGTTTACCTTTTGTACTGGCAATACAACCTCCTCTGATATGGTAATGTTTAATAGATAGTGTAGTCTAAGATATTCCAATGGTTGTGTCTTGAAAATGAAAACTTGCCCCTGAAGAATGACTTCATTAGTAATCATAGGGCACTGGCCATTTACATCACCCAACAAGGCTCTCAAGTTTTAAGTAGGTCAGCATGGTCAAAGAACCATTTACCCAGTACAAAATTATATACTCAGAAATAAGGGAGACAGGCTTTGAAGGGATGATGGTGGAATTAATAATAAAAATCTGTTAAAATGATCACCCTCTAGTCTGGAAAAATGTGGTCATAAATTGTCTGGGAGTGACTGGATTCTCCTTTGTTCTGTTGTGCACGTGCCTCATTGTAGAAAATGACTTGAATTGAAGGGGTGTCACCCTCTACACTAATTGCTCTGTCATCAACAAAGGGAAAGGGTAGAGAAGTGAGCTGCAAGGCTCCTCTCTGGGTTTTCGAGTCACCGGAGTTACCTTCATGAGGGTGCAGTCAAACACTGCTGACTCTGGTTAAACCTTTTTTTCCACTGGCTCTGTGACGCTGTGGCTGGTTTCTTGAGCTCCAGCTGGTGTGATCTGCATTCATCAGCTGTGGAGTGGCCCCTGGCCCCCAGCTGGTACAGAGTGTGCGTTCTGGAACCGCTTCAGCCCTGAGGCTCTTACCCCAGTCCCCGTGGGCTCCGCTCGCTCCGCGTTCCACAGGAGGGCTCGGACGCCTTATTGGTCTGATCCGTGCACGCTCTAGCTCACTCATTACTAATTCACGCTGTCCCCGGGGCCAGGGGCCGGGGTAGGGTTTCCTATCGGGGGATCTGGTGACAGCTGGAACGCAGAGCCGAGTGGACAGGGCCGTCACATGACCTGGCGGTGGCGCGGTGTAGCGGTTAAGGAACGGGACCCTCACTGCTGCTGCTGTGTGTGTGTGTGCAAGTTAGCTAACCTGAATTACGTCAGGTGTCCAAATGGGTCATATGCACGGTGTAAGGTGTCAGTTGCATTGGACAGTGTAATAATGTAATATGTGTTCAGAGACTCGATCTTCCGCCTGTGTAAGTGTAGAGACCTGTGTGGTGTAGAGATGGGCTGGATGCTGGATGGCTGTAATGCAGGGACAGAGCGTTTCGACATTTATGACATAACTGCCTGTATATAAGGCAAAGGAAAAATATACAGCCATTGCAGCATCAATACATCAACCCATCTGTCTTGCTATCTATCTCTATATAGTTCTCTATATATAATCACACAAAATACCTGTACTCTCGAGAGCGTCTTCTAAACCTTGAAACGCAAGACTAAGGGTGCGGTGGAGAGGGTTTCTGTCTTGTCACCTGCAGTCATCTTGTGAGTTTGTCATTGGAGGCTACATCCTGTGGCTGGCGAAGTTTGATCAGTGGGGAGAATCGATTCATCTCATGTGACTAACCGCATTTATCAGGCGCAGGGCTGAGAGCAAACCAGCTTTTCATATTCATATATCCAGAATTACAGGACATGTCAGAACAATTACCCTTCAGGGCTGCCGGTGCTCAGGAATGGTTGTACATTCAGTACACTTGTCCTGATGCCGTCACCTCGGTTATTACAGTGGTGTGTGTGTGTGTATGTTTGTGAGTGAGTGAGTAAACAGTGGTTTATGGGTAGCAAATTACTGTGTGTTCTTTATGGATTGTTTGTCTCAAGAGGTTTGACCAATAGGATTAAGCCTAAAACCTGTTGATTGGTCTGTTGAGCAAACAGCAGGCTTCCTTTATGAGCTCCGCTCAATAGTGCACACACATGTACTGCAGTAATAAGGGGATGTGTTTGGTCAGGAATAGCACTCCCCTTTTAAATAGGTCACTGCAGTCAAATCCATTTTGGTTGTTGTATGTTTAAGCCGTCTTGTGCTGTAATGAAAATTACTGCTCATCGGCTCTTATGGAAGGTCTCCTCAGAATTTTATAAATCCATTACATTAAGCATACTGATGTTGGCAGACACGCTTATCCAGAGTGACTTCCGATGCCCTCACGTCATGTAAAATCCATATCACAGAAGCAGCACGAATGACAATTACATGTGCAGAACTGCCTATAAAGCACTGATTGAGTGTAACATTACTAAAATATTCCATGAGCATTCAGTATGGTGCCAAACAATTATCATAAAGGGCAACACACAGGGTCTTCTGAGTAGCTCATCGGTGTTCATTTGAGCACAAGCTGAGCTCTATAACCCAGAGTTGATCCTAGCCATGTCATTTGCTGATGACCGGGACCACACAGTGGTGGAACAAATTGGCTTCGTTCTGCCGGGGACAGGAGTTGGTAGGTCGGCCAGGGTTTCCTTGTCTCGCTGCTCTCACCCTGCAATTTGTCATGCACCTGTAAGTTGCTTGGATGACATTAGCACAGTAGTGCCTGCCCTCCAATGAGTGTTCACTCTGCTGTAGTGGGTTGTGTGACTTCTGTATATAATTATATATAGTAAAACTTATGAGGGAGGATATGTGAGATGTAGGTCTAAATATCATTGCCACCACTGCAGCTTGGTTGGCTGTGTTTAAATGCAGAGTAGCGGCTGGGCTCCTCTGATTGGACAGTGTCTGACCCACTCAGGTGAAATGGATGCCACTCACTCACTCACTCACTCACACACTCACTCACTCACTCACTCACTCATCTCTGTATGTCTTTGACTCAGTCTCCATCTCTCACTTTCAACTCATAGTGTTAATTAAAATCACATTCTTCATTTCATGGAAGTCAAGGTAACAGAAAAGCAAAATTAATCAGGATATCTATTACTAAAACAATAGAGGGTTTCACCTTCAAAACCAATGCATAGGTAACTGATAAATAAAAACATGCACAGTGAGTGGAGGGATAATAATGGCCTTGATGAATGGAGCTTGTCACCTGGCCTTCATTAGTTACCTGTTAAAAAAAGGTTTATGGGCATCGCCCTGCTTGTAGGGCATGACTTCACCCGCGCTCTCACCCTCAAGTGACTTTGGAGCGGCTGTGTGACCGTGACGGATGCGTGACTCCGGCGGGGTGTCAGGGCCGTAAATCAGCTGATCCCCGTGCCAGCGGAGGCTCACATCCATTACCAAGCCGCTGCGGTCCCGGGCGGGGATGTGGGGGGGGGGGGTGCTGTGATGTATTAGCACTCTCAGCAGGGGGGGTGTGCTGAGGAGAGACCTAATGGGGGGGGGGGGTGGGGTGATTGATTCGGCTAGGTGCTCAATTTACATGGCGCTGAAGTTGCCGTTTATTATACCCCCACACCCTGTTGCCAACACAAATAATCCATCTTCAGGAAATCCTTAAAGTGTTCCTGATGCTTATCTTTGTGTTTGCCAATTGCTGCCAGCCTCTGTGCATGTACTAAGCGGGGGGCAGTGTTTTCACTGAAATGATATCTACTCAGTCCTCCTTTGTTCATTTTCATGGAACGGTTTGGGGATGGATTCATTCTGTTTCAGACTCTGATCAGAGTGTTGTGCAATATGTCTGTTAAGAGGCTCTTTCATCCACTTTCTGTTCGTTGATTGGACGCTGCTGACCCACTGGAAAAGTTGACAGTCGCAAAGTATTGGCTGGCGAAGTTCAATTGTTCAATCAGTTTTACTGGGTATTATTTCATTATTTAATGTGTGGAGTAGCTATTTGATGTAAAGAATCTGTCCTGATACATGTCTTAGGGATACCCAGAGGCTGGAACTGTAGGTTCCAGTTTTAACTGACTGCCAGAGTGTTAAGTGCCTCCAAAGAATTCTTAGAAAAGTGAAATGACGGAGAGGGGTATGTGTGAAAATTCAAGGTCAGTGGAAGTTTATGGGTTTGGCTTATTAAGCTCAGGACTGAATCCAAATCCCTGTGTCCTGCAGTGCTGACCCTTAAAGATGCAGACATCTAGAAAGGGTTTTTGGTGTTTGAACTGATTTATTCAGGTAGTATAGCAGGAATGTAGTCAGGTTTGTTTTTCTTTGCAGAAACCTTAGTGGGTAATCTGGTATGGATTTGTAACTGTTTGCATTTGGACTTTGTTTTGTGTATTTTCTGTACAGAAGAGATTATATTTGATAACATCTTGTGTTCTGTGGGACTCAAACTGAAATTGTTCAGTCTTATGTCTAAAGGTGATAAGGTTAAATATTTGTTTGAAGAAGCACGTTAGAAGTCTGACTGATACATCATGTCATCTTTAAAATTGGCCAGTAAATAGTATAATGTTTCTTTGATAATGTGTGACAATGATTTCTTCTGTTCCCCTGTTGAGAGGCATATTTGTATTGCATATTCATGACAGTTGGGAGTTTGGCAGTTCAACAAGTTGCAAGTGTTTTTGTAGCTGTGATCATATGCTCAAAAATGTATTACTTTCTTTTTTAGTCTTCATGGTTCACACTGAATGATTTATTGAGATGGGTTAATATGCAGTGACTAGTATTCCAAATTTAAGTGCTTTAAAATGATGCTTTTTTTCCCCTTGAAATGCTAATGTTAGTGACATATCGACTGGTGTGTTGGATATGGACCAGGTCATGGACTGAAAAGGCCACAGCCCTAACCCTATTATCGTGCTCTCTGTCTCCCCCAGCTGGTGGGAGGCCAGTTTGACCCGGAGCTGAACTTCATCATCCAGGAGGCGGAAAGCGTGACCTGCATGGTGGAGCTGCTGGACAGGTGCGAGCCCACCTGCCAGGCGGAGGTGTGGAGCATCTTCAGCGCCATCCTGAAGAAGAGCGTCCGCAACCTGCAGGCCTGCACCGAGGCGGGGCTGATCGAGCAGCTCCTGACCCGCGTCCACGGCGCTGACAGCGTGATCGCCGGTAAGGCCCGCCGCTCGCGCCCTCTGCCCTGTCCCTCTGACATGCGTGGCGGCACCTGGGACAGTGCTGTGTGTTGCCAATGCCTCAACGTCATGACTTTCTCCACTGAAGGACGCCTGGTGGTCTGTGAGGCTCATCCATCACCATGAATGCAGGAAGCCTCAGAGCGGCCAGAATGTGAACACAGAGAGCAGGGAGGGCATCCATGTCAGACTACCATCAAAATGTACTGTTAGATGGTCTCAGGGAACTGTACCTGTACAATGTCAGGGGTGATTTTTTTTTAACCTACGGTACACCTACATTTATCATTTTACAGATATGTGTTTTTATTTCAAATTAAATTTATTGAATCTCAGTCAAAGAAACCTGCAGCCCAATAAACCTTTAGCCAAATGATATTAAGAAATGACCATGGCCTCAATGTATATCGATGCAGGCCAGTGCTGTAAAGGGGCGGTCCTGTTCTCCATGTGGGTAGATCATATGGAAGGTGTGGCCCAGGTCTCTGCGGGACAAAGATGCGTCTCCTTTACTTGTTTTTATGAATATAAATTCCAGCTGGATCTACCCAAAGCCATTCTTATCAGAGGCCTAGTGTTATGACTCAAGCCTCCCTGGTACAGCTGTACATCTGAATTACTGCCAGGATGTAGACAGGCTATACCCTTAAGCGCTAACCCTGGATCAGTTGCAGCTGCTCCTCATGCCGTCATTGGGGATTAAGAGTAAAGCTTGGTTAGCTGATTCTGGATCAGCTGGTTGAGCCAGTTATTCCAGGAGCTGTTGTTAGGGGGTTGGATAAGGACAATGCTACAGAATGTCTAAGTTGTGACGTTTTTCATGGGAATGAATTCTAGTCATTGTCAAATGTGCCCACCCCTGCAGAAAAAGGGCCAGTTTCCGCACATCCAATGTGAATTCAAGCTTTATGATATCAGAGAGGAGGGAGGAATGTGAAAATGTTACTGACTTTCCGGTCAGGTTCAGCAGTTCAGGAATGAGTCGTGTTTAGTCTGCGATGCTAATCGTTTTGGTCCTGAGCCTCCTTTCATGTGACGGAGTAGATCAGGGACACCTGAATGCCGGCTAATTCTGTGCGAGGGGTTGTAACCTGTCTGTCTTTGTCCTGTGGGTTCTAGATCTGATGGCCGACATGCTGGGAGCCTTGGCCAGTTATAGCATCTCTGTCAGAGAACTCAAGCTGTTCTTCAGCAAACTGCAGGGAGAGAAGGGCCAATGGGTATGTCTGTCCCACACATTCTGTCCGTATGTCTGTCCGTCGCTGATGGTTGCAGATGGAGCTGCAGCCTCAGCTGGAGCGTGTGTGAAAGATTGTGTATGTGCATGTTTGAGTGTGTGCACACGTGTGTGTTTGTGTGTGTGTGTGCGTGTATGTGTGCGTGTGTTTGTGTGTGTGTGCGCACGCGCATGCATCTCTGTGAGTGTGTGTGTGCATGCGTGCATCTGTGTGAGTGTGTGTGTGCATGCGTGCGCGTGCATTTGTGTGAGCACGGTTGTGTTCAGATGTTGATGGGGCTCCGTCTGTCCTGTCCTCCAGCCTCCTCATGCTGTTAAGCTGCTCTCAGTGCTGAAATGCATCGCCTACAAAAGTGGCCCAGACTCTTTCTTCAACTTCCCTGGGAAGAGTGCTGCGGTGAGTTTATGTCTATTTCACTGGGCCAATTCTACAATACACACACAAGCATGCTCTCTCACACACACAGACACATGCACAGACACCCACAGACACAAGCACAGACATACACACATGATAATTAACACAGGGATAAAAATGCCATGCCGATGGTCAGTAAATTCTTGTGCATCAGCTGCACGCAGATTCTGCATTTAGTGGATACTGCAGCATGAACAGCACCAAGTCATTCAGCACATGTTCTTAAAGGTCAGCCATCAAATGAAATATTACAGCATATATTCAGCCAGCCTGTTATTTGATTTGCTCAGGCCTTTTAATAACATTTCCTGCCTCTTCATCTCGTTCGCCTCTCAGTCACTGTAACCGTCTTTTTGAAGTTATTTTTGTGACAGTTACACAGGAGGGAACAGATTGTAGGGAGCAGATCACCTGAAGCGGTGTGGGCAGTGTATTGCCGTGAAAATAATTCGCGGGACAGATACCTTAACCTTCCGCGTGCGCAGGGAAGAGGCCTAGTTATCAGGCAGTGCTGGAGATAAGCCCCTCTGGAGAGAGGCTTTTTCTATCTGCTGAACCTCAGTGCGAGGTGAAACTGCGTCACTCTTTCACTCTTACTGTCGGAAGGCTTACAGAAGCAGCTAACGATTTCCATCCCAGTCTGTATTGTAAGTGCATCGGGACAGAAACGAACATATAACATGATCTGAAGGGTTTTTTTTTTTTTTTTATAACTATATCATGGCTACTGAAACCAGGCTCTTCGTAGCTGTTGGATCTGGCATCAGTAATGTAACTGAAGCAGAGCTCTGTAACAGGCACAAAGATGCAGTCATGTATGATTCCAGCGTGAAATCAATGCACGCCCATCATGAAGCACAGGCAGCTGAAGAAGGCAGATTTCAGATTTTAAAAGCAAGCTTCTATAGACCCACATCTCTGAGGTTCTGTCTGTGCCCCAGGCCATCGCCCTACCTCCCATCGCCAAGTGGCCCTACCAGAATGGATTCACCTTCCTCACCTGGCTGCGCCTGGACCCGTTCAACAGCATCAGCACCGACAAGGACAAGCCTTACCTGTACTGGTGAGAGATGGGGGGGGTGAATGCCAAGCCCTGTGGTCTTCACATGCGCGGAGGGCTGTGGCCTTCTCACAAACTTCTATTATATGACTACAGTTCCACAGTGTAATATAATGTGATGTGGTTTTCATTTTTCCTGCTTGTTAGCTTATTTGCCTTTAGCAGGCCAATCTGCATTATCCGTGAACTGTAGGTATCACTGATGTGTACTCCTCCAACATCTGCCTACCTGTGTGCATGCTGTTTCATGCTTTGGCTGGTAGCAGTCCAATTCCCAAGCATTTTCTGTAATAGTAGGAGTCCAAAGTCTTGAGGGCATTTGAAGCTTCACTGTGATGCAAGTGACACCAGAGAACAGTGTGTTGCTGGTGACTCAGAGCGAAGACGCAGCCACGGTATCGCTGGAGAGATCAACTAGATTGCATGCGGCAAGACCACAACAGTTCCCTCTTGTTTTAAGACGTTTTCAACTGTGGTTTGCTACGGTTCTCAGAACCTTAATGTGTAGCAGTTCTCACAGAAATAAAAAATGTTTTTCCAAGATGAATAAAAGATGTTCACCCAAAAAAAAAGACAGCGAGTGAAGACACTGTAAAGTTAGTGTGGAGCGCGGGGCTTCCTGCTCCGCGGTGTCCATGTGCGAAAGGCAGTTTGGTACTTTCACATTCATCTCCATCCTCCCTCTGAGGGCTGCAAAATCAAGGGCTGCCTTGGCCTATTTTCAGCCCCTAATTCTTTTCTGTCAAAATCTCATTTATGCAAAGAGGACTGTTTAGACATTATGAAAATGATAGCCGTGCGGCTTAAAACGTGTAATGGTTTTACTCCAGCCCTGACTGTGCCCTTTTAAAATGAGATTGGCTCACTAAATTACAGGTATGGCCGCATGTGAAAGTAGGGTGAAATGTGAGGGTGTTTGCTCTGCCACTGTTCCACAGTTGTGCCTTTCTCTGCTTTTCGGAACAAGTGATTTATTGTTGCTTGTCGTCTGCCGCACGTACTGTAGAGCCATTAGAGTAATCGCCGTTGTCCGAGGATTGCCGTGGAAACGGGAATGTGCCCTCTCTTTCAGCTTCCGCACCAGTAAAGGTCTGGGGTACTCGGCGCACTTCGTTGGGAGCTGTCTGATCGTGACCTCGCTGAAGTCCAAAGGGAAGGGGTTCCAGCACTGCGTGAAATACGATTTCAAACCCCAGAAGGTGGGTGACGCGGTGGTGCTGTCTGAGCCGGGACGCTCCGGGACTGTGGGGTGCCGCTTCCCCCCCTCCTCTCCCAGGAGGGGGGCAGAAATAGCGCCTGCAGAATCCAGTCTCCTAGGTAGCGTGGTGGGACCGGATCATTTTGATTCCTGAGGTTCAGTCCTCCGGAGCCATCGCCCGGAAGCCCCCCTTGGGGAAAAGAGAACTTCATTTCGTCACGTTCGGATCGGTTTTTATCTACCGTTCCACATACAGTTCATCTCTCCTGAAGAGTTTGGAATTGCGGTGTCCAAATCCGTTCAGTTTTCAAAATTGGATTCCACCTTAGATAGCAGAGCCAGTGTGATTGTTGCCTGGGGTTCAGTTATTTTCCCCCCTTCACAAGTATGGCTTAGTGTAGCTGAGGTGAAGTTTGGCATGAGATCTTTGGAAATACAAGAAAGCTTACTGCATGCCATTACACCAGTGTCCCATCTTTGTTGTATTGCTTCTATGTTGAATGCGGATGGATAATTGTGTTGTATACGGTATACAGAGCAGTGAGAGGCGCATATATTTGTGTTTCAGTGGTACATGGTGGCTATAGTACACATCTACAATCGCTGGAAGAACAGTGAAATCTGCTGCTATGTCAATGGGGAGCTGGCGTCGTATGGAGACATGACCTGGTTGGTCAGTACAAGCGATGTAAGTATCAAATGATGTGAGTAATACTGATTGAAGTGTCTTGAAAATGTTTGCTGATAGTAGTTTACACAGTAAGCCACTGGTGCCAAGGGGTAGCAGCCATTAATTATTTTCCACTTAATTACCAAAATCACCCATCCATAAATCCTGTTTGTCTCTCGCACCTAGAAAATGGATAATTATGATATTTTAAATGAGTTCCAAGTTTCTGCATTTTTAAAAACTTTTTTTAATTAAAAAGCTTTTCCGGGAGCGTGGGATTGAAACTTATCTTGCATGTCAATGACTGCCAGTGACATCCTTTGACAGAAAAAACAAAAACAAATAAACAATATCTCTGTTTGGGAGCAGTGGGGTACCCCACTTGTTTACAGCCAGCTCACCTGATCTACTGGGATAGCACAGTACAGACTGCATGAGACCTACCGAATATCTATGAAAATTTTGAAACGCTGATCGTTTTAAGATCCTGATTGACCCAAATTGTGAATTCCTTTGAAGGAATTCATTTTCCCATCTCTACTGGCAACCAGGTTAATTTCATATTACAAAAACGGAACAGAAATCATGTCACCCATCATATTACTCTCCACGGCCTGTTTGCTTGGCACTCAGGGACTCCATGACATTCAGTTCCCCTGGCACTGGCCCTTAATGAAGGCAGACCTCTGCCACCTGTGTACTGTACATGCGCTTTCCTGTGAAACATGAAGAGCATAACGAGGATCTTTTATTTTGCACGAGAGTTTGCCAGATGTTCGAAAACACCCGGTGGGGTGACTGCAGATAGACATTCATTCAGTGGTTGCCCTGAGCAGTTTCTTGGTAATGTTTCGTAAGGGTGTGTGCAGCATGTATATACAGGCTCGGTCCTGTGTTTTTATCTGGTTGTACTTACGTGGAGAAGAATAATGTTGTTACAGCAGCTTTTACAAGAATGAGTGTACTTTTCTTATGTAATCATTTGTGTTGTACTGTAATGCCCAAGAGCCTAAGCTATATGAATCATCGTCTCTCCATAAAGAGGGGTTTGTCCAACAGAGTTCCACTCCTTATTTTTCGATTGGCTTTACAGAAATGTCTGCATGCCATTTAAATACCTCACCCTCTCAGTCACCCCAGCTCCATTCATAGCTGTGAGAACAGGCATATGCTGCATTAAAGGAACTGCACAGTAATGAAATCTCTATGCTGCTGTGACCTCCTGTTTGAAATTGAACTCAGGTCAGCAGCACTGTGCAGTAATTGCCGTTTTGAGTGATGTGTCCTTTCCTTCTTCCCCAGACGTTTGATAAGTGTTTCCTGGGCTCATGTGAGACGGCGGATGCTAACCGGGTGTTCTGTGGCCAGATGGGGGCGGTGTACCTGTTCAGCGAAGCCCTCAATGCTGCTCAGATCCTGGGTATTTACCAGCTGGGCCCGAGCTACAAGGTGCCGACATCATTATATATTTCACCAAGGGTCATTAGCTGCCTCTAGGGGGCAGCTGGGTACTCCTTGTCCTGGAGATGATTTTTTTTTTAGAAGAAATGTTACAAAATACAGTGAAAATCATAGTGAATATGTATGCCACACTAAGTAGAATTCATCACAACGTATAATTAATAGTCACTTTATCAAAGACGCGAGTTGTATTCACTGCTCATAGCATTCACAAGTGTGTCTGCAAAGTGTGTCTCTTGAAAGTAATGTTTAAGTAATGCGCCTCAGAAAGGATTGCCTCTGCTTTTCTGTCTTCAAAGGAGCCCAGCTCCACAGGAATGTAATGACTGCAGGGTTACATATAATCTTTGAAAAAATCATGGTTCTGGCATTCAGACGTCATTGAAAAGCCATTTTATTTGAATGGGGAAACCTGTCAATCCTGCCTCCGGTCTCCAGGGCACCTTTAAGCACAGGGCGGAGAGCGACCTCCTGTTCGCCGAGCACCACAAGATGGTCCTGTACGACGGGAAGCTGTCCGGCAGCATCGCCTTCACCTACAACCCCCGGACCACCGACGCCCAGCTGTGCCTGGAGTCCTCGCCCAAGGACAGCCCGTCCATCTTCGTGCACTCGCCCCACGCCCTCATGCTTCAGGTACCCCCTCGGCCTCGGCCCCAGCCTCGTCACCCGGGCTCTCCCGCCACGCGGCTGCTCCCCCCTCACGCGGCCTGACAGCGCTAATGAGCGCTTCTGATGCCGGGGCTCCACTTCTAAATGTTTCATTAAGAGCTGAAGACAAAAAAGGAAAAAAAAGACACTCTACACCTGCGTATTGTGCTGTAGATCTGCTCTGTCAGTTAATTAGGCTCCATCTATGCAGTGTCCTTAAATGAACCACTGTACAAGCTGGGTAGTTATGTATATATATATAGTTTTGAGGCGTTTCTCATTTGGGGTGGAATAAATGAGTTCATTATAGGATAGCTGGGAAATATGCAGCCTTAATTAAATGTGTATTAAGAAAATCATTTCCCTGTCCACGGTGCCCCTACTGTTTTTGTATATAATTACCCATAATTCCCATTTAAATTGTCTCAACATAATGTAATTTCCTTCCTGCAATGAACAAACGGAAGCTTGGTATGTTCAGTGTGTAGACCGATTCCTGTATGTTTTCTCACACACATACGCAGAAACACCCATAACCCAACACAAATCTTGAATTTGTACTTGGATTTTAAAACCATGCTAAGACACCATAGAGTAGTTTTATCACTCTGACCAAACTTGCACACTATACAGCAATACCGTATGGTTGCACACTGAGATGTCTTTGTATATTTATGACTACTGAACTATTCTGTTTTGAATGCTCTTGTGAAAGGCAGGCACAGCAGTTTAACCCAAGGCTTATTATAACTTTAGAGGTTTCATTTAATCATACTCAGTATTGTGATCTCAACCCAAGCTGATCGTCTTAGATGCTACTGCCCATGTGTGCGTATGTGTTGCTGGAGGTGTCTGTGGTTGAGTCTGCAGTCGCAGTCTGTGTGCCTGCAGGTGTAGACTGTGGCTCCCCTGCTGCAGTGCAGAGTGCAGTAGAGCACCCTGTGGTCACAGGAGACCCCCCACTCAGCTCAGCACGGGGCGCCTGCCTCTCAGAGCTGCTGCTGTCATGTTAACACCTCAAGCTGCTTAGCTTCTCAGTGCCAGTGACACACATGCTGCAGACCTAAGGCTGGCAGAGCAGTGTCCCATACTGCAGAATGGTAGAGCATTGTCACATACATACTGTACTGCAGACTGGCAAAGCACACACACTTATACAGTACAGACTGACAGAGCAGGGTCACTTACACAGTACAGACTGACAGAGCACACTCACTTACACAGTACAGACTGACAGAGCACATTCACTTACACACTACAGACTGACAGAGCACACTCACTTACACACTACAGACTGACAGAGCACACTCACTTACACACTACAGACTGACAGAGCACATTCACTTACACACTACAGACTGACAGAGCACATTCACTTACACAGTACAGACTGGCAGAGGAGAGCCAGTCTTCAGTCTCCTGTTAGCGGTTAGCATTTGTATCCTGTGTGTCTGTGCATTGTGTGTCTGGGAGCTGTAGCTAAATGCCTGTGTCTTCCTGTGCAGGACGTGAGAGCTGTGCTGACACACTCTGTGCAGAGTGCCATGCACTCAATTGGTGGAGTGCAGGTGCTCTTCCCTCTCTTTGCACAGCTCGACTATCACCAGCACAACAGTGACCAGCTGGACACCTCTATCTGGTAAGGACATTTGTTATTTTGTACATTTTTCAATGACAGGCCATTCAAATTCTAATGGAATCAGACAGAGTTTTGAAGAGTTGATCTGTTTCAAATGCCAAAGGGTGTGTCTCCCAAACTTTCAGGAAAGTTGGAGGGGGAAGTGATAGTGAGTTGTGCCTGCAGGGGGCGCTGTTGAATCATCTAAATGTCTTCCTGTTCTCAGCTGCACACTGCTGTCCTTTGTGATGGAGCTGCTGCAGAACTCTGTGGCTATGCAAGAACAAGTCCTGGCCTGCAAGGGCTTTCTGGTCATCGGGTACAGTCTGGAGAAGGTGAGGGATCCCATCAGCTCTGCCTCCCCCTCCTTACCGTTCCCACGGTCCTTCAAAGTCCTTGAAAGTGGTTTCTGCCGGGAAAGGGGTCAAGTATGCCGCTGTCCTTGAAAACTCCTGTTAAACTGCCTGAATCAAAGAAAAGTTACTTTTTTTCCTTTTCCTGCTAGCTCACAAGCTTGCTGTTATGCAGTATCAAGTCTCTGTGATATCAGTGAGCTGATAAGCCTGCTACCAAGTCGTTTGTAACTGATGTTTGCAGCTTAGTGCATCTGCACTTGTATGCCCATGTAGACACAAAATATCTTCAAAGTAATGTGCCTCAAAGTAGTTCCTCTCACTACACCATCTTCAAAGCAGCCCAGTTTCACAGGAATTGGACTGTTGCAGCAGTAAAAGTAATCCTAGAAATTGTGCTTTTATCCTGACAACGTAATTCCCCTTGTAACATCATTCCAGAGCCCCATGTAAACATTCGGCGCTCATGGTTTTCTCTGCCATGTGCCAACAGTGCAGTCTGCTGGTGGGAAAATTCAAGTTCAGCTCACTTTCTCGTCTGTGAACAGCCATGGCCTCTAGGGGGCAGCAGATAAGTTTTGCTGCCTAACTCTGAGAGGACCAGACCAGCACTCAGTCAGACCCTGGCACACAGGTGCATTCTGGGAAAAATCCCTGTGAAGGGAAGTAACATTTGTGCCAATACCTCAAGCACAGATGTCAATGACCTTATTGTGAGACAGAAACTGCAGGAGGGCATATCACTGTGGTGAGATTAGATTCTTTATCTGCACGGTTATGGAGTGCTTCCTTTCTAAACAAAGACCACAGTATCACTTACAATGACACTTTTGTATTGAACCACTTGTGGTTAACTGTGTAATTAATGTCACAAACACACATTTTCCTATGTGACCAAAACCTGTTGACACATGGCTTTGATTGCATTGTTTGTTCTATTAATCATGGTTAAGAACCCTTCTCATCAGGCTGCCTGTATGGTTTAGTGGTTAAGCGGAAAATAAAGTTGTAAGAGAGGCATGCAGTTTAAGATACCAGGTGGGGTATTACTGTCGCACTTTTTGACTAAGTGCAAAGTAAATATGCAGCTTTATGATGGATATCATATCATATATGTAGTCTGGGTTTCCCTCAATAAGCAGATAAATGAACTAAAAAGGCTTTAATGCATTTGCTTATGTATTTATGTGGTGTTTTATACAGTTATTTTTATATTTATATTTTTATTTTTCTACAGTTTATATTTAAACAAACAGTGAGGCATATTGGTAAGGAGTAGGGCTCATAACTGAAAGTTGCTGGTTCGATTCCCCACTTGGGCACTGCTGCTGTACCCTTGGGCAAGGTACTTAACTCAGTAACCTCAGTAAATATCCAGCTGTATGGAAGGGTAACATGTAACATTGTAACTTATCTAAGTTTCTCTGGATAAGAGCTTCTGCTAAATGACAATAATGTAATGACAACAGCTGGGTCATTGTCGGACGTGGTCCTTCCAGTTTAAATGCTTACGATTAAGCACAGAAAAGCAGTAAAAAGTAGGAGGTGCCATGCCTCTGTGTCTGCATGCATGCCTGGATTCCTGCACATGCTCTCTCTGATGTCTGTTCCTTCCATGTCACATGTCCACAGTCTTCCAAAGTGCACGTGACCCGACCCGTGCTGGACATCTTCCTGGCTTTGGCGCGCTACCTGAGTAACCTGCAGAGCGGCGCCCACCTGCTCAAACACCTCTGCGACTACATCCTGTTCAACCCCAGCATCTGGATCCACGCCCCGGCCAAGGTGCCTGCCCACAGCCTGTCTGCAGCACCCACCCCATCCCCGGGAACTGCAGCACTACTTTTACAGAGAGGCTTTTCCCTCAAACATCAGTGTGGCAGCCTTAACTAGGACATATTGAGTGGCTTAAGTGTCACACTGGTGGCTCTTGAAATGGCACAGACAGGCCAAAATCATAGTGCAATACACAAGTTCACAGTGTACTTAACTATGCCAACAGCTGCATGCTGTTTAAGTGGTGTATCCTGCTCCAGATGTAGTTACATTATTTATTCACTTACAATTCATTGATTGTGGGCTCTCTAGCACATCAGTACTGTACACACAATGAACTTCACTTCTCTGTGTCTCAGCCTGTGCGGTGTTTGTGGCCACGTGCGCAGGGTTGCGCAGATCTGCTGATCCCACGTGTCTGTCTCCCGCTGTGGTACGCAGGTGCAGCTGATGCTCTACACCTACCTGGCGACGGAGTTCATCAGCACGATGGCCATCTACAACGCCATCCCCAGGGTGGGCACGGTGCTGCAGGTCATGCACTCTCTGAAGTACTTCTACTGGGTGGTGAACCCAGAGGACTGCAGTGGAATCACTCCCAGAGGCCTCGGTGAGCAGCGCCCCCCTTTCTGCTGCCTCCGAAAGCAGGGGAAATGGGGCTAGCGATCAAATACTTTATCTGCTTGCACGCTGTTTGTCTTGTCATGCTCTCCCCAGCTCTCCTGGATGTATAGTAGAGCACACAGTGCTGTGTTCCCTTGTACTGCTGATTTCAGGATGGTTTTGTCAGCGTGAATGGAATGACACCGTGTATGCTGTCAGTGTTCAGATTCTCTCTGGTAAACTAAATGTTGGTATAATGCAGTAAAGATACAGAATAAAATAAACTTGGTAAACTCAGAGATATGTACACACTTTAGGTAGCATTCTGCAAATGTAATTAGTGCTAATCCAATGTTGCAAAACATATGTGCGCACACACATACAAAATTAAAAAAAGCAAAATACGCTCTCACACTGACTTTCACAGTCTGTTCTGGGTTTGCCATGGTTCTCCTCTCTGTGTGTTTAGATGGCCCCAGACCCACTCAGAAAGAGATTCACTCCCTGAGAGCCTTCCTGTTGCTGTTCATCAAACAGCTGATCGTGAAGGTGAGTTTGGACCCTGCTGCTTCTGTTCCAGGCCCACTCTGTGTGGGGGAGGACAGATGCTAGCCTGTGGGAGGATTGACTTTTCCTGGGTCCAATCTGTGGGTCATCCCGCTTTTTAATAAAGAGTATGTCAACAACAAAGAAACAAAGAAAATTGCTTCAAGCAAAAACTTTATTGTAGAGACAGAAGGTGTAATACCAGGTGTTTTGTAATAGGGGATGAACTTTCATGCATTATACAAGTTTACTGTGTTTCCATGAGGCAGAGTCTTGACAGACTAAAGCTGGTGTCACTGGTTCATTGTTCAGATTTGTGGTTTCTACTGAGTTACTGTGTGAGAATTAAGAGCTCTTATTCTTACATAATCACAGCTCAGATTTAATAGTGTGGAGAATGCAAACATTTCGCAGACCTTTATAGCTGCTTTTTGGTTACACTCAGTCTGTAAAGGAAGATGTAAAAGTTAGGATAAAACAACATGTGTTTGGAACGGATGTGATTTTTATTGGTTTTGTTTTTTGGATAAATGTTCGTGAAGAATTGTTTTCAAAGTCTGAAGGCTGACATTTTGTTTGACAAAGCCACTTGTCATTGAAAATAATCTGAAATAATCTGAAAATGGGATGAGCTCTGAGTCCTTGAATGAGTATGTGATGACTTTGTAGCCAATCAACAAATCAGTCTTTTTTACAGGATCATGGAGTGAAGGAAGATGAGCTGCAGAGTATTCTCAACTACCTGCTCACAATGCATGAGGTAGTAAAGCCATATTACACTGAAATACAACTGAGGGAACATCAGCTGATCTTGAAAATGTATTTGTACAAAAATAATAGTTATGAGTCCTAGTGATACTGATTTCTCTGAGGTGAGTCTGACTTCCTTATGATGCAGTATATTGGGTCATATAAGTATGATTGTCTCACTTGACCTAATGATGCAGTGTAGTCAAGGTGTATTTTACAAACTGTGCTGTTTTCTCATGTACCACTAGATGTCAACCTATCCACGTAGCAAGAGCAGTAGCTCATATGGCCATGCTTAGCAGCTGAAAGGCCGTGGCCTGCCTATTGTGTACCTCACAATCACACTGCTGTAGGAAATACTCTGACCAAGTACCATGCAAAGAAAAGCTCTTTAAGAAACTGATATATTTTTACTTCACATAAGCATATAGACAGAGTAATATCACAAAACAAATAACAGGAATGACCTCTTGAAAGAGAAGCAACACTGTACCTACTGTACCTGACTGAATTTATGTATAATTTCTGACAAGAATAAAGTTTAGCACTTTTAATTTATTTGCTCATTCTGCCCCTATAAATGTCTTGTGCTTATCACTCCAGTGCATTGCTAAATCCTTTTTAGCTGGGAAGACATCATGTAGTATTTAAGTCCATCAGATAAACAGCGTTGCACCAGGTTTTTATACAGACATATAATATATGAGTGGGAGTAAGTCTAATGATCGAGTAGATGAATAATTAATGCAGATTATTGTTTGCTTCGTTTGTGAGCGTGACGGCCATACATTAGCGCTGTTTTCCCCACCCGGTGTGTTCTTTCTGTGGGGTTTCCTGATGACATGGCGAAGCTGTGCTAATTGAGCTTGTATTAGCGGAGTGTTTATCACATCGCTAATGCTGCTAATGGCCCGCGGCCGGGTTTATTTTCCTAGGATGACAATTTAATGGACGTGCTGCAGCTGCTGGTGGCCCTGATCTCAGAGTACCCAGGCTCCATGGTGCCGGCGTTTGACCAGCGCAACGGAATACGGTACGTCTCCGGTTTCCCGTGATGACGGGCCGTAAGGCACCACAGCTCTGAGTTGACAGAACCGTCACATGGCCCGTTGTGTTGCGGATAAAGTCTGGTGTCAGTGGAACAAAACTAAGCTGGACCAGAACACAATTATGGTTACAAGGCCTGTTCAATACTGTTGGACTTGAGTTACACACTTAGTTACACATCTGAAAATGTGTTTGATCTCTAATCCTAATCACATTCGTGGCTTTAAAAAAAAAAATAAATACCTGCACATACTACCAGACACAAAACCACATAAATAAATATGACCCAATCCTGATCATAACACAAGTTAAAACAGTATGTCCAGTGATCCCGTCTTAGCTGGAGATTGGTTCTTAATGACCTGTGCACTGTGTTTGACTGAAACCAGTTGAACATTGAAAAACATCTGTGGGTAACAGCAGATTTTTTGGGGTGCGCTGATATTTTTCTCTGCAGTCTCATTTCCTGTAATTACGTAATAAGTTTAGAGTCGCAGTACATTATGCCATTTAACACAGTTTTAAAAATTAATCACGTTAGTTATGTTAATATTACATTTAAAAGGAAACCGTGTTGGGATGAGATCACTGCAGTCCCATTTGTGCAGATATAGGGCACATTTAAACCCGCGTAAGAGGATTTGTGTTAATAAATTATTGACAGAAGCAATCTTCATTAAGGACAGATGTGACATAATTGTGAATAACATGAAGAAACAGAAATTCCTCCCTTTCCACTCAATCTGCTGCAACAACACCTGCATATTTTCATATTCTGTTATTCATCTTTCACAGAATTAAATTGTGTGGTTTAAAATAGTTGAAAATTAAATTTAAAAACAACATCTTGTGCATTCAGAAGTTTATGTATGTATTATAATTTCATTTGCTTCTATGGGATGATTAATGTCTATGATAAAAAATGCTAAAAGAAGATTGAATGAACAATTTTCAAATAAAAAATTATTTTTAAGAAATTAGAAATAATTTGTAATAAAATAGTAATAATTAATAGTAATCCTACATAAAACAAAACAAAAAACTACACATAAAATAAGATGTATATTTGTCATCTGATGTCATGATTTTGTTTTCTTAAATGGTTTTATATGAAATGAGTGTATATACTGTATATCTCTTTTGTGTTTTTTAGAGTAATCTATAAGCTTCTTGCATCTAAAAGTGAAGGGGTTCGAGTGCAGGCCCTCAAGGTCCTGGGGTTCTTTCTGAAGCATCTGCCTCCTAAGTAAGTGCAGTATGAGACAGCATTCAAAAGGACAGATTCATTTTCCCACAGAGTCACACCTTATACTTGAAGTATTTATGCTTGCTTTGTATTTTTCCCCTTCCTTTGATTTTCTGAAATTTTGTCTTAAAAAATCAGAGATGAAGGTATAAGTACACATTTCAAACCCTCAAACTTGAATACAATGAATCCACTACATTTGGCTGTTGGAGCAAATGTTTGTGGGGAACTCCAACCAAATGTATAAGTATTTATAACAGTGTATGGTATTCACGGGATTAGAGTATATCGATCTTCGTAGCACACAAATGAAAGAATGTATGTATTCTCACAGCACACACATTTACAGATATTAACATTTGCACACAGTACACACATTCATGGACCTACATTTTCACAGAGCATACACATTTACAGATATAAATTTGCACATAGCACATATGTGCTTCTCAGGTTGAGGCTGATAGCTGGTGCACATTCAGATGACATGCTGCGGGAATGTAAGATTATTAAAAGAGCCTTTCCTCAGACGTGGACTGCCGTAGTCCCGGAAGGCTGTTTGAATAAGGAATTAGCCTCTGTGAGGCCTTTGCTCGTTTGCAAAGCAATTAAGAGCCCGTTGGGCTAAAACACTTGATTGGATACCAGTCACGAATGTATTTTTCGTAGCTCATTTTGGTCTGCAAGCTTTGATCAGAATTTCCCCGGCAGCTGGGAAAGACCTCTCAGACGTCTCGTAGGTTCTCCACTCTCACGCCTGCAACCATGCACCCAGCTCTCTCTTCACTGGTCTCAGATCAGGCTGTTCTGTTCAGACGTGCTTTTTAATCCTCCTTGATCTTTGCAAAACTGCAGCGGTGTATTAATATTTAACATCTGAGATGGAAATGAGTTTTTTGTTTTTGAGGGTCTTTTTTAAACTTTATGCTTGCTTTTATAAATTCATATTTTTGGGGTTTTGCAGATTTTGGGGTGGAGGCCCCCAAGGCTTTTGTGCGCACGTGTGTATCCGTGTGTGTATGCGGATGTGTGTGTGTGTGTATGCGTGTGTGTATGCGTGTGTGTGTGTGTGTGTGTGTGTGTGTGTGTGTGTGTGTGTGTGTGTGTGTGTTAGTGTGCATGGAATAGGACATAGCAAGCAGACAGTGGACAGCTGTGTGTGTGTTTGTGTGTGTGCGTTGCAGGAGGAAGTCTGAGGTCATGCTGAGCCATGGCCTCTTCTCCCTGTTGTCTGAGCGGCTGACCCTCCAGTCCGGCCAGTTCACCCTGACCACGTACAACGTCCTGTTTGAGGTCGGACACTGCCCGACACCTCCCTCTGTCGTCTCACGTAGTTCTGAGCATTTCATTTCACTGTTATTAAATTAAATATAAAAAAACTATATGGACCTTTAATACTACTGCTACCACTTTTAATAATGTTGTGTGTAGCATTTTGTCTGATTTTGTAACTGCTGCTAGTTGGACTTGTATTTCTTGTATTAGTGCTATCAGTAAGCCTGTTTAACAGAATTACTAGCTGGTGTCTTATTTCTCCATTTGAGCGTAGTTGTTCTCTTCAGATTCAGATCCTCTGTCACATGGCCTCCTTGAAGTGAATCTCAACAAAACAATTATGATGATTATGGGTAGCACTGTAATTAATCATTTTACACAATTCAAATCCTTATTTGTCCTTGCATTATATATTATCATGTTGCATATTACTGTTATTACTATTGAATGACTCTGTTATGACATGGAAATGCTCATGCAGTTTCTGTGTTCTTCCCATTGTTTAATTTCCTTTAAGATGAGTTGAGTGTTTAGCCCTCTGATCTGAGGGGCGTCTCTTTCCCTGCCTGTGAGCAGGTACAAGGTGCTGATGGCGTTTCTCTGTCTCTGCAGATTCTCACAGAGCAGCTCAGCACACAAGTCATTCACAAACAGCACCCAGACCCTGACTCTGCAGTCAAGATCCTCAACCCACGTGAGTGCGCCTAAGCATACCTGTACCTGCAGCAGTCTGAGAACTTACCTAAACATACCATACCGAATATAGTCTGGTAACATACCTTAGCATGCCTGTACCTATGACAGTCCAAGAACATACCTCAACATACTTACAGCAAACAAGTTCACATTCTGTTTTAAGAGGTAGGCATAAAATAAACCTGTAAAAAGCAAGGCATATATGATAACAATGATCTTGATTGTCCTGGATCATTGTGGCAGTACATTATCAGAACGCAGTCCTAAGAATAATTGGACAGACCAGTCATTTTATGAGTCATTTTATCCCTTTGGTTACTAAAAACAGTCTCTTTGCTTTTCCTAATGTAGTTTATTTTATAACTAGTATCTTTTAAATGTGGGCAGTGTTAATATTTATAAAATGGCCAGCTGATAAACCAAAAAGTGTGTTTATTGTATTGCATAAGTGATTTTTTTAAATGGAGGAGATTTGCTTTGAAAGCACAGACATGAATAGAGCCATAGTGGTGTTTTTCTATGTGGCTCATTAGAGGCCTTTTGTTTCTGATGCTGCAGAATGAGCTGAAATTGCAGCTCTGGTTCTGATCATTCTGTCATCCAATCCTAACCTCATGCAGTCTTACACAGTGTGCCTTTGATTGTACTTGTCACTTCTAGAAACCCCTCATTTGGGGCAAAATCTGCAGACTTACTAAAGTTTGCTGTTTTGTTAAAACCTTAAGCAAAATAGACGGCAACAAATCTGGGCTATTCACGGGGTGAAATTGACTCAGATGACCTGGTGTATTTCATAATGGACTTAAATTATGTGTATTATAATTATTTTTGCATATGTGTATGTCTTTGTGTGTATATGTGTGTGAGCATCTGTGTGTTTTGTGTGGGTGTGTGCTTTTCATGTGTGTTTACGCTTGTGGGTGTGGTGTGTGTGTGTGTGTGTGTGTGTGTGTGTGTGTGTGTGTGTGTGTGTGTGTGTGTGTGTGTGTGTGTGTGTGCACGTGTGTGTTTGTGCGTGCTTGAATGTGTGTTTTGTTTTTGCCTGTACGTGTGTGGGTATGTGTTTTAGTGCGTCTGTGCTTCTGTATGCGTGCACATGTGTGCATGTGTATATGCATGCATGTACTTGTGTGTGAATATGTATTTTTGTGTGTGTGTGTGTATGTTTGTGCATATGTGTTTTGTGTGTTTGTGTGTGAACAGACAGTGTATCCGTGTGTGAGCACATGCTGCTGTTGGATGCAGTTCCACAGGCTTTGTTTCCTCTTGGCTTTGTGTCTTTTGATCCTAATCGGCTCTGAAGCCCCAGAGTGGCTTTGATTGCCGTCTTTAGTAACGTCAGACCCGATTAAACAAATGAAGGAAATACCGTTTCCCCCAAATTACCCCTGAAAAACTCAGACCAAATGCAGAATGGAAAAAAGTCCAAATACAAGCAGAGGTAATTTTCTACTGGGAAGGTTCAGTGACTCATAATTTGAAGGAGAAACAACACAAAACATCACTGGCGGGGTTCTGTTCTTTCAGGATGAGTGAAATGCAAAACCCACAGCTCAGCCAAATGGACACTGACACTGTCTACATTATTCATCTAAACTTCCAGCCTCCTCTGTTTTGCCAAATGGCAGATTCCAGGGAAACATGGGCTTAACTCTCAAACTAAAGGGGGACCAACGCTGTCATATGGATACATTTCTTTTTATGGTTTTGTTACTTTTGCCACCACTTTCATATTGAGGTGTCTAGTGTACACATGCAAAGGGGGCGATCTATGAGCTTGCCAGAGAGGGATCAGAGGTGGGTAGGGACTGTTTTCGGTTTCTGTAATAGTATTGCCCTTTAAATGTGGAGAAAAATATAAAACGAATTGGATATAGATAATTTAATCCTTCACAGTTCATTTCATCCAAAGTTATTGCAGAATTGTTGCATGATGTTTGCAGGATCAGGAATGGCTGTTAATGAAGTCAAAATATATTTGATGTGTCTTTGATGTGTTTGATATTTATATGAATCAATGAGATAGCTCCCTTTTATTAGCAGACACAGCAGGAGCACAGAAAAGTTGACATACAACGCCCTGCATCAGAGGATAATGTTGTGAAAGGGAGCGATGAAAGCAGCCGATTATGCAATGGAAGCGGGCGATAACGCAGTGAAATTTGGTGGTAACACAGTGAAATCAGTAATGTAAAAGGTAGGTTATAAGATGTGCGCGTTGCTCTGGCAGAGATCCTGAAAGTGGTCGCGGCCCTGTTGAAGAGCTCACCCCAGAACGCTGAGAGCATGGAGGTGCGGCGGATCTTCCTGTCAGACATGATCAAACTGTTCAACAACAGCCGAGAGAACCGCAGGTAAAGATCTCCGTCCCGCTGTGTGTGTGTGTGGGTGTGTGCAGCTCCTTATGGTGTGTGTGTGTGTGTGTGTGTGTGTGTGTGTGTGTGTGTAGGCACGCATGTTTGTGTCTTTGTATGGTTCCTTATAAGCACTTTATGTGTGTGTGCATGTGTGTGTGTGTATTTACTTAGTTGTGTTTATTTGTGTTACGTCTCTCACCGCTGCTCTCTCCCTCTGTTTGTGTGTGTGTGTGTGTGTGTGTGTGTGTGTGTGTGTGTGTGTGTGTGTGTGTGTGTGTGTGTGCGTGTATTTGTGTGTGCGTGTGCGTGTGTGTGTGCGTACAGGAGTCTGCTGCAGTGCTCCGTGTGGCAGGAGTGGATGCTCTCGCTGTGCTTCTTCAACCCGCGGAGCAGCGAGGAGCAGAAGATCACGGAGATGGTGTACGCCATCTTCCGCATCCTGCTCTACCACGCCGTCAAGTACGAGTGGGGCGGCTGGCGCGTGTGGGTGGACACGCTCTCCATCACCCACTCCAAGGTTTGGATCCCAAAACGTCCAACACACAACAGCGCTCTCATGTCTGTACAGCTCGACACAATACAAATTTTATAGACTGTGCATACAGTGCATACTTCAGACCAGCTGTGGGATAGCGCAATCTGTGGAGTAGTTTGTGGTCCAAATGAAATTAGATATCCTCCCATTGTGTATGGAGTTTCTATTTTTTCAAATTGAACTTAGATAAACTAAAAGTCCTGGTGCTTATTATTGAAAACTTTCTTCCTCATATTAAGTTTCATTCTTTGCTCCAGGGCAGTGAAGTAATTTGACTGGTGTCAGATTGTGGTTTTGGATCTGAACACTGGCAGATTTTAGCCTGAGGCACTGATTTTTTTTTTTTTTGCCCCAGGTACTTTCTACCCTTGACAACAGATCTAAGATCATCTTGCCCACCCAGAGTTCTAATCCCAACCATTTAATGTACATTTCTGACCCTGGATCAATTACTAAGAGCAGAAAGTGCCTACGTTGACTTTTTTTGGCTGTTTGATATCTCTGGTTTAATGAGGGCAGTTGGCCACTAGGAGGCACAGCTGCTCTGTGGGGCAGTGAGCTTCGCATTCAGACAGGAGTATTTGTGCTGAAATACACCATTAATGGTACTCATACATGTTTCTAAGGAAGAGGCTTCATGTAATGAGCATACAGATGCTAGCTGGTCGACTGATATATAATTACAATCAATTCATGGATTACAAGTGTAGAGAGGAAAAATAATTCAAGAGCTAATTCTGTTGTGCCATTGTAATAGAAATAAGCTCACATAAGCATGTCTTTTTTTTTCTTTATTTCTTGTTTGAACAACTTGTGCCATTTTGCTGATCATGTTAAGGATTAGTGCTATATTATACAATGAAACTGTGCAGATAAGGAACATCTTTCACAGGCTGCATGAATTCTCATCAGTCTGATCCTACTGCTTTTATTTCAGTAGGCTTATCATTTTCTAAAGCAAATATATAATAAATAGCACAGGTTCAAGAGCTGAATCGCTATACTAGATTTTCATTTTCCTAAACAAAACAAAGTGCTAAATAATTTGCTTTTGTATACATAAAACGTGATTAAAATATCTAACATTTTTACCAGTATGTGAATACGCAGTATGCATATACATGGGTGTGTCAATATGTATTTTGAAGTACTAAATTCCGTGTACCGTGCAAGTACAAGTATGACATTTTTTATTTGTGATTTTGTCAAATTTTGTGTTTTTCTCACAATCTATTTTTAAGTCGCTTTATCAAAGTGTAAACTTGTAATTTTTGGTTGAAGTAAGATGTGATTTATTTAGCATTGAAAGGCACTGTGGGTTTATTTTGGTGTAAGCGTGCCTTTTGTGGAGGCATGGTGTAATATAATTGAAGTAACAGGCTCAAACTCACTGCTGTGGTGAAAGTGTAAAGAAATTGATCACGCGTTTCAGGTTGAGACAGGCTGTAATTGCCTTTTTCCTATAATTGCACAAGATTAATGCTGGTTCTGCTTGGCCCTGTTTACAATAACCCAGCTCTAATCTAAAAACAGTGCTCGTCAGGCGAGCTCCCAGACTGTGAATTCGATAGGCGCACCAGTGCTACCCATCAAGATACATGCATCTGCTATAAAAAAAGCTAAAGAAACTCAATTGCAATTTTATTGTCCAGTTTGATAGATTTCCTGCCACCTCTGTAGCAGCAGAGCAGTTTGTCACTGTAGCTCTCTCCTCTCACTGCTGCGGGGCTGAGCAATCTGTGTGTGTGTGTGTGTGTGTGTGTGTGTGTGTGTGTGTGTGTGAGTCTGCATGTGGGTCTCTGTGTGTCTGTATGTGTGCGTCTGTGTGCGAGTATATATGTGTGTGTCACTATTCATGTTTGTGTACGTATATGTGCATATGCCTGTGTGTTAATCTGTGTGCTCTTTAATGTATGTCTGTGTTTTTGTCATGTGTGAACAGGTCTGTGTGTGTCTGTGTGTGTGTCTGCATCACAGGAGCAGTTCCTCCTCTTTCTGGGGATCCAGGTGTCCTGCTCAGGAGTGTGCATAGAATTTGAGAAAATAAGAGAAAGACTCACACATTTCACCAGGCCATCAGGATTATCACAGTAAATATAAACATATGTGAATTTGTGAGATGTTTCCGCTCTCTATGTTTGGCTGGTTTTTACCACGTGACATGTTTTTCTGTGCAGATGGAAATCATTGCTGCACCAGATTGATTAGTATAGGTTGAGTATATAACTATGTAAAAATATGGTGTAAGATGCACTCCTCATGTGGTCATTATATATTAGTATAAATGAGAGAAATTCTCTGAAATACTTCCTCCTTATTTCATCTTTTGCAAACAACTGCAACCAATAAAGTTGCAAATGAAATTAATATCTGCTTACTTTGAAACTAGTTTTATATTGCTTTAAAAACCACTTTGAGTACATTTTTCAAGTGGATATCAAACAAATAAAATTGTGTTTAATTTTGCCTTAAACAAACCATAAAACAACAGAAAATATGCCCTGTCCAGTGAGCAGTACAAAATGTCTGATATAAAGCTAGCCTTCAGTGTAAGTCCATGACTGATACCATTTGATTGTGTGGTGATGATCAGAGTTTTCACTGGATCAGATGAGAGAGATTAATATGTTGTATGGATCTGTATCAGGTTGGTCCTGCTCCTCTTGTAGCTTAGTGGCCTCACTGGGTGTCCTGCAGTGAGCATGGAGAACTGGTTGGAGTTTAAGATGGAGGAGAGGGGTGGTGGGGGAGCTCAGGTCAAGATGGTGGGGGTGGTGGATTTGGTCCAGTTGGGGTCAGGAGAGTGAGGGTGAGGGACTGGAGGAACTGGTGGAGTGGGGCAGTGAGACCCCCCCAGTGCTTTAGCAAATGTTCCTGCTTGGACAGCCGGCCGAAAGTAGCTCCTCCTCCTCTTCAGACACTCACTCATACACTAATACACATTCATACATGCGTTCACTGTCAGATTCTGGTTTGGAAACGAAACAATCGCGGATCTAACAAATGAAGTGTTATGATCTGAGCTTTGGTTGGGAGGCCCTGTAACTGAGCTGAGGACTGTCCCGTTACCACAGAGACTGCTGCCATTACAGATTCCACACTGTCCTGTCAGGAGAGGTTATCATTGTGCCATAGCACTTTCACTCTTCATCTGTATTTTATGTGGGAGGTGTGCTGCTTCATCTTTCGCAAGAGAAATCATGAAAATAATGTCCTATAGTATGGTGGTGGATGCATGCAGGCACGCACACAGATTTGCACATGCACGCATGCTCCAGCTGGCTGTGTCCCCTGTGCGTTCCTAGAGCAAGCCCTTGCAGAATCCCCATGCACCACCCTCAGTCAATGCAGCCCCTCGCTCCTGCATCTAATAGGCAGGGGAAAGTGATTTGCGAAAAAGTTACTCCACGGTGCATTGCCCAGCAAACGGCATTGATTTTGTTGGGAACTACTCTGAGCTAATCCAATTAGGGTGTGCTCCAATTCTTATTTCCCTTTTGTTCTGTGGTTTCACTCTATCTATTGATCTAAATGGGGGCCTTGGACTCCCGAACCAAACTCTGAGTGTGTGTGTGTGTTTGTGTGTCTGTCTACAGGGTTTGCATTTTTCTATGTCTGGAGGGTGTGTACATGCGTTTGTCTCTATTTTTAGAGTGGGTGAATGTGTCTGTAGTGATGTGAGTCTATGCATGTGTGCGTGCATATCTGTTTATGTCTGCCTGTGGGAATATGTTGTGTATGTCTTGCTCAGTGGTACACCACCCAGACCATCACTGTAAAGACTGCGGTTTGGTGACTGGTCTATGTTTAAGAGAAATGTCTATCTGTGATCAGCGATCTGTAGCAATGAGCAAGAAAGCGCTACTCATTTTAATCTGCCACCATAGGGCCGGTGGTGTGTCTTTGATTATGTGTATGAAGGTGGGATACATACAGTACCTGGAAAATGCTTTTTCATGTAATTTGATATTTAATGCTTTACAGCAGAAGTCAATCATTTATATAAAAAAAACGTAGGTTGGACGGTAGTTTGGATGGTTTTCTCTACTGTGTGATTTGGCACGGGGGCATCCAGTTAACATCATGTTAGCTGTCACATTATGAAACCACACTGTTTTTGTATATTAATGCAAACGTTTCTCCCGGCTGTGCCGCTCCTTTTGTTGTGATTTCTTCCTCCGAGATGTAGGGCTGAATTTTAAATGAGATTGGATTGAAGGCGATGTCAGGGGCCTCCCAGGATAGGTCACATGTTTGCAATTGGAACTGGTGTTTCCAAAATGCTGGACTCTGTTACTCAAAGTGGTACTTTCTCCCCACTCTAACTCTGCACGTCAGGCCAATTTTAATGGCATTTAATGGCATATTTCCATCTCTACATATCCTGGATCTGCTATGAAATCATGCGGTGTATTCCAGAAGAGCTGTGCTACATTAGAACAGTGTGATGTGCACCTCGATTGAGTACTGTTACTTACTTAATATCGAATGTCAAATTAAGCTGAAATAAATGGAACTGCAAAAGCTGTGATTGTTGGCCTGTTGAAAAAAAAATCTTTAACTACTGGGGCATTTAGAAGCTCTCTGCCTGGAGAAAACAACTATAGATTAACAATCAAGCGATGTGGAAGATTAATGAGCAGCCTTGTAGCCGGCTAATTTAGAACAATAACTCCTAATTAATTGCGTATAATACGGTTTTCTTTTACAAATGTAGATGCCTGTAGGTAGAACGGTAAAGTGTACCATGGTGAATTTTCCCCCGGCCTGCTTTGACTTTCTGTCTGCAGAGCCACTGGGATGAATGTAGTGTAAGTAATGAGGAGTCGCTGTTGCCTGTTGAGTGTGCGTCAGTGCTCTCTGCAAGGCAAGCGAATACACAACAGAATCTAATCAGCGATCGCAGACATGCTGTTTCCCCCTTAAATCTCATCAGGCTCGTCGTTCCATGCGATGTGTTCGCTGTAACCGATGTGCCTCGCTGCGGGATGTTGTTTAAAGATCGCAGTGATGCACGTCATGCCATTGTGCTTGAATTCGCGTAGACGTTGATCTTTTTTTAGTCGGTTTAGTCTGAATTGCACCAGATGAATCAAACGCAGATAAAACAGTGAGGTAATGTTAACTTAAGGAAATTAAACCAGTTGCTTCTGTTTTAAATGGAAAAACTCTAGCTTTCTCTTGTGATCCTTGTGACATCTTACTTCGTGGAGTTAGAAGAGAAATAGGGTTTCCAGAAGATCACCAAATTGTTTTTTTGTGTCTTTTTCCAGGTTACTTTTGAGCAGCACAAAGAGAAATTGGCAGGCATGCTCAAGGAGCACCAGAGAGAGGGGTCGGACCGCATCAGAACGGTCTCAGGGTCCAGCAGGGATGCGGAGCCCCAGACCCAGACCAATGGGGAAGAAGTGCCTCCGTCGACCATCATTGAGCTGACCGTGGAGGGTGTGGTCGACACACCTTCCCTCAGCGATATTGATCAGGAGCGGTTGCCCATCATCATGGCCAACATCCTAGAGAGAGCCGCAGATGAGGAGGAATGTGCCCAGGAGGAAGGAGGTCAGACTCCCAGTGACAGTGCAGGAAAGTCCCAGGATGTGCCTGTAGAACCCGAGGGCCTAGCTGCAGACGCTTCTGTGAGTACAGAGGCAGGCACTATGACCACTGAAGAGCAGGAGACCACAGTGGAGCTGTCTGATGCCAATGAAACTAAGCTTGAAGCACTGAGCAAGAAGGGAGCTGTGGGTGACAGTGAGGAAGCTGCAGGTGAGAGTGAAGAGGCTGCAGGTGACACTGTGGAGGCTACAGGTGACACTGTGGAGGCTACAGGTGACACTGTGGAGGCTACAGGTAACAGTGTGGAGGCTACAGGTAACAGTGAGGAAGCTGCAGGTAACAGTGAGGAGGCTGCAGGTGACACTGTGGAGGCTGCAGGTAACAGTGTGGAGGCTACAGGTGACACTGTGGAGGCTGCAGGTAACAGTGAGGAGGCTGCAGGTAACAGTGAGGAGGCTGCAGGTGAGAACGCAGAAGTTGTAGGTGAGAGTGGAGAAGCAGCAGATGAAAGCACAGAAACAGCGGGCGTCAGTTTGGAAGCTGCAGGTGACAGTGCAGACACTGCAGATGACGGTGTGAAAGACGCTGGAGAAAGTGCAGAAACAGGGACTGCTGTCAATGATGAGGACCTAGTGGAAGTCTCGCTCATCAATGACCAAGTAGAGGTTAGTGTCAACAGTGTGAAGGACCCCGCCTTCGTTTCTGCCACCGTTGTAGCAGCGGAGGAGGAAGAGGAGGGTGTTACACAGAAACCTGATGATGAAGCAGGAGCTAAGCTTATAGGGGAAGAGCAGCCAGTGAGTGAAGCAGGAGCTAAGCTTATAGGGGAAGAGCAGCCAGTGAGTGAAGCAGGAGATGCGCCTATAGAGGAAGAGCAGCCAGTGAGTGAAGCAGGAGCTAAGCCTGCAGAGGAAGAGCAGCCAGTGAGTGAAGCAGGAGCTAAGCCTGCAGAGGAAGAGCAGCCAGTGAGTGAAGCAGGGGTTAAGCCTGTAGAGGAAAAGCAGCCGGAGAGTGGAGAAGGAACTGAGGAACCTGTAACTGAAGCTGCCACACCCACAGCACCTAACCCCAGCCAGGAGAATCTGTCCTCCGAGAGACCAGACACCCCCGTCTCCCAGGACACTGACGGGCCTGACTCCAACGTCACTGAGGGCGCTGATAGGCCGGATCCTGCTGTCATTGAGGGCACTGATAGGCCAGACCCCTCTGTCACCGCAGATACCGATAGGCCAGACCCCTCCGTCACCGCAGATACCGATAGGCCAGACACCTCCGTCACCACAGATACCGATAGGCCAGACCCCTCCGTCACCACAGACACTGATAGGCCAGACCCCTCCACAGTAGAGGAGATGAAGATGGAAGCGGCAGCTGGAAGGAACACTCCAGAGAGTGCTGGCCCTGCCGCTAAGACCAAAGAGATGAAGATCGCCCGCCTGGATGTGTCCAGCGTGGCCTCCGACACAGAGAGGCTGGAACTGAAGGGACAGCCATCGGAGGTACGGCTCGGTTTCCCACTGAACTGTGTCTGTAAACTGCGTCTGATCCTAATGTCTGGCTCTATTGTCATAAGGGGGTCTGTGCATGTTGAAGATCTCAGTTTACCTGTTGCACCTTACCAAAGAACGTACCTGCAGTTTTCGTTAGTGCTAGCTCTTGTGTTTGCTCGGTGCAGGATGCCAGCCAAGGCCAGGCAGCAGCCCTGAGTTCCAACCCACAAGCTAAGGAGTCCTCCTCCTCAGACCGGTCCACTATGTTCCGTATCCCAGAGTTCCAGTGGTCCCACATGCACCAGCGGCTGCTGACGGACCTGCTGTTCTCCATCGAGACGGATGTTCAGATGTGGAGGAGGTGAGGGGCGGTAGCGTCTCCCCTGTTTGACCCTGTTAGGCGGTCTAAGGAATTCACCTTCAATGAAATCACAAAGTCCCCGCAATGCAGATGTGTATTCTGTATGTGTAGGTTAAATATGGTGGTGAAATATAGCGATAATGCACTTTTACAGTCTTTATGTGTGCGTTGCCTCAGGTGCACAATCTGACCTGAAGGTCACTGAGAGCATGTCACCCTGTGTTTTGTATTAATGGTTCCTTCTACGCCAGTTGTGGATAAAGCTGTACCCCAGGCCTCACGCCCCTGATCTTCCCTCCTCTCTCCAGCCACTCCACCAAGACGGTGATGGAGTTCGTCAACAGCAGCGAGAACGTCATCTTCATGCACAACACGGTTCACCTGATGTCACAGGTGGTGGACAACCTCATCATGGCATCTGGAGGGATCCTGTCTCTGCTATCTGCTGCCACCTCCTCTTCTGTGAGTCAGATCTGAGGAATCTCTCTCTGCCTCCTTATATCTGCCCTTAACCTTTCAGGCTCCATTCAAACAGTTAAACAACTTATGTAGTTGGTGGTGCAGCTTGGTTCTCCCCTGGCTCTACGTTTGAAGCAGTGGGATGTTTCTCAGCATCATTGCGTTCCTTGTGTTCCTCATGCGATCCCTCCCCGTGGTTCCCCTGGCAGCACGAGCTGGAGAACGTGGAGCCGGCGCAGGGCCTGACGGTGGAGGCCTCCGTCACCTTCCTCCAGAGGCTGGTCAGCCTGGCGGACGTGCTGATCTTCGCCAGCTCGCTCAGCTTCACCGAGATCGAGGCCGAGAAGAACATGTCCTCAGGGGGCGTCCTGAGGCAGTGCCTTCGCCTGGGTAACCCCCCCTCCCAATCCACCCCCGCCCCACCCCCAGCCTGGCTTCACACCCAGCACCCCTCCCTCCACGCACGGCAGCTTTCCTCTCCATAACCATATTATTCTAACCCTCCTCACTGCGGAGACATGAAAGGGCGGGCGCGCTTATCCGCTTCGCCGTAATGGTCTCGGACGTAGCCTTGGGTCCTGGGCTCTTTATACCCCATTGTGATAAAGCTGCAACGCCAGCAATAAGGCTGAACGGAATCAAAGACTGAAGCACCTACATTATTCATTTCGCCCAGCCTCTCCACACACATTCCCCAGCGTCAGCTTCGCCCTGAGTCTCGGTGTGATTAATAAAGCTGTCCTCATCAGCTCTGTTTGGGCAGCGCCACATACGCCCGCACTCTCTGCCTTTACCCTCTTAAATACGGCCTATGAAATATGGGGTAAACAAAATGGTTGTGAGTATACTTAGCTGTTAAATTGGAGCCACATTATCATTATATTTATATCTGGCTGCAGTGATGGTGAGAGAGAGAGAGGGAGAAATTGAAGCCTGACTTGACTCTTGCTTTCGAAAGCTGGGTTTTATGGAATTAATATTTGATGAGGTATGTGCTCCCTGTTGCTGCTGTGTAATCTGATTTCTAGGCCTGTAACAAGGTCTCTCCTGTTTCTCTTTATAAATGGTTATATGAACGCGCGCTGTAATGGAAAAAGCTAGTCCATTCCAGCCGGAATAATTCCTATAATCTAAACGTTTCAGAGTTTACATTTGTCAGTTGTCAGGGAGAGCGAACGCGGAATACAAAATCCTGTGCTTAAATATGATGTGCAATACATCAGATTAGAAACTGTAAGTGCTTTGCCGTGGCAGGAGAGTACCTGACGTTACCAAACACTGAGCAGAAAATGATGCATGCTAAATTGAGTAGCGTGCCGTGTAGTGCCCCACAGACCTCTTTACTGCAATCCATTACTACAGTCCCATTTCGCTGATACAAGGCTCTTGTTTGTATGGTGTAAAACATGTCCTGCTTTCTCCTCTTTCCCTCTGTCTGCCCGTCTCCCCATCTCTTGCTCCCCCTCTCTTTCTCTCCCCCTCTCCCATCCCCCCCTTTTCTTTCTGTCTCCCCCTCTCCCCCTCCTCCCTGCCTCTCTCTGTCTGCTCCTCTCTCCCTCTCTCCTCCTCCGGCAGTGTGCGCAATGGCTGTGCGGAGCTGTTGGGAGAGCCAGCAGCACTCCCGCTTCAAACCCGGCGCGGAAAACGCCTGGGGGCAGAAGGCCGGGGGCGCTGCCAGATCGGGTCCCTCCCAGGCAAGTACCTCCCCCCTCCTCCATCGCGCACGGTCTCCGTCTCACTGTGGTACAGGGGCAAGAAGGAGACGTGTCATTACAGACAGGGAGAGGTGCGAGTTCAGCTGCCATAAACCTGTTTTAGTGAAGCCTGTTATGCACTCTCACACTGCACACTTAAGGGTGAATAAACACCTGAACCAACCCTGTCACTCCACTTAAATGTCCCATCATGCCTTATCCCCGTACCTGCTCCTGTAATCCCAGAATAGGCCTGTAGGGGCGCTCTCTGCATCGTTCGCTCTCTGCAGCCCTGAAGGAGAAGGATAAATATTGTGAGGGTCTGTAGTTTGCTTTAATGGAATTGGTAGACCTTGTGGGTGTTATTCTTTAGGTTACATGTTTCTTAGGAGCATTCTGTTCAAAAGCACATGTGCCTGGAGGACTGGTCAGGTCCCACTGTTGCAACTCGCAAACCTTATTGCCTTAGCTTTCCTGTCCTCCTGATGTTTATGTCAGGCAAATTTTTTGATAACCACTCTGTCATGGCAAGTACAAACATTTTTATTTCCTCACAATGTTAAGGTGTTATTTAAACAGACACCCACAGTTCTGATAAAGAGTTCATGAGCTTAATCTCCAGTTAGGTGTGAAATAAGGTTTTGTGATACAGTAGAGTGGAGAGCCATTATCCTGGAGAGTGGTCCATGCTGCCTCTGTAGCACCTCAGCCTTTGCCATTGCTCTGTCATTACTGTCAGTCACATGGTTAAAGCTGCATTGGCGAATGAGACTCAGGAAGGAATGGTAAGGAGGATTGAGAGTGAATATGCTCAAACCTGCCCTATGCCTGGTTTTGGCATCTCACAGAGTCCTGGGGACATGGGGACCGGAGGGACATTTCACTTTGGAGATGTGGACCAGCTACTGGAGGACATAGACATCAGCCGGCTGCGGGCAGTGGTCTTCAGAGACATGGTGAGTTCAGATGCGTGCACATACACCCACACAATACAAGCACACCCACAATGCATGCACGCACACAAGAGATACATTCTCACACACACACACACACACACACACACACACACACACACACACACACGTGAAATACATGCACATGCACACTGCACTCACACAAACTATATATACATACTACACTCCCATGCACTACATGCACCAAACATACACTACACTCACACTGCGCACATACACACACACGCTTGCACTGGGCCAGTATACAGCTGGTTTCACCCCCTGTTCAGGAGGACAGTAAGCAGGCACAGTTCCTGGCCCTGGCGGTGGTCTACTTCATCTCCGTCCTGATGGTGTCCAAGTACCGGGACATCCTGGAGCCCCACAACGAAAGGGGACGAGTCCAGCGCAGTCAGTCCACCAAGAGCACAGGTACTGCAGCGCCCCCTGCTGCCACACTACATGTGTTATATATAGCGATCCTCAATAATGTATCACAAATTTTATAATGATCAAAAATCACCAGAAATGGTTGTTTCTCTGAAAATAAGACTCGTGAAGTGGAACTGGGCTGTGAGCCCTCTTGTGTTCTGCCTGCAGGGGCAGGTGGGGGCATCCAGGCCACACTGGACAACGGGGTGTCCCCCCAGAGGAAGGACTCCGGCATCGGGGACGAGCAGGGCTCCTTCGCTGCCAGCGAGGCGGAGTCGCAGGCGGGGGCCGGCTCCAGGCCGGATAGTGTCAGCGAGGTGGCCTCCGCTCAGTCCTCGGAGGCGAAGAGCCGTCAGGGCACGCCCCCGGTCAACGTCAAGGACATCCTGCGCAGCCTGGTCAGCGGGCCGGCCGACGACATCATGGTGGACCCCAGCCTCCTCCCGCCCGCCTTCCTGGGGGCCGTGGGTGACTCCGCCAGGGACAAATCTCTGCAGTTCCGCTCCTTTGACAGGTGGGCATTCCCGTGACCTCTGACCTCATATAGGACTTAGCTGCCTCATTGTTCTTGCAGCACACTAGCAGGTCAGGCTGAGCTGTGGAAACCACAGAAAACTACTGAGAATTTCTTTCACATAAAAAGCGCTTATGAAGAAGTTAGCTTCTGTGTATCCTCAGAACATGCTGTCAGAAGCCCCTTTTGAGCCTTGAAGCTTTTTATTCCTGATATCCTCTGAAGAGCTGAGGCTTTTGCTGTTGAAGCATTTTCTATGCACAAACAAACCAGCTGCGGTACCTGTCTTCAGGAAAACAGATCAGAACAATGGAGGCCGCTGCCAGAGGCCTCTGGATGTGCCAAGATGTGGCCGCTGGAGGAATTCATCACTTTTCAGCATATCGCTGTTATTTACAGCCCTGCTGTCTCGTCCCGTCCTCGGTGGATCCAGGGCTTCTTCTGTTTAGATAAAAAAAAGCCCAAGTTGGAAGGATAAGTGGTGTCCCCCCGGGAGACGGCAGGGCGGTCGGGGTTTTAGTGGGAACCTCTGGAGCTGCAGACGGGGAGATGTGCCGGACGACGGCCGGGGTCTGCTTTGCATTTAGGGCATTGTTCTGCGGCAGACACAAAGCGCCGCGAAAGAGCGTGTTTTTCGGCGGGAGACACCCCCCTGGTTTAGCGGAGCTTAGAACGGAGTCCCTGGAAGTGGAGCTTGTGTCTGCGTCTGCGGGGTCTCCCCCGGCCTCCCTCTGATCCCGTGTTTATCTGAGGAATGCCGTGTCAGGAATCGCCCGTCTCCTCATATCTCAGGGATTATCGGCCCGCTCTGCTGGAGAGTATAGAGTCACAGCTCGGCAGAAGGGGGCCGGGCCACGCCCCGCCAGGCCCCACGGCCCTACTCCAGAGACGGAGGCGTGCATCCTCGTTCCCAGGCCAGAGAGCCGGCCTTATCTCCAGGAGATCCACCAGGCCCGGCACAGTGAGGCCCTCTGCTTCTGCACACCCTCCACCTCCAGCTCTGATCTTTATCATCAAGCATCCCCAGCACAGTTCTTTCCAGTCTCTGAGCTCACTGAAATATGTTTTTGGGTGCGCAATTTCATTGTATTCTCTGGCTGGAGGAGTTCACAGCTGTTGAAGAGGATTAATGTGCTTTAAACAGACAGCTGAGTTGCATTTGAGGGTTCTGGTGTTTATTTTTCTCCAATGTACCATTTCTGGTGGCTGATGGCACAGATTCATTTATTCCTTCTGAAGGGAAAAATGTGGGTTTTAAAGTGTGGCTGCTTTTCAGCATTGCTACTCCAACACACTCATCCTGGAGCTGAAGTGATGGAGAACTCCACCATCGCCTCCAACACCTCCTACTCAACCGCGTGCTTATTTATTTCCTCATATATACCTCGTCCTTGTGTGTGGCGTCTTATAACAGTGCTCAGAGGGCCATACCAGTGCATTACACTCACAGCCAAACACAGGAATGCTCTTCGTGACTTAAGCAATTTACGATCTCTGTGTGTAGGAAAAAAACAGAACCTCACAGATAAAATTGGAGGGGGTCAAAGGTGAAGTATCCCTTTGATTTATTTACTGCCCCTGCACTCAGTATTTCACTGTATATCTTTGCGCGATATTCCTGTTTTGACAGTAAGTCTGCAAATATTTGCTGATACAAAGCAGAGGCTGGTAAACGATGTAGTCGCCCGCGGCGCGGCACCAAGTTGATTTACACAACGCCCTTCCATTGAGAGCCTTGCAGAGTGGAGCGTTGAAGGAGGAAAAACGCTGTCCACCGGGGCTGAGTGAGCAGCATGATACAGACAGATGGAGGTGTGTGCATTTTGTGTTAACCTGAATGTGTGAGGGTTTATCAAAAGCAGTCACGTGACACAGGACACGACAAGGCTGTCTCAATCCGGAGGTTCCTTTAGCAGGCAATGCTCTGCTGATTAACTGCCATCTAGAAGCCTTCTGCTCTAGGAGGAGCCTGTTATAGGACCTCAGCAATGAGTATAGACAAACTGCAGGAAGACAGCCAAGAAGTGAAACTGAAAGGAGGGGATTTTGGTCGAGGAACAGTCAAACAAGCATTCGAGGAGTGCCAGCGTTCACCGAGCTCATATACACGACTTCCAGGAGAGGAAAAAAAAATGGGAGATGAGAGAGAGATGGGAGAATCTTTAGGACATTCCCCCTGAGAGCAACTGATGAGTTAAAGATTTAGGAGTAGGGCCTTGCGCTAGTCTGTTTTGTGAGTCATCACACCGTGTCCTCAGAGCACCCTGGGTATTTCACTGCGGAGAGTGCGGTGGCCGTTAATCACTGGACATTCAAACGCGAATGTGGGGGGTGGGTGTCGCCTCCAAGCCTCCTTCACCCCCATGGATTTGTTGTATTGTATTCTATTGTGTTGTAATGGTATTGAGTTTTGAACAGGCCAGAGGATAATGTGTGACCCAAGGGGCCTTATGTGGCGCTTCAGAGCTTCATCTGTGGCTCTGGGAGGCTAATAAAAACAAAACATCCCATTATTAATTGGATTAATACTATGTTTAAAAATGTTGTTGTTTGGTCCAGTGAAATATGTAAAATACTGTTAGAGTAAGGGGTGTTCAGGTTATCCCTGTCATCTCACCAGAAACTTAAAAAGATCAGAGCTGTGTTTGGCAGAATAGCTGCTCCATCACATACCCCTAATGCAAAGTGCACAATGAATTACATTTTACACAAATGAGTGCTTCAGTAGGTAATAAACACATTTGACAGTCCGTGGTATAATGCATTAATCTGTTATATATAAATGTAAAATATATTATAGGCCGTTGAGAGTTACAATGGTAAATTCTACCACTTCAGGACAGCTTAGCCACCCCTGGGTTAGACCATGAAGTGAAATTACATCAGCCTTACCACAATCACGTGACCCACATCAAGTTTGAGGAAGTACACAAGTGCATGATTGTCAGGCCTCTTTGCTGGCCTATCAGTCAGCAGCAGACATGCCAGTTAGCTAGCAATTAGCGCGGTGGAGAATCGTGTTGTTCTGCCGTGCTGTTTGCATGTTTGGTATGGAATCGGTTTAAATAATTCACTAACTGCTGACCAGAACCTAAGTTTATCAATGTAACGTCTGTTGGCGTAACAGACGACCTGATGGCTGATTAATTGGCCGCAGTGCTTAGCATGAGCATGGCTAATGGAGCTGTGAATAATTTAGAGACGGGGCAGCAGAGCAGATGGACTTCACCCCGCCAGGCCCCTCTCACTGCAGTATTGTACGCCCCTGTCTGTGTGGGGAGGGTCTGTCATGCTGACTCCACTCTCCAACTGTGAACCAAGCCCAGCTTGCCCCCCCCCCCCACTTCGCGATCTCTCAGATGCAGACGTGCAATGGTCTGAGCACTGCTGGCTCTGTCTCTGCCCCCATTCCCCCCATCACAAAACCCACAAACATTTTTAGAATGAACCCTTAGTACAAAATGCCAGCTATTATTCTGCTGTCTCTGCCGGGCTGCATTCATAATTTATTGTAATTTATTTGCACGTATGTCTTTCTATGAACACAGACTTTTAATGATGGGGTTTTAGGTTTCTCGTCAGCAGTTTAATCTGCGTTGTAATAGGCCTTACCAAGGGCATTGTAAAAAAGCAGCAGCTCATTGTTAAGTGGGGTTAAAAGCATCAGAAATCCCGGAGCAGACATTCTGCGGGGCTGTTTTAATGCGAGCGTTTAGCAGCATGGTGGGAGTTGTTGCTAAATTTCTCTGTAGCGAGGCCTGCGGAAGATGCCATTAGGTAAATATCCAGACGGATGGAGCCGTCTCCGTGCTCGTGGCCGATGCAGAGAGGCCTAATTGAAATTAAGCGCTGCTCGGGGAGTGCAGTGGGCTTGGCCGGAAAGCTGCACCTAATTAGGCAGATCCCTGCATCTTTTACAGGTGGAGGAATGTTCGTTAGAGCATCCTGAAACATCACCTTAATGGGGCTGGGATTAAACATTTTGATTGCTAAACCAGAAGACCGTAAAAAGAAAAAAATAGAGACAAGCCGCTTCAGCGTTTATGTACTCGGTTGAATTGTGGGTACTGTAGTGTCTGTTCCGATCGCATCGAGGTGCGTGTAACCTCCTGTCTTAAATCAGCGCGCACTTTCCTGTGACCTGAAGCTGACAACGTAACGGTGGATTTTCCCAGCTGCCTTTGGGCGGGGAATTCTTCTCGTTCCTCCGCGGGGAGTGATGGCGCTGCGGTGTTTCCATGCCGGCAGCAGGGGTCCGGCCACTGACTCGTGCAGCGAGAATTCCTGGCGCTCCCTCCCTCGGTGCAGGGTGAACACAGGGGCTCAGACGCATGTCTTCCCAGTGATGGAGGGCTCTCAGTGGCTTTCAGCGCTGGATGCCCTGCATGCCTGCAATGTCACTGGTGATTCATGACGCTGGACATGAGGTAGCACAGTATGCAGTCTTTTTTTTTTTTTTTTTGTTACAAGCTTGTCATACCTTGTGCAAAGTTCATCGATTGGTGTTTCTGAGTATGTGCTAGCAGGGCTTGGTTTCTCTCTTTTGGCCTTGCTATAATGTAGACACATGGTGGTGTTTTTCAGGAGTGTTGTGGTGGCACCCAAGAAGGGGGGAGGAGCTTCGTCTCAGGGAGCTGGCGCTGGGTCTGCGGCCACGCCCGTCCTGGCCTCCGCAGCCAGCGCTCCAGGTGGGACACCTGTCAACGACGTGGCTGTGGTGTCATCGGGCAGTGCCACCCACAGCACCCCCTCGGAGTCTGACGCCGGTGAGTCCAAAAAATAATGAGTCACAGCACGGAGGAAAAGTATCAGAATCAGACTCAGACTTTATTGGCCAAGCTTGCCAATAAAGTCAAAGACGTCAAAGGCGTTGTATGCAAGCACTACCAAACACCAAATACCAAACAACAGTAATGCAGGATGAATACATGGAAGTATGGAATGAATGAGGGATATATGAACAGCTGTTGCACAATGAACATGAGTTAAAGTATACATGAGTGCAGACTATGGTTATGTACAACTATTGCACTGAGTTATATAAAGCTGTTAGTATCAGACGAGAGAAGGAGTCAGCTCTGTGGGGAGATAGCAGAGTCATAATCATATCTGAGAGTGTCACAGCACTATGGAGAGAGGGGTGCACAGGAGCCGAAATCTTAACTGAAAGAGTCACAGCACTGAGGAGGGAGTCAGTACCATCACATATAATGAAAGTTTAATTAAGGAACGTGACCTGCCAGAGATACAGAATCAGAGTAGTGAGTCAGGTGCAGACAGACAGTAAAAATCCTGGGTAAACAGAAACACAAGGCTGGTGTAACACTAAAGCGTTGAGGAAGGTGTTGGCAATATTGTCAGAGGAGTGATTCCTGAAGTCTGCTGAGTGTTGTAAATATCACCACTAGCTAGATGGAGCAGGTTCCCTCACCACAGTGTATGGCAGTATTTATGAGTGCTCTGGACATGTAATTCAGTTAGCTATGAACACTATGCACAGAAGGGTTTTCAGGGAAATTGTGGTCATTGTGGGCCCAGGTACTGTGAGGCAATGCATATTTAAGACTGAAAATGACCGGTTTTTCCAGACAAGTAATATCTTCTGTCTTACATGTAATTCACATTTGAACATATGTTCTATGTTAAGTGTTCACTTGGTGGTTTGTGGGCTCAGAAAGTTTGGGAAGTCCTGTCCTAAATGGCATGTATAAGCACTGTCTTACATACTAGCTGCACAGAGGCTTCTAAGGGCTTTGACTGATGCTTGCACATTAGTGGAACGTGATCTGACTCGTTGCCAAATAAGGCTTTAAAAAGGATCATGTTCCTGACTGGATCATGTTCCTGACTCTGACCTGCACACACCAGGCTAGCTCAGAGATCAGACCCCGGTCGTCTCTCTCCAAACAGCGGCGACAAGGCGCTAACGCAGGACGGACACACTATTTGCATTTCCTTTCATGTCCTCGAGAGTGTCAGCAAAAGCTGAGGTGGTGTGGGTTGGGGGGCGAGTTATCAGGTCGGAGATTAATGGAGATAAGGTAATTTACTCCTGCGTGTTTGAAGTGGCTACTTCATTAACACCCGGGAGACTCGCGGCGGGCACACATGTTCGCAGTTAAGCCCCGAGTCCCACGGCACTGAGACATTCCACCGCGAGCAGACGCTGAGAGGGCCTGACAGCCTGGAAGAGTTACTCGCGCTCGGCGGCTGTTAGCGACGGAAAAGCACAGCGTTACCGACAGCGAGCGACATCAAAGCGAGTGGGGGGAAGGGGGACGTGTTTTACACGTGTCTGTGTGTTTTGCTAGGGTTGGTGTAAATCCGTCCAGCAATCATATCACACCTTTCACGGCCTTTACAGTGTCTAATTATAACAAAGAAAAGCTGAAACTGATAATCTTAATGCTGGAGAATGAAGACATTTTATATAATTACACAAAACACAACTTAAATTGGTGCAACTTGTTGGGAATATTTACTGAGAGGGTAATAATTTACATATTACTGTGGAATTATCTGTCTGTACAAATTAATGCAAACACAAGGATTTTATGGAAATACATTGAAATTAAAGTCTCTCAATGGTTCTGTCCTAACTTTAATGTATGACATGACATATGTAAATGGAATATGTATAATTGTCGCATTTTGATTACCCCAAAATGAACCTCAAATGCACAGTTTTTGTGGATATTTTTTTACTCAGTGTTTTTTTGTAAGACATTTGTGGCATTTGTCTAAAGAGGTGTACTCATTGATGTGGAAATGGAGCTCTTTGTCTAAAAGTATTATAGTATCATGTCTTGTTTTAAAGAAAAGCCCATCATTATTCAGCAGGTTTTTTTTTCTGAAATGTTCCAGTCAGCATTTTATGTCATGTAATATATTGCTCTGAAAAGCAGAGGGATTGTCACACAGCCAGCCACAATAATGTCTTCTCTGGTTTCATACAGGAGGGGTCTCTGCCAGCGCTAATCTGCCAGCTGTCCCCGCACTGTCCCCGCTGACCCAGGACTCGGCCTCCACCATGAGGTGACATCTCCGTCTGTGGCCGTGTGGCCAATAATCTCATGGAGAGAGTTCTGTGGTTTTCCTATTGCATCATAAACCCTCTGTCTTTTTTATGTTAAGTCCTCTCTGTTTTCAGCCTTTGGAAATTATTGTAAATTGAAAGTGAATATTTTTTGCAGGCAAAATATTAAGTACCCATCCCCAACTTGTGTTCCAGTGCATGTAATGTCCATTTGGTGAAATTACACTGATCCTCTGTTTGGAAAGATCTTACCCTTTCAGCCCAGAGAGGGCAGAATTTCAGTCTTTTTCCACTGAAAATAATACAATGTTGTAGATGTTATCTTTGCTTGTAGAGAAGGACATCGGCTGGCATGCTGTCCAGGGGATGTGGGGAGACTCCCTGCTGAAATTACTGCCAATCTGAAACTTATATGACTTTTGACAAAATTTAATACAAAATAAGCAAAAAAAGAACCCATTTACAGAGGTTTTTGTGAAACACCATAGGCAAACAGGGCAACCGGGCAACTAAAATGAGAAAAGTTCTGAGCTGATGAGGCAGCCGGGCTCCTGTGAAACTTGCAAATTTCCAGTTGCTTGGCAAGCAGAATAGAAGTGGCCCTTGCCTCACTTCCTGTCGTCCCCCAAACCCCCAGAATAGAGTCTCCAGGTGAATTTGTCCTGCGTCTGATGTCACCTACCCCCCTCCCCTGTGCCAGTATTTCAGAGAGGCTGGAACACGTGCTGGAGCGGGCCGCCCCCCTGCTGAGGGAGATCTTTGTGGACTTCGCCCCCTTCCTGTCCCGCACGCTCCTGGGAAGTCATGGGCAGGAACTACTGATCGAGGGAACCAGTAAGTCCCCTTAGAGCCCAGACCTCCTGGGGCTCCCTTTAATGACACTTAAATGACCTTTATTTCCATTTAAGATGTATTTCTAATAGGCAATTGAAAGACATTTTTTTACGTTTTTGAAGAAAAAAAGTCGATACGTATTTTGAAAATGAACCCCAGGGAAAGTGTTTAGTTGGACTTAGAAAGCACACAAAGTAAACAGTCTTTGCAGGCCACCCTTAATGATGAATCCTGGTTTTAAGTACAGGCTATTAATATTTCGGAGCACAACGCTAATCAAATTTAAGCCGTAAAGAATCCAGAGTGTCTTTTAACTAACTGATTGTAATGCTGCCGAGGTTTTATAGAGAAAGCGGGTCAGGGGTCAGGCCACTAATAAGAGTGTTTGGGATGTCTGCTGCCACCATGCAAAATGGAAAGGTGATTGATAGCTGGAGGGCCGAGGGGACAGAGTAAGTGAGAATGGAAAGGTCACAGAGCCGTTTCCCCTCCCTGCATAGATAATGGCCCCAGCGCTCTGAATTCACAAAAAAAGGCAGATATTATGGATCAATAGGACATATGCTCTGCACATTTGTAGCTGTAATACAAGGCCCAAATATGTATTAGTTTACAGTAACATCATGTCGGTTCATTAAAGTCATCAATACTTCTGCCCCTGCAGATGTCACCGAATGAGTCCTTTAATGTGTGTGTGTCTATTTCTGTCTCCGCGTATGACACTTTATCTGGCAGCAAACTTTGTTTATGGCTTTATTTTTCATTTTAAATGATTATGTGGAACTTTAAGTGAGGGTTATTAAGTGTCATCCAGCTTTGTTTCAGTCGAAGGAGATGAATAATGACAAATACTCTACTTAAATAAGTACAGCTGTAAACAAATGTTCAAGAATAAGATATAAAGAATACAATAGTATAATAAATGTGTCCATTACATTTACTAAATCATAGACTGTTAAAGGTGTATTTAAACTGAAAACAAAACATTTAGTACTTTAGGGCCTTATTCATAATAACATAGACATTGTTTTAGTGAGGTGCACTGTTCAGATGTTCCAACGGACAAAACAACAGGAAATTGCATGGTGTATTTTGCACATTAGCATGGACACTGAAATGAAAAAAATACTCATCATTACCCTAAACTCTTTTAGACTTATGCTATTAGGTAATGATGAAATTTTCACCATGTACAAATATGTTACCAGACATCAGTGCCAATACAAACAATATAGGATTTGAATGTTTTTTTTTGCTGTAGCCCCTTCCTCTTTTAGTGGATTATATAATAATAATAAGAATAATAATAAGAATTATTATTATTATTAGTATTGTTATTATTATTATTATTATGTGCTGTGGTATAGAACTTGACCAAGTGTTTAGAAGGCTGATCATATGCCTGTGCATGCACTCAGCTGGCTTCATGTCCATGGGGTTTTTGTGCCTCCTATGCATTTGACCATGCATGCATTTGCCTGAGCATATGTTTGGCTGCGCCCATGCCTGGCTGACCATGCATGTACAGGTTTTACCCTGCCTGCACTGGTGTTAACATAAGCGCATAGGTTTGACTGATTGCTCTCTCCCTCCCTCCTCCAGGTCTGATGTGCATGAAGTCCAGCAGCTCAGTGGTGGAGCTGGTCATGCTGCTCTGTTCTCAGGTGAGTTCTCGGCCAGCCATCCTGCCCGTCCCCTGGCTGTACCTGCTCCTGCTGCGTTAATCTCATCTTACATACTCATTACCTCTGCTTATCTTTCTGACCACCTACATGCCAGCCCCTGACGGTCCACGTGTCCATTATGACTCTTAAAAGAAGCTAAAACAAGGCCCCTTTAATGAGATTGATATCAGAGCAGAGGTCGAGGGTTCTGACCCGTTCAGAAACCTTTGACCCAAGTCCGCCGCCCGCGCGCTTTACCCATCTGATGAGCGGGGGGATAATGCAAAATTAATGCCGCTTTGCATCGATTTGCTTCTCTTTTCCGTGGCAATGTTGCCAAATTTATTTCGGCAGCGGCTGACGGAGTGTTCATGAATACAAATGAAAGAATCATAGCAGGTGCGAGAGATCAATGGCATGCGGTGTCAATAAAGGAGACGCTTCCTCCCGGGCCGCCACTGCGGGCCGGCGGTTGGAGGGCGCCGTCCCTCGCCGGGGCCAGATACAGTAACGGCCCTCTGCGCGTTTGCACACGGGCTCCGCGAAAGCACGGCGCAGCACAAAAGGAGCGTAAAAACCCCGAATGATGGATGGTGCTTCTCTTCCTTCTGCCGCGGCATTTTATCAGTTTTATTTTTAAGTGGAAACTGGGCTTTCTCCTGCGTTTCCCTCCCCCATTTACCCGGCATTATTCACCTCACTTATTCTCCAAAGGTAATATAGAGAGATTACACATCACTTCTGGTGTCAGTGGCTGCATATATTTGCCGATGTGGGGGCGCAGGAGAGAAGTGAACCTTAGCACGCAGAAGGCAGAATAAATGACATGGTCTAATGCACCTATTTGTCATATCTGTCAGGGTGTTGTTTAATGCTAATCTAATCAAAGCCAGAATCTGGTGATTGTGGCGTCGGCCCAGCCGGGCTGCTCCGCCACGTATCCCGGGCTCGCAGCAAAAAAAAAAAAGGACTGCAAATATGGCGCTGATTGCTTCAATAAATCATCAAGCCAAATTCTCCCACAGCCAATGCTAATGTAATTTTATTGTGGGGGAAGGTCTCCACCCTTAAATTAAAAAAAAGGATGAGTCTTAAATGAGTGCGTATTTATCCGGAGATAAATTATACACCGGGACTGTTGTGCCGTGATAATTACGCTCCGTGATTTGGCCACACGTTCTGTGAGCAGGTCAGAAGGGAGAGACTGGGCAGTGATTTATTGTCGTTATGAAGTGAAGTTGGTCTCGCTACAGGAAACGGGGGGGAAACGCAGAACGGGACGTATCAGGCGTCCACTTCGCAGCAATGGCGCTGACGTGAGGATGGATCTGATTGATTTTTTTTTCTCCCCCTCTCATCCAAGATGAGAAGGATGGGATACAATCTCTAAAATTTTAATTAATTTCCCTGGGCGAGATGGAGTGGGCTCTGTGTCACAGTTCAAGAGATCAGGTCAGCGCCGTGTTTTTAATCACCGCGGATATGAGAGATGTATGCACAAGCGCTTCAGCCTGGTATTGAGGAGCGCATTGTAAACAGCAGTTTGATAGCGCCGCTCTCTAAAGAACATGTAGGCTCTCGCAATTAAAGATCAATTTTGCTCACAAACATTAACTGGGGGGGATGGCTTATTGCTTCCCACTCACTTGTGGTTTTATTGATTCTCATATATAAACTTCATACACAAACTGTGGAATAAGAATGTCCTCTCCAAGACCAGATAACAGGTCATAAAGCCATCATATCTTTTTTGTCAGGTCATAGTTGCTGGAAATTAGGGAGTATTGAAATTAGGAAGGGCTTAGTTTACTCAAAACATTGCAGTGTCTGCAGTTCAGATATTATACTCTTGTTTTATTGGTGGTTGTTGTGGATCCAGTGAGAACCCCTCTCACATTTGTAAATGAAAGAATTGTCATTGATAACCTATAGATTTAATAGATGAAAAATATGATGTGCAAGTGACTGATACTAGTCTCAGATGATGGGGCACCCTCCTGATAACAAATCATATCTCTTTGCTGTTATCCAGCTGAAGGGTGTATTATGTCTTGGTTGTAGCTTAGTTTTAACACTGTCCAGACATATGTTAGCCCAGTCCCCACATTTATTTAGCAGTGACCTACCATCAATTTTGCCTGACCTTGGGCATCGTGGCTGAGGTGTTTGTGTGGTGTTTATTTGCCTGTATGCATTTCTCACCTCTGTTGAGGAATCCTGTATGTTTCTGGACACCCTACAGATGTCCTCAAGAGACAGCTTCCTGCACATGATTTTAATCTTTCAAAGACGGAGTGAAAAATAAAAAAATCTCACTCTAAGCTCGGTATCAAGACATCCACCTCATCCAGGTAATTGTAAGTGATGGAACCTTCAAAGCATTCCTGCTCATTACATGGATATCATTTTTGAAAGTCATCATCTTGCCATTCGTATCCTCTGTGCGGAAGCCTGTTTTTCGGGCAGGACTAATTTGCTCTGACAGCCACTCCTGCAACACTACCTCTGAGCCACATTCAAAGAAAATGCTGTAGCCATGCATTCTGATGTATATCACTTAGAAACATTTCAACCCAAAGCATCTAATAAATAAATAATGTGCTTGGCTACTCGGTAGTAGAATATCTTGACTAGAAATCATCTCCTTGGATACTCAGCTGTGTGCTATCTGAATGGGCTGTCAGATAAATGTTCTAGTGGCTGCGTTACTGCCCTGTAAATCTGCGCTCATTCTGCGGGCCTCCTGTCAGGTCATCTGCTCTCCAGTTTATCAGAAGTGCATCCTCTACACAGGCGGGTGGGAAGACAAGCCCCGCTGCACTGCAATCCGGGGCACTGTAATTAGACTCAGGTTTCTCGGAGCTCAGATTTAAACATCAGTCTTGATTTATTTTAAGAAGCTTGTATGGCTCTTCTTTTTTGTTTGAACGTTTGATTGGCGTTGAATAACAGGATGTGACATTTCTTCATGAGGCTCACATGTAAATTCTCAAATTACAGGAATTATGGGAAATCAGTGGATGTGCTTGTGGGCAATGCATGTTATGGTGTGTATGGTGGTTTACGCATCACCCAGTTCAGTTTTTTTACTTTGTGTCCTTTATGATGGTAACCAAATACAGAGGAAACATGAGAGACATATGTGTACCTGTGTATTGCATATATGCTATCATTTATGTTGTGTCTCCAGTGCAGAATGGAGATCTTAAGTTACAAGTCCAGGCAGAGAGGCCACAGTTAACCTGTTTAACAGATGGGGCATCTTTCCAGTGAATGGGCAAAGAGACATTGACTTTCTAAAGTGCGCGGTACTTCCTGACCCTTGACCTCTAGGCTGAAAATAGAGAGCTGTTCTACCACAGAGTTTAACCCCCTGTTGGCGGTGACCATGCGGTCACTGGGGCTACAGGATCAATACTCTGAGCTGGAAAAGGAGAAGTTTTACAGTGAAAAATCCTCCTTGTGGCAGGCCAGTGAGAAATATCTCTGAATAGATTTTGTGGTTCTTGTTGTTAAGGGTCCCTATGCTGCCCGTATGAGTGAATTGTTGGTGTGTAAGAGGGGCGCGGCCCTAAAATGAATCACTCACCAGGCTCGCTGGGGTAGGAAAGGATAGGGGGGACGAGGAGGCGCAGGGCCGAACCCCGCCAGGAGAGAGAGGCGGAGAGGAATGCGGTCAAACCGGGGTTGAATAGTTCCTTCTAGTCCGCACAGCCAGGACGACACCCCGCTGTTTATGAAAACACGCACGCAAGGTTCAAGATCAGTACAACCCGAGTGCTTCTCTTTTTTTTCCTCTCTTCCCTCTCTTGCCGCGGGACACATGAACAGCCAACCCCGCGTCCCGCTCGTCTGGTCCGGAGGGTGGCATCACGCTGGCTTCACAGCGAATTCCTTGAATGGTCCTCTCCGGTGTGACAGAGCGAAAACAGAGAAATATCAACTGGCACTTAACTCTCCTGACCCCCTGCGGAACGGGGGGCTATGCACTGAAATGGAGCCGACCCTGACAGGAAGAGGGGCCTAGCTGAACAGGGACCTCCTAAAATGAAGTGTGTTTTAATTTGGCCCCCAACTGTTTTACAGTTGATCTGCTCAGCCCAGGACATAAAGGCAGAATGGTGAAAATTGGTATTATATACAGACGCTGTAGTCTGTTCTTCAGGAAAAAAAGGAGGAATTCTCTTAGGCTGCCACAATTAATAAATGGCTCTTTTTTCCCCATTGGTCCCTGCTATGAGGGTTTGGAAGGTATTCATTTTCCTCTCCCTCGTTTTTGTAGTGCATAGCTGCCAGCATGTGTTCTCTAAAAGGCACAGTGATATATTTCAGCTTTGTCACATAGTTATGAAAAAGAAAATAGAATGTGAAGCACTGAAAGGACTAACACATTGCAATTTTTTCGCTCTCAGATTAAGTCGGTGCAACAAGCCCTTTGGAAGCATTGACTGTGGAACACAAAAGAAAAATATGTTTAAAATGCTCCTCAATTTCTTAAAATGATTATTTTTGTCTGAGTTAAATGAAGAAATTCAGATTATTACCCACACTGCGAGCATGCGGGAGTTTGGGCGCAGAAGTATTTGGAGTTCTGTTTTATTGCAAATTATTTCAGTAAAGAGAGGTGGTGATCACTCACTTTCATCACGGTTTCAGTTTAACTGCCTAACGAGACCGCTAATCATGCCAGTCTGTATATTTACCTCCCTTTTTGTAGGAGGTTAGTGAATAGTTCCGGTCCCTTTGTAAGGTTTCCTCTGTGTGTTCCCGCCATTGAAATACACCAGGGAATGTTTTTTGAAGTGTGTATGTTTTAGGTGTTTATGTTTGTTAAATAAGATAACATCTGAAAGTGTGCCAGGGGACACTTGAGTGTGGAGCCGCTTACATCAGTCATTAAGTCCTGCCTCTATCTGATGTCAGATGTCGTCGTGCTATGACAAGCAAGTGAAAAACATCCACAAGGTTTACTGTCATAAACGCTGTACTGTGAGAGGTGCGTCAGTTCAGTTGACTGAAAACAATTTCATTCGAAATGTATACTTTGTCTCAGGGTCTAGGAGGTTATTCATGTGAGGATGTCTCACATATGTTTTTCTTTATTGTTTCCCACTTCTTATTTGTTGCGGACCCTCTGATGGGATTACAGACCGCTTCATTCCCAAACTAAACGTACTCCAGTTAACCTGTCCTGATGTTTGGTGTCCAGTTTGCATTTTGTGTCACAGGAAAAGGCACAGATAGTTTCTGTCGGGCTCCGTTGAAAGACTCTCAGGTTTGCTCACTGGGAAATGGTGTTGGACGCGTGACTCGTATGAAAAAAAAAAACATGCTTAATTTTCTGTAGCCTTGTGCACCAGCCCACTGGCAACATTGAAAACCAGCAGCGATCTTTTCATCAGGTCGTAGGCCAAGGCAGCACTGTGACAGCCCGCCGTTTTCATCACCGTAACCAAGGAGTAAGTGCAGTTGGCTCTGAGAGCATTGCAGTGTTAAAAGCCAACATGGAAGTAATCAGGCAGGTTTGTATTGTGTTCCCGGTGTGGAAGCGGAGCCGCTGTGCCCCGCGGCGGGTTTGTGTGAATAGACCCCCTCTCTCTCTCTCTCTCTTCTGGCCACCAGACTGCGCCGGTCCCCCGGGGACCGTGATGTCAGCCCCTGCCCTCTCCACATGGCAGCTGTTCTGCAGCTCCAGGGCAACGGCAGCGAAACACGCTGATGGCCCGTGTTGTGGGCACTGCAAAACTGTGAGGGGGCAGCACAGAAACAGAGATGCCACAGCCTGGGTGCATTATCCAGCAAGGGAGGCTTTTTGCTCAGAGATCAAGAGAGACTGGTATTATATTTGATTCTTATTATACTACCCTGCACTGTGCAGTTGCACAGTTTCTTTGTCCAAAGGCATTCCTTTTTTTAACTGTGCTATGTCATTGCAGTGTGGCTAGTAAGTAAACATTTTAATCCTTACAGATTCCCTGCTATCCCCAGTTTCTTCTTTAACCTTCTTGATGTGTGTAATGACACTAATAATGATTATTACTTTTATTATGTGCTGTCTGTGACACCTGACTGGGTCAGGTGACTGGTCACAATGGCAGTAAGGCAGGCAGGGGCAGAGGAGGTGAGAGGTGAAAGGTCACAAATGGCTGTTTGTATCCTCTCATCATGTGCGGGATGAGAAGGGCTTATCGGGTCATAAAGGCTGTTAGGGATGAGTGAACCAGGAAAATTCAATAACAGTTTCGGGTCTTTCAGAGTGTTTGTCTTTTTAATTACCTTTGTAAAGGTGTTTTCAGTGAGCCGGTTGTACAAGCCTCTTGTTTAATGCTACAGTGTATGTGAATGTCCATCCTTATGTCTGAAATGCCTGCGTTCAGAAATGCCTGAGAACATCCCATTCAGATAGCCATGCAGAAAGATACTCACTTGAAATGGCTATCAGGCAACAACAAATGCTTGACTTCTGACATTTGTGGAATTATAAATACAAAAATATCCTTTATGTGAAACTGTCACCAATCACCTCTGCAGCTGAACACTCTGGAGTGAAAGCTATTTTTCTGTCAGTCTGCTTTTTCTTAGGTTTATTTGTAGCTTTTTTTTTTTTTTTTTTTGATGGGTCAGCTCAATGTAGACGGTAACGACTCTGTGGAAAGAGGAGCCGGCTGGAAAGGAAGCGTGGTGCTCTCGGGAGAGCGTCGGCCATCTTGCCCCCTCTTGGCCGCTGCGGAGAGGAGAGGGGCCGTGTTTATGGCCCCGCTTCCTGCCGTGTTTATTTCCAGCCGGCCGCTCGGGGAGGCATGCCCTGGGCCCATCAGCCGGGGCCTCATGGTTAATGTCCTTCAGCCGGGAGGCTTGCGCTCTCCCGCCTGCAGCCAAGCGCATTTATATGCAACGTTTCCCCTCCGAGCGGGGGCCTGTTCCCCCCTGAGCCCGCTCCGGGATTGTATAGTAAACATGGTCAATGCCAATAAGGCCCGGCTGAACATAAACTACTTCTGAGACAGAGCTGTTTTGATACTGCGTCCCTGTAATCTGCATTTGCTTACACTGCGACACTGGCAAGGACATATCGTATACCCTTTCTTGCGTAAATAAAATTTTCCTTGCAATTTCGGATGATTGCTGCTGCTTTTTTTCTGGAGGGGTTGGCTAGGTAGCTGAACAGAGCGCTGCAGCTCGGCCTCATCCAGTGTAAGATGCTTCTTTTATCTGATGTCTGCTTGTCATGTTGAAATGCTGTAGAAATCAGTACACAACAAACCAAACCATATGCAAACAAAAGGGTTAACACTGTGTGTGTGTGTTCTCCCAAGAGGAAATGCACAGTTTCACTGCAGACCAGAAAAACAGACATACTTGGACGACGGGCATTTAAAACCACCTCAAACAGTGAGGGAGCCTCAGTACACATCCTGGCTGAGATGGGCAGTAGCTGAAGTGGCGTGACTATGTGTTTATCCTAGCACACACACACATGCACATGCACACACATGCAAACACTTCATCTCTGCCGCGCAGCACTCCTCTCCAGTCTCTGTGTTTATTGTGGGAGATGCGTGAGCATAAAGCCAGGCCTCCTCTCAGCTGAAGCGGTAATGAAGACTAAAGGGTTAAAGACCCTGCAGTCCTCTCCTGACCCAGCAGAACCCCCTCCTGCCACTCAGCGCGTTTAACCTTGTTTATTTTGCTTATATTTTCTCTGGCTGCTTTTTTAAAACTCCCAAATCTGTTAAATATCTCTTCCTGGAGAAAAGAAGACGCCTGCCATGGGTTCCCTCTGCTTGCTTTACAGCTGGAGGAAATTGCAGGTGATTAAAAGTAAATTATTATAGGTATGAAATTATTGACCACGCAGGCTGGGTCTAACAACAGGGTCTGTTCACAGCGGTGAGTTATGTGTTGGGGAGCCGTTTTTGTTGCGTGAGCTCTTTGCCTTGAGGTTCTTTAATGCCTTTTCCTAGGGGTTCCCCCCGAGGGAGCGGAGAGCTTCAAAACTTCACACGTGCCGAGGGTCACGTTGTTTTATTATTCTTCGGACGGCCATGTACAGGGTGGTGAAATATTGAACCGCTCGTGAAAGACGATGACCGCCGAGGTTCTTTCTTTCGCAACTATTAAAGCGCGCTTCGGGCCCCCCTCTCAGCTGCCCTTTATTAGATTGTTTAGACTAACACCTAGTAGCATAACGGTCTGCGCAGAGTGGAAACGCAGCCGTTCCGTGGTGATAAATGCATTTTTTCTCCCCCCCCCGTCTCTCTGGGGCCCCGCGGACAGGAGCACTTGCTGCGCGGGGGCCTGATTTGCTCAGCACATGTCGGCCTAATTGGCGGTGATGGTAGCAGTGGCAGTGTTTGTGTCTGCGCGCTTTCCCTCTCCACGGGCTGGAACTTCTCCATCGGCATGTGCGGAGGCTGCGTTTTTCGGGAAGAGCCGACGCCGAACGGGAACGACGCTGTTTCAGCACGGCTTAGCGCCAGAAACGCTTTATAGCCGTCGTTGCAAATTTAGTCTGACTTTTGTGAACGGGGCATGATCACCAAATTATCAACGTTTCGATGTCCTGACGTTTCAGGGCGGGTATTCCTTTGTACAGTAGAGCGTGTTGGTGATTGAGGCGGTTCAGGGTGGGTGGCTCCATTATTTCATACTTTAATCATAATGGGAGATCATTGACCAACTCCAACCTCATCTTTTCATTTATTCTTCTCTTGACCCCCACCCCCATCTCAGATAACGTTACAGATCGCTGCTTCTCTTGGGCGGTGAGGTGGAACATGCTGTAACCGGAATGTGTCGTTTGTGTTCCGGGGAGAGCTGGGAAAGCGTTGTTGATGCGTTCTGCGAGTGTCCCAGGAATGAGCCGTAACGTTTGACGTCTCTCTGTGTTTCCAGGAATGGCAGAACTCCATCCAGAAGAACGCGGGGCTGGCCTTCATTGAGCTCGTCAACGAGGGCAGGTAATTATCATTCGGAGCGCTGACCTCCGTTAGCTGGCTCTTCATTATCCCCCCCCGGCTCGCAAGATCCATACCGTGCCCCCGGGGGTGGGGTGGGGGGGGGGCGTATTGAATAAAAATCAATGCCTGCGAGGAAAGGTGATCTGGGAGCGCCGGCCCAGAGTTCAAGTCTCCGTCAATACCTGCCTGTTCCTGTGGGACTGAGGAGCCGGGAGACAGGGCCGTGATCTCTGACTCCTGTGCTCACACTGGGGAAATCTCCACGTCTCTGCTGCTGCATCGGGGATGAGCTTTCTCTCTCTCTCTCTCTCTCTCTCTCTCTCTCTGTGTCTTTGTTTCTCTCTTTCACCATGTGTCAGACTCCTGTTCTCAATTATGTCACCCTGCACCAAGAAGGAGCTCCCATTAATCAGTGTTTTATAGTCAGTCCTTAAATTGAAATGATGTTTGCTGTTAGTTATTGTTAACACAGCATGTGTGTGTGATACACTTACTTTTCTGCTGTGTTTGTTTATGCTACCGCTAACAAAACTGTTATGCAGTGTGTCTGTGTGTGTGAGAGTGCGGTGATTTGCGATGCAGGCTGTAAGGGGGGAATCCCAGCCCGGGTTCGAGTGGGAAACTGAAGAGAGCGGCAGTAGGGGAGCCTGTGATTGATGGGGAGGCTGTGTCAGGCGCGGGGTCAGGGGACCGGGAGCGCGTCCGCTCCCCTCTGAGGGCGCGCTGAAACACCGGTCTCGGGTTACAGGGCAGAGCCCCGGCCCGTTATTGTTCCAGGTTACATGGGCCTGACCCGCCGTGACCCTGGGGTGGGGTCCTGATGGGTGTTTCATCAGCGCAGATAATGCAGGGACATTACACACGTGTAGCGCGATGGCAGGGGCCCCCTCTGTCAGATGCATATCGTTAATAAATCAATGCTTTCAACGCAGGTGAGAGTGATTATTTTCACATCTATGTGAATTCCCTCCATAGATATTCAACCACATATGCTTTTTTTAATCAAGTAGTTATGGTAAACAAGAAAGAAAATGTGAGGGTGATAGTTTTTCTGTCCCACTACACAGTGTGGTCAATGAGGCCAGTAGTGTCTGTGTTCTTCTACACTGTGTGGTGAATGTGAACCTAATGCTTTCTCTGTCCCTTTATACTCTGTGGTGAATGTTAAGCCAGTAGTGTCTCTGTGCCTCCATTCTGTGTGGTGAATATGAGGCAGATGGTTTCTCTTCTCCTCTATACAGGGTGGTGGTTTCTCTGTCCCTCTATGCTGTGTAGTGAATATGAGGGCAGTGGTTTCTCTGTTCCTCTGTACTGTTTGGCAAATATGAGGGTGATGGTTTCTCTGTCCCTCCAACAGGCTGCTGAGCCACACCATGAAGGATCACCTGGTGAGGGTAGCCAACGAGGCCGAGTTCATCCTGAGCCGGCAGCGCGCTGACGACATCCACAAACACTCAGAGTTCGAGGTGAGCGCCGCGCCCACAGCCCCAGAATCCCTGCCACCTTCTGCCTCTGCAGGGCGCTGTCTACTCCTGCTGACCTCCTGTCTGTGGGACATACGAGGATCCTACTAATTTATTGGTACATTTCCCAGGTTTCAGGCAGAAGTGTCATGCTGGTCTCAAGATCTGCCTGTTCTGAAATGTGTCTCACAAGGGGGTCTGTGAGAGACCCGCGTTTTTCTGTTCAGCGATGTGAAATGAATTACTTCTATCTCCAGGCATACTGTGCGCAAACGGTCCAGGTGCAACGCACTCAACAAGGGTAGTTATTTATGAATGTGACCTCCATCCCTAGCGTGACTCCCGTGATGTCCGGGCCGCTGTTGTCAGTGTTTGCTGGCAGCCGTTTTCGGGCACAGCCCTGCGGTAAAGTGTTTTCTTTTAAACATGATGAATAATAATGTTCCTTACCAAAGCTCTGTAGATTGCACTTGGCACGCATCTTACCAAAACACACTGGCCTCTAACATGTTAATTTATCCTGGAGTCATTCGGCCGGGCTCCAGGACGCCCCCGGCTCCCTGCTCCCTGCTCCCTGCCACCGCTAGGCAAACACAGTCCTGCCATTCACGGGAGCGGCAGGCCTGGCGCAGAGGCGAGCTCGGGCCCTCTCCTCCCCGATTTGACTGAATCATTTCCTGTCCTGCAGAGGCCTGCTGATTGCACTCCCGCAGGGCATGTATTTCCCGCTGACAGGAATATGGCCGTGGCGCCTGGGCATCCGCGCGCGGAGTGCCTCGGTCCCCCGCTGGGCCCGGCCGGCACTAAAGCTGCCGACGGCGGCGTGGGGCGCAGGGCACGGGGCACGGGGCGAGGGCCAGGGGTTGAAGGGCCCTCTGTTTAAAGACCCCACAGTCTCACGCTGTAAAACCGAGCGTTTCACAAAGGGTCACGGCTGGGTCTCGCTAGCTGAACACGGGCACTGTTCGGCAGCTGCGACTACTCGGCTGGCCTTTTCGCCCTCTAGTGGAGAGATGTTGGTAGTGCATGAGCCACTTGCTCTCTGAGTAAATGAAGACCACTACAGTTTCTAGGGCTGTTTCCTTTAACCATGGCCAAAAAAGGGCTATCCTGAGTCGGGGAAAGAAGTGACCTTTGTGTGCACTAATCCAAGCTCACAGTCACTGCACAGCTGGTGCTTCCTTTAGCTCATATTTTAAAGTGTCCCCAGTCTAGCCTATCAACAAAGAGGAGGCAGCATGTCTGGGTGGGGCTTGAGTTTTGACCAGGCCATATCATCTGTAGCGGTATCAGAGTCAGGATGAGCGACGTGTATTGATAGGTGACATGATGGGGCGGTGACCTCCCCTTCTCCTGTGTGAGATGCATGTGACACACGCATGTTGAGGCTGGTCCTGGTGTCACTGAACAAGCACATTCACATGTGCAGCCAGCAGACTGCAGCATCATGTTTGGATAGTGACATTTTTAAACTCATCCATTGTCTTTCAGCAGAATGGATAGGTGGACTTGGTGCTCCAAGAAATGCCTCAGCTCTTACACCCAACCCAGAATTTTTACCATGTTCCCATGTAGTCTTATTACTCGCCTGTGCTTTTGCGATTTCCAAAACCATCTGCCAAAATACTACGCACATGCCTCTCCCCCTGTGTAGGCAAAGGAAAGGAGTAATGAATGTCCTGCTTTAGAATAATATGGTAATAAGACAGCATGCAGGTAGAATAATGGATGTCCTCGCAAAACGTCTGCACAGACACGGTAATAAAATAGTCTTTGAATAGTAAACTGTGGTATAAAAATGAGATGAAATGGCTCAAAGGCAGCCAAGGGCAAGGTTTCCTTCACAGTGTTATTCAACCCCACTTCCCACTCACCCAGTGCTGTCTGAGGGAGAGAGAGAGACTAGCCCCCTGGTCAGGCCATGACACATGGAATTTCTGGACCCATTTTTACACAGTTGTAGTGGCCTTGTCAGGTGCAATTACAGCCGGTTTTGTCTCTAGACTCCTAAATGTCATGGTCAGTGGTTTACTATGCAGTGTGCATGCTTACATGTTGCCTGGTTAGCGGTGGAATTTAAACAAGCGGTCAGTGTTGGCGTGTCTGCGGCATTCCTCCTCCGGGTTTGACGTCTTTCGAAGTTCTCCAAAAAAAAAAAAAAAAGAGACCCCGTCTTCAGATTAAACCGTTTTAGCACCAAAGAGGCGCATTCACAAGTTATTGCAATTAAAACAAAACAAGCAAATTGCGTTTTCATCAGCTCACATCGATCATCCTGTCACAGAGCTGGCGTTTCCATCCTTGATTTTGAGAGGAGTTGACCGTTCTTTCCGAAAACGTAAATGTTTAGCCCGTGTACATGAATGCTTTCCTAACCAGCTGCAGAGTGCTTCCCCCATTCACAGTCTCTGCTTTTCTTGTCTGCTGTCTGTGTGTGTGTGTGTGTGTGTGTGTGTTTTTAACCCTGTCTCTCTTTAAATGCCTGTCCTGACTGCAGATTGCCGGGCTTTAATCAGATACCCGCACGGCCACGCAAACTATGTTTTACAATTGAATTCCCCTCTTAAATGAGGGCACTCCGGAGTGACCTCTGAGAGGAGTGAGCCCCAGATAAGTGCAACACTGATATTGCCGTATTGATTTTCCTCCATTCCGGCTCCCCTCTCCTCTTTTGAGCCGCCGGTTTCATCCTCCAGTGCCACAATAAAAATAACCGCCGAATGAAACATGCCCCGGGGGTAAAATTGTTTTGCCGCCTTCAATTTTTTAAAATCCATGTTTATAGCATTTTATGTCCTTTTGGTTTTGGAGGATAAAAAGAAAATGTGTTTATGTTACAATCAGGGAATGAGGGTGGAAGAATTTGGTCTTCATTTAATATCTGCACTGCATGAGATCAGTAGTGCTATTCTTTGGGAAATATCAGAGATGCTATATGCATTAACCTGGCAAAAGTTGTTCATTCTTGCCACCCATTGATGTGTTTAATTATATTCAATTATATACAATTATATCAATAAATATAACATGAACTATAGCTATATAGTATGGTTATATTGAAGTTTTTGCATTGATCTCTTATTGATGGATGCCAGAACTTACAAAGGTACCTTACAGAAAACTGATACATTTGTAAGGTTGCAGTGTTTACAGCAACAATGAATATGGTATCTACTGAGGGGAACAATTTGTTCTCCCTATTTGAACTCTCTTCAGACACTTCTATCCTGTTGTACTCCTCAAACCGAGCATGGAGTTAGTAATCAATGGAAAATGTCACTGATAAATGCAGCCTAGAGGACTGTATTTACAGTATTAATGGTGATTAATGATGGTGTCGTGTTACTGTGTTGATGATTTGTGGAGACTAGTGCTAGAACAGCCTGAGCAGTTGCACTTACTGCTCTAACATTTGAGCTAGACTGCATGCCACTGAATGTCACATTCACTGTGCCCGCTGTAGGGATGGCAGTATAGCATAGGAGTTAAGTAGTAAGACTCATAACCAAAATGTTGCTGGTTCGATTCCTCGCTGGGGCACTGCTGCTGTACCCTTGGGCAAGGTACTTAACCCACAATTGCCTCAGTAAATATCCGGCTGTATAAATGGACAACATTGTAAAAAAACTGTAACTGACGTAAGTCACTCCGGATAAGAGCGGCTGCTAAATGCCAATAATGTAATGTAATGTCATGTTTTATGTAAAGGAAAGTGCGTGCCAGTGCATGGACAGCAGAGTGGAGCTGTAGAGAGCAGTGGTTGCTAATGATCCTATGAACCGCTTACCATCATTTGCAACCTCAGAAACCAGTGATCAGCGAGAGGTGGTGTTGCCAGGCCTGTCCGCGGGCCGGGGGGAGAGGCAGCGGAAGTCGTGCGGTCGTCCCGCAGGGGGATCGGATAGGCTCCCTCCTAAACGCGAGCCCGGGAGTGGAATCGAAGTGCAGCCCTAAGGAGGCTCTCAGCGAAACCCGAGACACCTGGAAGTGAATTATTAAATAGATAAAAATAAATTTATGTGTGCTCCCTGTCAGAGTTCATATCCACAAGAAACCTTGATAGAGGGGCGGCGTGATTTAAACTGGTTTGCTTTGGAGATGGCGAACGTATGCCGGCCAGACAGAAATTGAGTTATCTCCGCTCCGAGAGTAAGTTATTACAGCGTGGGCCGACAGAGATGGAGATAACAGGGCGAAATTCAATTACCTTTTAGTGTTTTCTTTCTAATAGGATTGGTAATGTGGAAAAGATCTGGAGATGATGCTCCTGTATAGAGCGGCGTGATCTGCTTTGATACCTGCAAGTGAGGAGGAAACAAGGAGGGGAGATCGAACTCCTGCTTTATGGGCCTTTATTAGGGGTGAAATGTGTGGGGTTCTAGGCCACAAGGGCAGATCAGCAGGGCCTGATAGGAAAGAATAAGGTAGACGGAAGTCTTTTTTTCCCCTTTTTGTTCAGACTGCTTGATTTGGTTATAACATGCTTTAATTAAATGCGCTCGGACTGATGGAGAGTATGCATGAGAGCAGATAGTTAGCCCTGTAATTAACCCTCTGTGTCGTCAGTCATCCCTGTCTTGTGCTCTGATATGTGCTGTGATATGCGCACGTCTTGCCATTGTGGAGTACCTGCTTGACACGATCCTAAAGCATCCCATTCAGGCAGCCATATTGCAGTTAGTAACATTGACTGTGTGTGTCTAGCCAGAACAACATTAGCGTGGCACTTCATCCAGGACAAGTACTGATTATATTCTTAAACTGGTAAATGCGACATAAATACCTTATTTCTGAGAGAAAGCGATGCTATATAATACATGCAAATCCTAAAAATCCTGTCCTACATGGGGTATTTTGCTAAACTTCTGTACTTGCAGGCAGTGTAGCGTAGTGGTAAGGAGCAGGGCTTGTAACCCAAAGGTTGCTGGTTCAGTTCCCTGTTAGGGCACTGCTGCTATACCTTTGGGCAAGGTACTTAACCCCGAATTGCCTCAGTAAATATCCAGCTGTATAAATGGATAACATGTAAAAACTGTAATCTATGTGAGTTGCCCTGGATAAGAGCGTCTGCTAAATGACAATAATGTAAAGTTAGAGGAAGGATAAAATTTGGTTAAAAAAAGGTTGCCGTCATGCTGCTTGGCATCTAGGATCTGGTGCTGGAGGCGCAGGAGTAACACGGATCCCCAGCCTGTGTCCTGCAGAAGGTTACGGGCGTGACCCCCGTGTTTAGGCTGTGACCCCAATGTTACGGGTCTGACTCCCCTGGTGTGTGAGTGACCTTGAACGCAGACGCGTTGCAGTGAACCACCCCCCACCCCCTCCGCCACATAGAGGACGCGTATGTCCTCTCAACCCCCTTTCTGTCCCCTGTCCCTGGATACAGCGGGTCGCTGTGTGACGGACAGCTCCCGTCAAACGACGCTGCCATCCAGAAACAGCAGCCCCCTGCAGCCCCTCTCTGACTGATAGTCATCACCCGGCTAATTTTCATAGCGCTGTTACAGGCATGATTTATAGACGGAGAAGCGCATCTCCTCGTGTGCCGAGAGATCAGCCGTCTCTCTCTCTCTCCGAGGTGAGCTCCCTCCGCGAGCGGCCGGCGTTGTTACACGGCCATAATTCATCTGACATGTGTGCGGCAGCCTTACTTCATATTTCATAACGTCGGAGCATCAGGAGCGGGAGACGGGCGAGCGCCGTGTCAAGCCCCGGTGTGTCGAACGTGGCCCAGCCTGTCGGCGTTACGCTGTAACAAGCTGCGCGCATGTTCCGCCTCTGCAGTGGGCCTGTGGCTGGGCTCAGCCGACCTGTGTGGGCCCGGGAATCGACGCTTAACAAGACTTTAATTGACCTGTGGCTGTGGGCAGCTTGAAGCGGTCTGAACATACAGCATTGCATTATTAATGGAGTTGTTGCAATGGATCAGGCAGGACCAGGGGCATTGGGAATATGCTTATTGAATTTTGCCTTTGTGTTTGGTTAGCTTAACTTCAGTTGATACTCTATTGTACTGGAAGTTGCTCTGGATAAGAGCGTCTGCTAAATGCATGTAATGTAATGCAATGTAGTGTAATGTAACTTTAGGTTCAGTTGTAGACCATTATACGCCATCAGTGTAAGTGCAGTCTGCAATACATCTGTTTTCCACTGTAGGGCTAGAGCGATGGTGCTTTGGTGTGTTTGTTGTAATGAATTTCTGAATGAGTGAGACAGTGCTGCAATGCTAGAGGCAGACTTTAAACTGCTGTAGTGGGGATATGGCATTGTAGAGCCAGAGGTACACAGTTACTGTGATACAGGGTTTTTACACCGTTGTGGTAGTGATATGGAGTTGTAGGGTTAGAAGCACACTGCACACTGCTGTAGCCCAGTTCCTGCTCTCATGTAGACTCTTCCCTGTGTGTAATTAAGTCCCCAGGTGATGCTTCCGCACGACACGTCGTTATTCCTGCGGCTGTGGCTCTGGGGGCTGAATAGCAGATATACGGTTATTTCCCTCCCCTCCCCCTCCTCCTTCAAAGTGTCCGCGCCGCGATACGGGAGCTGTCCTACGTGTTAAAACACACCGAGGGGAAACTGGGAATACCTCAGGCCCTCTAGTCAGAACATCAGCTCAACACACTGAAACCTGTGTGGATGCGTTTGCTTTCATACCATTGTGATTTTTTCACAAATACATACAGTAGTGAGATATTCCATTGTTAAGGATTTCAAAGAGGCCAGTCTCTAAAAGGGCTGAATGTGATTGGGTATTTGCAGAGAGCAGCTGTTGCCGGGTGGTAAATTTCACACCTGATAGCACAGACAGCGCGACAGCACAGAGGACACTGTTTGTGTTCTCTGTGTGTATGCAGTGCAGTCTGCCTCTTGCCCCCTTTTGCCATGTGCGCCTTGTCCGTGTAACACAAGAGCAGGCCCTGCTCTGCATTCAAAAAAGGGAGCAAAGCGGTCACTTTCCAGAGGACAAATATTTTTCATTCGGTGTATGTGTCACGCGGCGCTTTATTATTTCTCAAGCGAAAAATGACAGGCTCATACATACGATTTTTCAACTCGCATGACCTTGGACTCATTGTGAGTCGGGAGTTGCATTGTGCGCGCGGGCTAATGGGACAGACTAATGCGTTTTGGGGAGGAAAGCGGCTTCGCCGAGATGAAGAAGCGGCTGTCTGGCTGCTGGGGACCAGTCCATTAAAACAAGAGGAAGTAGCGGAGATGCTTTGATAAGTGTCGCGCTCGCCGGCGGAGGGGGACACCGCTCGGCGGGGATGAGATTCGTTTCCGCGGCATGGAAAATCAATACGCCGAGGCGGCCCGGTGACAGGGGCATCATTTCAGAGCCGGAGTGACTGTCAGGCGGTGTCAGCCCGTGACTTCTGTTCGCCATTGTACTTTTAAGCCTTCATTTTTCTTTGTCGCCGCGGCTCCGTTCCCGGAGAGCACCCTTTTTTGTGTGAATTCCCCCGGTGGCATTTTTGCGCTTCCGATTTTAAACTGGAGGGCAGAGATCAAGCGCAAGAGGGCGCACAGAAGGGGAAGCCGCGGCGGCTGCGTTGTTTGTGCCCCCCTTCCCCCGCCACCCCAAACAAAAGCACCTGAATTTGCATCCGTCCAAACGCGACAAGGACGCTCCTTTCCGCCGGGCAGTTTTTCCTTGTGTAAATGAAACCCGGGGGGACCGCGGGTGTCTGAGGATGTGAGAAATTGGGAGAGGGGTGGAAGGATGTAGCTGGCGTGCGGTGTGCCATGGTGTCAGGAAAGGTGCAAATGAAGAGCTTTAATAAGATCCCCGTTGTCTCGGCGCTCAGTCCCTTTTGGCTGCATGAAATGCCGGAGCGCGCCCCCAGCCTTAGATTGCAGGGACGGTGCAGTGTGTGTGTGTACACTCTGAGCTGTGCTGGGTTGTTGTCATGAACAGGTAAACACAGACGTGACACGCATTAAGGAGGCCCTGCCCCTCTCACACGCTAATTGCACAGCTTATCCTCCTGAACTCAGCAGCGAATCGCACAGTGGTCCTCTGACAACACTCCTGCCTGTATTATATGTTTACACCTGAGTCTGCTGTGACTGCATACTTGGCTCAGTGGGTCAAAATTTCAGCAGTACCAAGCATTTCCATTTTCAGTTCAATGTGAGTAATTTAATGTGTACAGGAGGCAGACGCATTCAAACACATACAGGTCCTCTCATATTATTGTTAATGTGTAATGTTGTTCGTTACTGTGGGAGCAGTTTTCTCAGACAGGCTTGGACTTTGAGATTAAGTCTGCTGCTGCTGACTCCATTTTTCCTCACAGAAATGTTTATTGCCTCTTGATGAATTATTTGCGGCATTACTTTATAAAATTTATTTCTGTTTCTGAGGCTGACGATAATAGCCTGCCATTTCAAATATGTCTTTTCCATGAAAGTTAGCACAATGCTGTCTAACCTCATCAGCCATAACACGCAAAGAAAGATGTTACAGATAATTACACTGTCTTAAAACATAGGTCCTCAAGGACTGCAGTTGGCTTCTCATATTGGTTGAGGGCATCCAAGTTCATGCTTATTTTTGGCTTGACTGTGTTTTCAGATTTGTGAAAGATTTTTGCTGAAGACTGATCCCGTGTCATATTTACTCTGTCACAATACAACCCTCTCTGTTGTAATGGATTTTGAGAGCTTGTGACTGTAGAAGGAAGGTTTGCTTTCTTTGGCTGCTTGTGGTGAAAAAGTGGTCAGATGGCGTTTGTGCAGTGTCTGACACGGGTTTTTACCCTCGGTTCCCTAAGCCAATGAGGGGATCAGATCCTCACGGAGCACTGGTGTGTTTACTGAAGACCAGCATGATCTTCCAAGTCACAGTCATGACATCACCACACCAGAGGGGATCTGCGGTGCGGGTGACATTTCTTTTCCACATTTTCGAGGACCTCGTCAGGGAGTATTAATGAGCGCATTGCCGTATACATGCAGCTGGGTCGCTGTTATTTCAGGAGAAGTTCATCGCCATGCACAGGTCTTGTCATCAGCGTCGGCTCGTTAATGAACGCTCGTTAGACTGCTCTGGGGCGTAATGGTTGTGACAGATTGTCTGGTCCATTTACAGCATATATTTAACTCTTTATGAATATTTTCACTGTAACATTACATTAAATACAAATACTGTGCACAGAAATTAAACTCTGTGTTCAGGTGCAATTTGTGAAATGCTACATTTAGTAGTCCCAGTTTGTACTAAAAAAAAAACCAAAAAACATTTAAATATGCAGCAATATGTGGAAATTGGGTCTGGTAAAGGTGTGGTTCACAATGGTGAGATGTTTAGTAAGGGCCATGTGACTAGGCAAGCCATTGGAAGCGAATTGCAGACATCCAGTTGTGTCTTACCCTGGTGTGATCCCTCTTTATTTGATTCTGTGCCTTTAGATCCTGTCATAGTCTCGGGCAGTTCCAGATCTCACAGATAGAGATTAATGATCCCCCACATCCACTCAGACCCCCATCAGAGAGCCAATGCAGATGGTTATAGGGGTTAATGTTTAAAGATTTGGCCTGGAGTTTCTCTAAAATATTCTATAAAATATCTCCATTTCATCATGCGTTAAGGTCAAACTTGACTTTAATGTTCCACAAAGAGACATAGATTGATAATTGGGAAAGAATAGCCTTCTAATGTGATTTATACCTATGGATTTTCTGTCAGATATGAGAAGTTGCAGTTCAAATTGGGGAGGAGGATCCATTATAAACCACTTTAGTGTGTTTACTGGTAACATGGTGGGGCAGGTTTCATTTGTACAGCTATGCCTCCACAGTAAAGCATACTGTATGTCTCCCGCACCATTGGGTTTACTTTAGTTTGATTCAATTTGGTTTATGCAGTAAGCAGGGTATAGCACAGGGAATTGCATTAGGAGACCTCCAAATGTAGCCTAAGCCCTCATCTCATCATCCTGTTTTCCTGTATGGGAGCAGTACATGCCATTCAAAGATCTTTTCACAGACCCTTAAAACGTTTGTGTTTTATGTGCACATTTCTAAGAGAACAATGCGTTGTGTTAGCCTCGGTAAATGTTCCTCTGTTTGCTTTGTGTTTGAATGTGTCTGGAATGCTGCCACATATTCAGTGCTGTGATTTGAGGCGGTCTTGTCGTTTTATGCCTTAAACCTCAAGTAATTCACCATATAATTCCATGCTAATTTGATTGTAATACTAACAACATACAATGACAAACCAGCATGCTTTTTTGCAGTAAGGTCAGGTATTAGGTGCATTGTTTCAGTGTTTTGGTGAAGTTCAGAAAACATTTTTGATTACAGATTCAGACAAAGAAAAATGTCTTTTCCTTTCCCGGCTTTTTTTCTCCTTCATTTTCACCTCGGGGTATCAGTAAATATGTGTCCAGTATTATTAATCACTCTGACAAAACGACAGCAGTGACCCCAGTATTACACCAGCCCCAGCTCTGTCTAGAGTTACTGGTTGGAGCCTCTAGCCCCGTATGTACAGTCACATACAACATATGCCAATGTTTTCATCAGAGAAAAGCATAAGATCAATTTCACATCAGAGATCTGTTGAGTCTGAACAGGTCTGCAGTGGCTCTAATTTCTAACAATGTGTGCATGTTTCCTGCTTTGCTTAGGAAGAATGTTACTCAGAAAGAACCCATTTATTAAAAACCAAAATGCGTGGTAAAATATGGACATCTACAGGAAATACAAACAGATATGCCATTAGTTAGGGTTACTCTTTTTGGCTAATAATTTGATTTTTATAGAAATGCAGAGTTCACAACATGGTCACAGCTATTATCATGCATACCCACCGTGTTTTCTTCACATATTTGGGGTTATGGGAAGGTGATTAAAACATTTTCGAGGTCGATTTAGTAACTCGCATGTGGTTTCCTGCAGTCCCAATCCGCCCAGTATTCAGCAGAGAAGCGTGAGGAGGAGAAAGTGTGTGATCAGCTGATCCGAGCGGCTAAATACCGGGATCATGTGACCGCCACCCAGCTCGTTCAGAAGATCGTCAACATCCTGATGGACAGGCACAGCGCGGGGGTTAGCTCCACTCTCAGGTAAAGTTCCAACTCAATCCTGCGTTCTTCTGTTCTATCCTGCCCATTTGCATGCTAACGTTACTGGCTCTCCTGTGCTCTCCCTTGCTCTCTCCCACCATCAGATAACACCTGCGCTCTCCTGGTCTTTCTCACTGTCTCCCATCCTCTGTCCCCCTTCCTTCAGTGTTTCCTCTGCTGCTACCTCTGCACCATGCTCTGAGAATGCCAGCAGAAATCTGCAGGATTTATAATATGTGGTGGTGGATCAATGACATGTGCTGTCCATAGAAGCTGCATGCATGTGATTATTTTCCCTGTTACCATGTGCTGCCTCCAAGTCATCCCTCCTCTGCCAAAAAGAGATCTATCAAGGCATATCAGCAGAGAATCTCACTGAAAACTATCATATGTATACAGCGCAGCCCATAACAGCCCATTTTACAGCACAACCTATTATATAATTTCACGAATAAGAATCCACTCCTAACAGTCCACTTATGAGCAAAGGAGAGGGTCAGCATATCACAGAGAAGTCAACATGGACTGTAAGACAAAAGAGATCTTACAACTCTGTTGGTCCACTGGAAATGAATGGGAACTTCTGCCTTTGTCTTCCAGGGAAGCTTAGCTATACAAACTGTGACCAGTTACTTTTGATAAAAAAACAAGCCTCGTATAATTACTGGGACCTCATTTCCATCTCCGTCTCCAAGGTTCACTGACTTATGTGTGTTACTATACAAATGTCCAGATTTAGGTGCACGATGCATGGCCATTGGAAAAAGATGAAAGGTTTTCCATGGTTTCTGAATATTAAACAAAGAAGCCCGGACAATATTTATATATTTATTCACTTATTTATCTGGGTAAATGAGCAGGTAAAGGTATAGCAAAAAGTTGCTTAATGATGGCCATTTGGTGCACATATAATGGATGAGTCGGGGACTGTTTGGAGGCCTTTTCCCCTTGTTAGCCTGAATGAGATCTCTGGAGACTTGTATATACGTGTGTGTGTGTGCGTGTGCACCGTGTGCTTGTGTAGGCCTTTTTCTCTGCTCGCTCTTCATTTGCGGCCATATGCGGCCGCGCACGGACGTGTAATTTGCCGTGGTGCTTGCGCTCTAAAGCTCCAATACCTTCCCATTAATGTCATTTATTTTGTTTTGATATTGATGGCTTTCCTAATGCCGGGCGATCAGCCGGCCGCGGCGCTGGCAGACAGCCTGGGATCGGCAGCGCTTTTAATAAATCACAATCAGACCTGCGCCATTACATCAATATTTTTCGTCAATTACCGAGAAGGTCAGGTGCTGCATTCAGCAAGGAGGCCCCAGCATGGGGCATCAGAGAAACATCTGGCGCTGCAGCGTAGCCGCAAACAAGGGAGGAGGACTGGAGGAGAAACACACTCACACATACAGACACACACACTGTTCCTTACATAGGCACACACAACCCCCCACACACACGCACACACACAGGCATATAGACACATACACACTGATACTGCCATAGACACACGTACATAGGCATATAGACACACATATGCTGATACTGACACATAAACACACACAAACACTAGCATAGACGCACACTCACACTGATACTGACAAAGACATACACACACACACACACACACACAAACTTAAAGACACAGACACCTTTTTTCCTCTGTGAGAAAATGAAATCTGCAGCTACAGAGGATATCACGGCCATGACTATGACCTCTCCTAGAGGTGTAAAATTTGCAAGCCTTTGTAGCGTTTCAATAAGATGTATTCCCCAAAGTTTCCATTCAATAAAAGCCGAAAATGAAAATATTATTTTCTCAGGAGCTGATGGGAATTGTTGTTTCCACACAGCGGGTTTCTAATATCTTTTGACATCCCGTGACCTTCTTGAATGCAATTTGTGTCTTAATATCCAGCTTACATTCACTCCGGCCTCCAGAGGGTTGAGGTGTTGGGTGATTTTTTTTTTCTCCCCTCTCCTCCTCCGCTGCTTGTGTTGCTGAAGCCGGGTGGGGGGGGGTTTCTATCTAGCAAACAAAGGAAATATCCTTCTCACGGAGCTCTGACAACGGCTTGCCCTTTAATGTCATTGCATTTTTTTTTTCAATTGCCATGCGGTTGGAGGAACCGTGAGGGACAGACACGGGTACCTGTTCATCCATACATTAGTGTCACCTCGTCTGGAGGCCCAGGTGAAAACAGGAGCCGTCTGAAATAAAAAAGGCAAAATGAATAAGCAGGAAGGTGTCCGCAAATGAGGCGACTGGCAGGAGTAATCTCTTTTTTTTTTTTGTATTTTGAGCCTATGCAGCGGGCATGGTGTTTATTTGGGTCAGGAGGCAGGTCATCTTTCATGTAGATGACACCTGGTAAAGTGGCTGAATGGGGGAAGAGATGAGGAGAGATGATGGAGGATGCCAGCGCTTGAAGTCTCTGCGGACGCTCTCCCCTCTCCTCATATCGTCCTTCATTGCATTCTAATAGGCTGACTAATGTAGCATGGAAATTCGCTCTGCGCTGAGAGAGAGAGAGGGAGTGAGAGAGGGAAGGTGGCTCGTACCTTGTCGCGGGAAGGGAGGATGGGGCGTTGGCTGGCGTGAAGATGGGAGCGCTGAATAACCACCTCAAGTTACACACCTGCGAAGTTTTTTTTCCTTTTTTTTCCATGTACATTGATTTGTCAGAGAACGTTAGCATTGTGCTTTGTGGGGTACGAGGTTGGAGGGGTGTGTTTTAAGCAGGCTGTCCTCTCCCCCCCTCTCTCGCTCTCTCTTTCACTTGAAGCAGCTCATTTTCGGCAGGCTTGCTGTGTTCTAATGGGTACCCTCAGGCTTGGGGCTTCCCAGCCAGAGGGGCATCCATCTTTCTGCATGTCACTGGCTTGCTGGGGGAAAAAAAAAAATCTTTGTGATGCGCTCTCCAATTTTTCTTCAGTAAATCAAATCTTCCTTCTTTCAGAAAGATGAATGCTTTGAGGTTGTGGTGTTATAAAAAAAAAATCAATGCGGGCAAAATTGAAACAGTATGCCTCCGTATTGATCGGCCTTGTGAAATCGAAACTAACAGCTTTGTAACTGTTCCAGTGGACAGTTAGCTGACCTGTAATGGACAAACTATCAATATTAGCATTACTATTTTATCTTGCAGTATGTCATTTCACAGCCAAACGGTCAGGAGGCACTGGGGCTCCAGCCTAATGGTCAGTGACGAGACAGAGCTGGTATTTTGTGAAGCACCCAGCTATGCTAACATTAACCTGCCTTGCTTTGTTCAGTTCAGGGGGGAATAGAATATATTGTTTCTTTTGGTTTAGTGAATTTTGTTTTTGTTGTATGGGGTGATATGCATGATCGTCTTATGTGTTTTTATTGTGGTGTTATTATAGCTGCTGTTCCTCTCCCCTCCCTGATGGCTCTGAATTAGAGCACCATGTTGAGACAAAGGAGCCTCCCAGTTCATCTGCTGCATTATGCTGCACACACCTTCCTCTTTAATTGTGATCTACTTTAAAAAGCCTCATCAATAACTGGGCATTGTGAGAGCTAATTTCAGCAATGCATCACTCTTTTAATTCTTGCATCACTCTTTTTCTATTAATTGCACATAAAGGCCAGGTTGCACTGCAGTGCAGAAAAATGACTTTCAGAAAGCTACTTAAATCCATGCTTGCGTTGATATGGGAAAGGTAATTAAGTATTAAAAGTATTAAAAATTGGTGGGAGATATATTTATTAATAAAATCATTATAGAGGAAAATATAGCTGAGATAGTTATAAACCATTTCCTTTTAAGTTGTGGTGAGCACTGTGGACCTAATTTATGAGGCTTATATTTAAAGGAAGTGATTATGTTTACTGGAACTACATGCCAAAACGATGATGAATTGTTTTACAACTGATAACAGTTACAACATGTGTGTCATCAGGTGCGCCCCCTATTGTAAGGCAAACATTATTGCATTGTATCTACTTCCCACTGTATGCGTTTAGGCAATGATGACAGGTTGTTGATGAATTACAGTTACCTTGTCGTGGGTAAGTCAATGAAATCCTATCAGTGTATGCAATTCATTGCATTAACATTTATAGGTTTGATTCAAATTTTTCCCAGTTTGTCAGTTTTGCTATTGAGTCCCACATGTCGTTTTGCAGTATTTACTGTCAGAATAGCATTGCTTGCATGTGGATGAGAGATAAACTACACAGACCAACAGAAGACAAAATACACATACAACAAACATGTAGGTCAATGTTGAGTTTGTATTTGCGTCTTATAAATTAGACTGTAAGCAGAAACCTCTCAAGGTCTGCTACAATCTGCTGGCAGTCAAAAGTTCTATTTGTGGGTTTTCAATACACACTCAGGTATTTTGGTCTGCATATCAGGGCAGCTTTACTTGAATCACAAAATTGTAGTTGCAGCCCAATGTCATGGATCTGATGCAGGTCTGTGTATTGCATAGCCAACCCTGCTCAGTGTCCAACAAGGCTTTTGTTTAGATGTGGCATACAGTAGTGAACCCCAGATGTTTAAACTTTGCTCTGGAATTAAGGCAGGTAGGATCTTGGCCTGCAAAAGGGATTATTGTTGTACAAGAAAAATATTGTTTATTCTCAGGGGTTTCCAGGGAAACAGGGCGTAAGACCGAGGGAACAGTGAACATTTGCAGAGTATCAGTAGGGTCAGTGTACAGATGAGTAGTTCTTGATTATTGTCTGTATAACATTTATAACCATTTAGAGTGCATGCTTGTCTCATGTTAAATCATGTGGCCTCTATCTTATCTGAGGATCAGTTCCCCATTGCTGGAGTTCTTAGTTGGATAAACACCAGATCCACTTTGAAACGGTTTCCTAATCTAGCTGTAAACTAGTACTGCATGAATGTTCTTCCTGGGAGATCTTTTTTACATTGGCTTGCCAGCATTTGGTTGGAGCTGAACACATTGAAAGTTTCAAACAAATTCTCTAGTTTGTTTAACTGCTTTGCATATACTGTATAAGCAAGGAGTAAATAGTTCATGCAGAAGATATGAGAACAATAAATGCTTTGCTAAAGGCATTCTGTATTTCATACTGGTTTCATACTGGCTGCCTATTTTCATTATACATAAAAATGTAAACTGATATAACTGCCCACTATACATTCTAGCATTGTGGTAGAAAACTGGTATCTCAAATTGAATGTTCATATTGTGTGAGTATGCTGTTCATACCTAAATCAGCATTTTTAGGCTCACACTCATCATTCAGTAATACCATTTTATTATCAGATCATGAGCTTATTTTTCAGAAAACACATTCACCTGACCAAAAGCACATGAACTGCTTTTCAAAATTCAGGTTCATAGGCCGATCATTCCCTTGATGTCTCAGTTCTCAAATTAAGTAATGATCAGGCTGCAACATTAATGGCTCGGTTTGCTTATAAACACTTCAAAACAGTTTACGGAGAAGAGCACAGCCGAGTGCCGACAGCCGTAGACTCAAGCGTTAGGCTACGTTGGTGTTTGCATCCGCTCTGGTAACTTTTCAGGGTAATGAATTGTTGTTTCCCTTAAGACATATCTGGATAATTCAAAAATCAATTAGCGAAGAAAAGTTTAATCTCAAAAAGCGCTGCACAATCTATCTATGTACGTTGGCTGTAAACAATTTTTAGTCAACTCAGGGTAAAACAGGAAAGAATCCTCAGACGTCCCTTCTGTATTTCGGCTCGGATGATCTTTGTTGATGAGCCAGACAGCAGGGTGCTCTAAACAGTTTTAAAGGAAACTCCTGATGGAATCTATCATTGTATAGCATCTCTTAAACAAAAGGGAAGGTTTTGGATGGAGCGTGTCAAGTTCGACAGGAATGCATTGCAGAAATGATAGGGCAAAATGCTTGTGTTCCTTTTGCAAAGAGCAGTGGGTTGTGTAATGGAATTAAAACATCCTGTAACAAAAACATTTACCTTTGACTATGTAATCCATGCAGTATTTCCAACTGTTAGACCAACAGAGTGTCAAAGAGGGGAATGAAGACTCCGGAACAGCTGATAACTCTCCTCGTGCTACTGGAATTTACGCTGAATTTACGGATTACTCGAAAGATCAAATAAGCAAAAGGCAAGTTTAAAGATTAGCTTCACTCCCTCTCCACCAAACATTAGTGTTGTTACCGTACTGAATTACGCAGGGTTTAGTCAAATACAGGCTTCTATATGAAACATTGTCATGACTCTAAACCTTCTCCAACCTCTTCTCCAGTCACTATGTAGGAGTATAGGGATTAACTGTGTGTGTGTTTATCAGACGTAAGAAGAGGACACAAGAGGCGCTGACGGTCCCTGTATCTGCTTGTCTGGTCTCCTCAGGCCACCCGGCTCCGATCCAGCACAAACCCAGCTTCCATTCGGCATGGAGCTCATGTTATAAAGTGTGAGAAGGACCTGCCTGAAAAAAAGAGCAATTACATCACAGAGTGCAGGGCCCTGCCTGCTACTACACACAGATTTATGACTTTTATATACCTTTAAGAAAGTATATAGCCTTGGCACAGCAAGGTCATGATAGGGGCCTGATCAATATCCCAATGAAAAGCCATTTCAGAAGTTTTTAAGGGTTTCTCCCTTTTTTTGCGGACGCAATATCTGGGGAGTATCGATTGTCGGGGTCCTGTAGTTAGTCAAAGGCTATCTCCTTTGACTAACCCCTTAGTGTGGTGTCACCCTCCTCTGTTTGATAGATTGTTACTCTCTGGGCCGCTGTAATTACACACGGATCCAGCAGGTCATTTATTTCACCACTTTCACCATTTACCAAAAAATATCCTTTATCTTTGGAGCACAGCACTTTCTTCTGCAGTGAAAGCAGAAAAGGGCACATAAAATATTCTGTCCCCGGCCAGAGGAGAGCGCCATGGACTGAAGGCTTACGCCTTTTATTTATCATTGGGTTCACTTTTCATTTTCACTCAAGTGCAGCCCGCTGCCTGGCAATCAACATGAGCTCTGGAGTCAGTGTTTGCTTCCGACAAAAGACATGCATGAACATTTCAAAGATAGAGTAATAAACTGCTGGAGAAGTGACTAGCCTTCTGTGAAAACCACACAGAACTTCAGCTCAGTGTTCCTGCTAATCACGTTACGACGGTGTACACAGACCGATATGCAAGTGCGTTTCAGACGTTTGTGCTATTAGCAGGCACATGGTTCATTTTTAATAGGGCAACAGTCAGACGTTGTCAACCTTGCTTGATGAACCTGTCGTGTTTACACACAGAATTACACAAATGGAGACCTGAGTATTAGACTAGAGGATTAATTTAGCTGTACTGGCTTTGAGTGACAGCTCAAATTCTCACTGAGTGGGGTTGGCAGGCAGGGGGTGTGTGTGTGTGAGGGGGGGTTGTATCCATGATGCTATGCCACAGATTATTCAGTCACACTAGTATTTTTTTTATTGTACCTCTTGTGTTTTTTTATCTACAGTTTCTTTGAAAAATATGTTTTGGTGCGTTTGTGAAATATGGCTATCAGGTGATTATTTATCTGTTAGTGCAATTTGCTGTGTCCCGATGTTATGAATGGCCATGTTTTGGTGTTATAAATGGAAACTGTAAGATTGACTGACTCAAAGAAGGCTAAAGGCCCTCCCATTCCCAGGTGACCTTGGATTTCAGATTTTTGGTTGATGTACAAGTCCTCTGTGTATTCTGTGCCGTTTCATATTTGTCATATCATTCAAGATCACTCCTGTAGTTTAGAGGTCAAATAATTATTACAATGCCGTGGTGATGGCAAAATTATGCAATCCTGTTCAAATGTATGCCTTGATTATCCCCAATCTGTTTGATGAATGTGTTTCAAACATTTCATTTAAATGGGTGAAATATTTGCAAGTTGGACTACAATATAGGCAGCCATAATACAATGCAGTTTTATTTCATTATTTTTAATGTAAACAGACAAATGGTCTCATGATAATAAAAACCCTCATATTGAGGTGCAAAACCTAATAAATATGTGTGAAATTTGCAATGTTTTCATTCTGGATTTACACAGAGGTGTAAAACATGCTATTTTTGTCACACGCTACCAATGGAAATGGACAATAATTAATATGTATTATTCAGACCCATTGTCATGAAATTTACATCCAGTATAATTGCCGTTAATTGGAGGGTGCGGCATACTAAGCTGAGAGTAATTGTAATTCTATTAGCATTTTTTATCATTTTATTATTTCACTGCACTCCCCGTTTGACACACACAGACACACGTGCACACACTCACATGTGCGTGTGCGCACACACACACACACACACACCCACACACACACACGTGTGGCTTCGGACCCCCTGGAGACGTAACAGGGATGCGATTTCACCCCTTTGTTGAGTCTCTCTCTTCCTTTCGCTCATAAAGCGATTATCCCTGGTTAATTAGCATGAGCTGGTAGTGCTCTCCCAGTGCTGGTTCTCCACCCTCTCAGACTGTCTCCACCTGAAAGGCCCCATTTCAACATGGTAAGGTTTCTGTGACTCAAAAGTGGTACAAAGTTTAACTAGAGAATTACGAATATGGCTTCGAATAGTTATAATTGTAGTGCCTGTTTAAAAACAGTGTCAACCCAGTACAAAATAACAGTAAAAACATTTAAACATTCTTTATTTTTTATTTCATTTGCATACCTGTGTTTGGATTTGGTTTTGGATTTGCTACATAACTGGGTTACCTTTTTTCTCAACGATGTTGGAGAAACTCAGACATTCTTGCATAGATGAATACCTGTATGTCTGAGCCCTGAAGGCTGCCGTTTAGGCCGAGGTTGCTGATGTTCACTGACCCTCTGGGTGAGTGACTGTGTGGAGTTACACCTCCCATCCTGTAGAGCGTTATCAGTGCCAGGTTTGAGGAGGTCAGCATTGCCTTAATTCTGGCTTTGCTGCCATTTACTTTCCCGCCTCACTCCTTTTTGTACTGTCTGCCAGTGGCTTATATTCCGCCAAAGTTTACCCCCACTGGTTACTTGTATTGCTCTCTAATGCCAGCTGTTTTATGCAAAGATTTTTATCTTAGCAGGAGTGTTCTTAAAATCCGAGGAAGAAAAAAAATGTTTGAGAAAAATTAGACTTCATATATTTCTTGAAAGTAATACTATGTAACTTGACAAGAGGTTTGGTAATTGTTTTGTATATTTTAGTTTGCTGATCTGGAAGTAACAATGTGTCATGTTTTTTTTTTTTTTTTGCCTATTGAAGGTAGCCAATTGACCAGTGCCAGGATGGTATTTTTGGCCTTACTGGGTTGCCATAGGCCACCCAACTCTGTAATTAGTATTAGTAAGAAACAAAAATAGTGCAATATTTTTCAGTCATTTTTCAAATCGTAAACGTAACAACCCACTAATTCCATTCACAACGTGTAAAACCTATGGTTTCTTATATATCATTTCCACAAGAAAAGGATTAAATGCACTGACATTGCTTGGCAACGGTAAAACCTAACATATAAAACAAGTCGAGAGCAATTTGACTGAAGAGAAACATGCCCTGGGAAACGGTACTGTGCTGTTGAATCCAATCTGTTAAGTATCTTTATACAGGATGTGCAGTCAGAGCTGCTATTTGGCACTCCTTGATCAAAGCAAACGTACTTAAGTCAGTGGACTGCCCCAGCACAGTCTTTCTTGCCATTTTGATCATTTTAAAATGCTATTTTTGAAATATTACATGTCTAATTGATTTAAATGGCATCATCTGTAGATCCTTTAATTGCTTATTGTTTATAAGAATATATTTGTATTTAACATGTGCTTGTGAACTTGCAGAATTTTTGTTGTGGAAAGTCTCTGCTTCATGTCCCAGAGGAGAGGGGACTTATGTTGACGTTATTTGTGAAGGTAAATAGACCAGGCTGGCATCCATTTTCAATATCAGCAACACTCTGTTAAATTGGTCTTTCACTGTTTTACAAGTCAAGAAAGATTTGCTGATAATGGAGACTGCTCCCTTCATGATGAATTAAGAGTTTATGTAACATTGCAGGTTCGATGAGAATGTTTACCTTGCAAGCTTAACTAGTGACAGCTAGCTAGCTAGCCAACAATAAACAAAACTTATAGACTGTTTTTCTTCATAAGACTGTCTCATATTCGTTGCTATGTAATCTGCCAGGCGAAATTGCACATGTTCAGTTAATGTCATTTGCTTGCCAGATTGTTAAAATCAGCTTCTTCCTGCCTCGGACTACATGACAGCAGCTAGCCATGTTCGTTTAGCCTGCTGCAGAGATGTCTCTCCCCAGTATGAATATCTGCTGTATTCATAAGGAAAAGGCAGTGTCCCTGAAGTGAGCATGTGGGGAGGAAGCAGTACTCTGAAATTGTCTTTTTATTCCTGGGATGCACTATGTCAGTTTAGTCTACCCTGTTCATTACGTTGAACAATGTCCACCTCATGGCACATGTGTTTGAAGTAAGCTTTTAACCCCAAGAAAATAGCGGTGATCTAGGAAATCTTCAATTGACTGCAACACAGAGGAGCAGTACTGTGTTCCGCTCAACTTTGTTAGGGAATCGATCTGTGTGCGGAAGAGTTGCCTCAAGTTAGTGCTCTTGACCATTCTTTGTGTACTAGCACCTTAGCTCAGCCCTCAATGTCAAAATGTGACATTCGTTAGAGATACTCAAAATACATTATTTGACCACAATATATCGGTCATAATTGATTAAAAAAATTGGTAAAACACATGGATTTATTAATTCCTAATATTAGAAATGGTTTTGGAACAGCATAGAGCAGAGATAGAAGGCTGTTTAAATTTGTGGATTTGATTGACTTTAATGCATGTGCACTGAAGTTATAAACAGCTGAATAATATATGTAATTTTTAATAATGAACTGGTTTCAGTGAAAAGGACTTATATTTATGATAGCTTCCATAAAACGAAATCAAACTGAAATATATTCGTCTCTGCAAGGCATTATATAAGATGGATCAACTCAGAAGTAATCACATTAACTGTTTTTTAACCATTTTTCATTATACAAAAAGAATACTATGAATAAACATGCCCTGTTGTAAGATGAAAATGCATTTCAGATTAGGAAATATTCATTAAATGGATATGTCTCAATTTGTGCATGTAACATTTATTTCAGCAAGCTTGATTATATAAATTTTATTTCTGTAGCCACATTTAGCTCTGCTCATTTTAATTTAAGATGGGGGTACTATGCGGTCAGTCACTGCCATGGAGTGACAAAGAGGTGCACAGCCCACTGTAAAATGACAAATTCCCAATTTGTTTGTCCGGTTTTTACAAGCACACAGTTTATGCAAATTCAAAATAATCTTCTGGATACCAGTCTCGTTTAAGCAATTTGAGGGGTGCCAGTTGGCAACATTAATGAAAAAAAAAGCCAAAAGAGAAATCCTCTCACCATACCTGATCTCACTGTCTATAGCAGAATTAATCCTGCCTCAGATTATAAATGACTGTTTGTCCTTTACACATTGCCGTACCTCGGAGTGATGTATGAAATGGTGTGTGTTTTGCATGTCGTGTTTGTAATGAAAACACTCATATTGTGTCATTTACATAATCTCCAGTCAGAAATGAATCTCATGTTCGTATAACATTATCAGAGGTTAAAACTATCATTATTCAAGGAAATTCATTGAACAGTGGAGATAAAAATATATATATATATATATATATATATATATATATACAAAAAGATAATTTAAGAATATTCCTTAAATTTTCAGAGGAACACAAATAGCTGTTACACACAGTAAACTGTGATGCCTTCATTTTCAGTCTGCCATGCATCTGATTGGATCCTGATGGATGCTAGTCATTTGTCTGTGTCAGAAAAAGAGAAATTCAGACTGAAATAAGAAGGCTATCAAACTTTTGTGTTTTGCTAGAGAAGCAATTGGTGTCCTTTCCTGTGTATTAAGTTTATTTGGGGAAAGCAAAATTAGCACAAAACTCTTATTTGGCTCAATTTGAAAGGATTAATTTCAGAACACTTGAATTTTTTAGTAGTATCGCTAGTTGCACAATCAGTTTTGAAAGTGTGAAGCTCTGCTTTGGAACTCTTGTAGTAACAATTACTGATGTACAGTTAATTCTGTTGTCATGCATATAATCATATAGTAATCACTGTAAACTTTTAAATGTGGAGACATGAACACAGGATGGGCATGTCATTTAAATAACATAGTACTGAAGTGAGTATCTTTAAATTTACAAATGAAATTAAAATTAAATGTTGAATACTTTATTAAGTTTTAGTCCACAGTTGGTATCAGGTAATATGTTAATTTAAAGAATCTAAATCAGACTTGATTTATCTACTTTTGAGTTTCATTTTACTTTTCAGTTACACCCAATTTCTGCAGTTGCGCTTACATGGGTAATATTCCTCTCTAACAGTAGCTGGTTTATATTTGTATTTTAGTAACTTTTGCTTCAAACCTTGCTAAAAATGTCCTTTGTCAGTGAGCAGTAAAGCAAGTTGAACATCCTCATTCATTTACGTTTCTTATGTCATAAGTTGTCCTGTCTGATGAAAGCCAAGAGAAAACCGTAAGCATTTTTATCCTGGTGCAGAGAAATCGATGGGTGAGGAAATATTATCTTTTTATATTATCAATATTATCTTTATGGCACATATATATCTAATTAAAACATTAAATATAAATTTATCTGGATCCACAACAATTTTCAAGCGAATACCAGGGAACGTTGGCTGCATGCAGCACACTGTAAGGCAGCTGAACTCACCAGGCTTGTTTATGGAGCATCCAACAAATCGGTTTCATTGTCTTCTATTTTTCCACAGAACTAAGTCTTTTTTAATACTGTGAGGGGTGAAATTTTATTGCAACGCTGTGACATGCAGAGTCCTAAGCTCACCAAAAGAATTTGCTTGTCAGAGGCCGGACGCGTGTCTGTTGTGGCACACCCCGGTCATTTCATTGCTGATTGTCTCTGAAATTCACCTTCACAAACGCAAACAGCCCGTTCCTACGCACCATAAATACCAGGGAAAGTGCCGTGGCAGAGAATTTTACTGGAGCACTGCAGACCGTGTAGCATGGTCGCGGGGCATGTTCCTATTCCAGCTCCCCGGGCTGGCTTCCTCCGTACCTGAAGGCCTCCCCCACGCCGGCGCGTCCGCGGGTAATTTACGGCGTGTTTGCCGCGCCGCCGTCCTCCCGGGCGCTGGGCCGCGGCGCAGTAAGCGGCGCTGCCGTGACCGCCGCCCGCTGAAGGAGCCGCGCTGTTTCCCCGTGGCTCGGGCCCTCCGAGTCTCCGGCACCTCATTAATCTGCAGCCGGTAACCAACCTTCACTGCGAACACTTAGCGTAATTAAACGCTTTGTTTATTATGACGCGCGGGGCGCGCCAAGAGGAGCTGGGACAGAATGTTGTTTGACATAAATAGACAATTTAGTGGTGCAATTGAAGTTTTAAGAGGTATGCGTAAAAGGTGTTTTCCGCCTCTGTGGAGGCCAGATGTTCCTGTATGTTAAATGCAGTCATTTCTTCTGAATAAAACCCCCCTTTTTCCCTGTCGTTAAATTGCTAATTGCGTTACCTGAAATGTTCCTTCATCCTCCCACTTTGTAAACTGCGCACATTTACAACAAGGAGCCATTAATTACATCCATAAAGGGAAATGATACAAAATAAAGTTATGCTGTAATACCTTAGATTAACAGTTTATACTCCACAAATTTGTTTTCCATTAAACAGGTTTGGAGGAGTTGTTCTTATTTAAGTGCTCTATAATACACCAGTTAAGACAGCAACCAGTTCCTGGCCAAATTAGTCCACAGATGTTTTTATGAGCAAACTAATTACTAATTAAACACATTTTTTGTTGTTGTTGCTGTCTAGCGCACTGGCTTGGTGGTCTTTGCAATTTTAATTGTTGCCTTGAAAAATGGCACGGCGTAATTCCACCAAGATGGCAGAGAAAGGATACGAAATGAATAATTTATCACGTGCATAAAAATCCTCTCGGCGTGTAGGCTTTCACAGGGATTGATGGCGCGCGAGGTGAAACACGTTTCCCAGGCTTTCATTAGGGCTGGGTTGTCACACGTTTGCGCGGCGTGGCGGAGCTACAGAGAACATTTCCACTTCCAGGACTAATTACTGCCGCTGATGGCCGAGCTGATGAAATGATCCTTTTTGTATCGTTCCCCAAAGAGGAGGCTTTGGGGGGGGGGACTTGATTCACGGCTGCAGCACAGCAGACGTTTGATAATAATTTTAATAGATGAATGTAGAAGCCCAGAATGATGGAGTGCCTATTTGTGTTGGGAGGCTATCAGACGTAAACAGGGCCCGCGCATTGTGATGGAGGAAAGTCAGCCTCCCCGCAGACTGCCGTGGATGCACAGGCTTTCCTTTTCAGCCGCCGGGCTCCTCAAGAGAGAGGAATAAAGTTCAAATGCTCTTCAGCCGATAAATGAGAGAGGTTCAGGACAAAGGCAGCAGTGCGGCGTGGCTGTTTCATCTTCCTGCGTTTATGTGCGTTGTGTCTATAAGAGCGCCCATGTCTGTTTCCCTTTAGTGACGGCTCTCTTCTTTGTATACTGATCTTCCATCATTTTGCTGTGCCGACTATTGTGTTCTTTATTCATTGCATTCCTTTGTGTATGTCTGTGTTGTTTTTAGGAATATATTGTTGTTGTAGTGCACTGACTCAGCCTTGAATTTTAGGTGCTTGCCAGAGAACGGATTTTTAGTTTTTATCTCCTCTACGTTTTCTGCTAATCCGTACATCTGCAGACTTTGTTTGGTAATAAAATGTTAAATGTTTTTAGTTCCCAAGGTTTGAAATATTGTCTGCTCTTTTGGAAATGTTTCTAATGAAATATTTAATGGTAATATGATATCCTATGTGTGGATGTCAGTTTCCTCTCTGGAGTTCCCCTATGGGGTAAAGGCAGTGGCAGTCCTTTCCGACATATATCCAGACACTTCACGAAGAATTTCCAGATAAATCAAGTAATTAATGGCTTTCATTAGCCGGGGCATGTAAGGGGTCTGTAAGTCTTTTCCAAAGATTGTATTTATGTTCTTGTTTGAAGGCCCCGTCCCCTCTTGTAGTTGTGGTGTGATCTTTGCTGCCGGCCCACAGATTAGTGTGGAACCTTTGGCCAGAGCAAAAAAACCTCTCCATCCTCCACAGCTCTGGCTGAGTTGCGTCAGATCCTGCTTTAACTGCTTTCATGCAAAATAGATAAAAGGGGACATTTCTGTCTTCCATTGTTGTTGCATTGCCCACTTTCTCTGGTGAAATTGTTCTCTGTTCAATTCACTAATCATTAGTTAATTTTCTTCACATTTTACGTACTAATGTGGGGGTAGGTAACATCTCAGTGTACCAGTAATGACACACGTTTGCTTAATTGAATCTGTTATCAGTGTTGCAGGGGAAAATTTGTTTAATTCACTGTGTATTTAAGTATTTAAATGTGCAGCGCTGTGGTAGTCCAGGATGACAACTGCTGATCCATCCCTCTTCAAATCTTTCTCCAGATTTTTTTTTGTTCATTATGAATGCTTGTATTAACTTTTTTGCACGTTCTGAGAAATCTGTGGATAAAAAATGGGCTCGTATCGAGGGGGTGCTTAAACGGCTATTATACTGAGTTATGTGTCTTGGGTGTGTAGGCCCTGTTGCACAATAAACCTTATTCTCACTTCGACAAAGCAAAATGGACTTACGGAATTATATTTCACATAGTTGCTGTAAATCCTTGCACTGAGGGCTTTGGTGCCCCTGGTAAAGCTATTTCGCGTACACCAACACAAGTACGAATGTCTTCATGTCCTGCAGGACAGTTTTTGTTTTGCTGAGGATACTTTATGAATGGAGAGGGGGTCATTTCTCAATATATTTTACGTGTGAATATTAAGTCACATGAGTCAGTAAAATCCAGCTCAAAAATGGAGATTCACATTTTTCGTTTTCTTTTTATTTAAGTGTATGCTGAAACAGATCTGCCTGGTGCATGGCAGAATGCATGCTGGGTAATTTACTGTGACAAATGGAGGACTTTCCTTTCTCAAGCTGAAATGGGTTCTTTAAAATAAGCAGGCAAGGAAGGAGGGGAAAACAGTCAGAGCACAAAAATGTATTTCCCTGTGATATGTTCTGCCTCGGGGGCGAAATGTAATGAATATTTTAAGAGATTATTTTAATAAATTCCTGCAAGTATAAACAGAGAAATATTTTGCTATTGCACGTACGTCCATTGGCCGCGGCGCTCTTCATTAAAAGTTAACGCTCTCGAGCCCCCGTGACAGGCGGAATGATTTAGTGACCCTGTGTGGTAAAAGGTGCAAATTGAGAAGACAAACGAGGGAGTGCCGGGACAGTGATTAATATTGGTAATGCTATCCTCTGTGCGGAATGGCCGTCCCCCCGTACGGTGGCCTGTAAGGTGCCCTGCTGGGGCTGAAATTAGGCTGAGATGGGAGTGCATGCCATCGGCGAGGGGGAAACTGATCACTCTGTCAGCAGCTCATTCCGCCATGATGTATTTAGTGCTCATTTCACCTTCCTCGGGTAAAAAAAAAAAAAAAAAAAAAAAAGGCATCAGGAGCTCCCGGGTCTGGAGGAAGGTGATATTGTTATTTTCAAGGACGTACCTAAGTTGAGGGTTGTGTACGAAGGGTGGGGGGGGAAAGGAGGCAGCAAACAAGGAAGGCTTTATACGGTGCTGTGCATGCGCTGCCCTGCTGTTTGGTAATTGCTAACATGTGTGCTGCCCTGTTTCCCCACAGCCGTCCCCGCGAGTTCTGGCGCCTGGACTACTGGGAGGACGACCTGCGCCGGCGACGGCGGTTCGTGTGGAACCCCCTCGGATCCATGCATTCCGAGGCCACGCTCCGGGCCGTTGACGAACACGGTCAGTCCCCCCCCCCAAAGCACTCCGTGCCCACGCAGTGGTGGCAGGTACACGGCAGTAAAAGCGGGAACTACAGTTGCTGTAAAATTTTTATTGTGCCACGAGACACACCGTAAAAAAGGAGCACTCATCTGAATAGCTTGCACAGTTCATCCTTTAAGTGGTCTGTGTTAATGAGGCTGCGCTCCCACAGTGCACTGGGGTACAGCGTTTTTGATGCCCTTGTTTTACTGCTATACAAGTATGTATTTCAGTTACTCTCAAATCAGCTGAGAAAATCCATTGAGAGAAAGAATTTGTGCCTTGTATGTCAGTGGTGAGAATTATGGGTAAGTAACATGACAAATGTCCTGAAGTTCAGGTTTAATGGTGTGTTTTTTTCAGTAAGGTTAATGGGTGCTTTAATGAGTCAAAAGTTCAGTTTGAAAGTAGACAGCCTTAGTGCTATGGTCTTTAGTCCATTTGGTCTTTCATGTGTTTTCTGTTGAACATTTAGTTTGACCTTTCAGCCATAAAAGGTTTCCACTGTTACTCTGGAAGGCCTGTGTACTTTGACACAATTTAATGGATAAGTGATGATTAAAGTTTGAAGTTAGTTTTTTTTCCCAAAAACTTTACATCTGCAAACAGAAATATCACACTAGTGATTTTGTTTGCTGCTTTGAGGTTTCTCCAAATTAAAATCGGTCTCAGTAAATTAATGCTATGAAAAACACTTTGTTATGAATATGTAAAATATGTTATGAACAGCAATTTGTTATGAATATGTAAAGATCCATTTACCAATTTCTGTACTGGAAAATACCATTTTAACATCTGGAAAATGTACTGCAGGTGCATGAGAAAAAAAGTGGAATGAATTGACTAACTGCTCTTGTACACTGCCGCTTTCATTACTGTAGAGTTTAGTGTTGACAAAATGGCTGTCACATAGAGGTAGAATCCACAGGTGTTATCCAGTAGCAGGATTAGGTACAGAAGACTGAGCTTCACGTTTAAGCACTCGTAACACTGTCTACAGTTTCAATATCGCGCTTTACTGTGTTAAATTTATGGTCACATCATGAGTAATTACTTTAGCCAATTGAATGGTTGCTAAATAAAATATCACCGTATTGTGTGGATTGCACCTTATACCCTTCTATATTGACCAGTCACCTGTGGAAACAGCTCAATACCAATACAATGCTAATCAATTCAGCGTTGTTTTTTTACTTCTGCTCGGTGGCGAAACCGCTGAGCCTGAGGATATTGAAAGGACTGTGGGAATTTAGACAACCTCATCAATAGCCATGTAAAATTGTGAAGGAGGTGGTTTCTGAGTAATTGGCATTGTTGAGTGGACCCCCTGAGCGCTGAGACCGGATTAATTTCACCACGTTCCGTCTCTAGGTTTCGTAAGCAGTCTGAAAAACAACAGGGGCTGATTTACATTGACCTTCATGTGTAGATGCACCATTTAATACCAATACTGCCATCCAGCTCTGATACAATGCTGCTGTCCCCTCTAGACTTTATTCATTTCCTTGGATAGAATAAATACATTGTTCTGTCTGTCAGAAAGCCCTATGTGATACATAATCTTACACAATTCACAATTTTACAGTTTAGGTAGAAATAACCTGTTGTTCCTGCCATTGCTGCCCCGCCTAGCGTGTGAAATCAGTAACGTTCAGCCCAGAGTTTGGCCGGTGTGGCCTACAGCACTCCCTGACGAAGGGAGACAGTATCCATACCGTGCCACCAGATCACACAGCAAGTGCCATCAGCCCACAGGATGGATGGGCGACTTGACAGAAGTCAGTAAGAATGTGATCTAAGAGCTATAAGTGTTCTGAATCCCGGTGTCTGCAGAAACGGTCTCAATGGCCAAAGCGTGCAGCCGAAGGGAGGGAACAGCCTGTTTCCTGCATGTATGCAACAGCTGCAGCGCACCGAAGAGTTGGTGGGCGTGCTTATGTACATGCCGTTTTTACTCTTTCGAAAATGGTGTGGACGTGGGCTTCACTGGACCTCACTGATTAAGTGTTGTAACCACAAATCACCCTCCCAAATTACAATACACTCTGCTGTCATATTTGTTCTCAAATGTCTCCCTTGTGACCCATTTTTGTAATGTGATTTAAGATCAATCTGTCCGTCAAAGCTTGTGGGTGTTATTTGAATATTACATTGTGCCAAATTTTGTGGAAAGACATCACTTAAAGGAGATTGAGAGATTAATTCTTCTCCGTGTGACCATAGAATGTTTTCTTTACTCATTAGCGTTTTTGCTAGAAACCCGCACAGTGCAGGAATCACAAACAAGCAATAGTGTGTCCATATCAAGTGATTTCTCCTTTGGAGCAATGGGGAATATATTACCCCGTTTCTCTCTTTGTGACATCATACAGACTTTGAGGCTTCTAGAATTAAAATCTCATGCTTCTCTTTTTAAATATTTCCGTTTCCTGATGTAACCTTTTCTCTCATTTTGTCCACCCGACACTTGTGTTCTGATCATGGAGCAGATGACATGGATGAAGTCTCATATTCTCTCATGGAGCAGAAAGGTCATATCTGGCTGTAATTATTTTCATCAGACGAACAAAGGAAGTGGAAACTTTGACTCCTTACAAAAAAAAAAGGCATTAAGCACATCAACGAGGCAGTATTTAATGTGATGTCAAGCTACTGGCAAAAAAAAGCTCCATACTTTGAGAGGGACCCATTTCCTTTGAGGTGCTCTCTTTTCAGAACTCAACTGAAAAAAAATATTAATGTACAAAAGGAGGGGTGTAAATTGGCAGAAAAATCCCCTCCCACACACACACACACACACACACACACACACACACACACACACACACACACACACACACACACACACACACACACACACACACACACACACAGACACATACACATAAACGCACCAACACCTCTTCAGGGTGTGTGAGAAATAATAACAGATTAATACCGTTTTTAACATGCAAGAGGATCCTCTTTCATGTGTGCCCTGTACAGTTTTCATCATTCATACCCAGCCGAGAACTTCAGAACAATATCTGGTAAAAAGCCCAGAGCGTGGCAGCGCTTGTGTGGAAGCTAGCTGTGTATTTATGGCAGGAAAGAGCCATCTTTTCTGGGGATTGATTTGGGCAGGATGGGGCCTATGGTGGGGAGGTGGCAGAGTAAATACCTGAAGACTAATGTCTCTGTTCTGCCAATCAATACCCGCCTCACGACTGCACCGCTGGCTACACTCTTGTTAAAAACAAATTTGTTAATTCTGACAATTTAATTGCTCTGCCTAAGCCTGCCTTCAGTAGCATATAAATGAGTATTTGAACCACTCCGTAGGAAACAAGACTTAACAGTGTCATATAGTGCGTATTATTTACATTTGTGCCCAGCTAAGGAGGAATGGTCTAGGTCAACAGTTTTGAGAGCTGCTTTTTTGTTCAAAAGGCATGCGGGAGTTTTCTCTGCAGTAGCAGCTGCATGCTATCATCGTGTGTTTTATTTGATTTGATGTTGTGATTTATTTCGAGATTTCTGCACACACTCTTAAGTACATCAGTAAAATTTAATTTAGCTTGTTTAAAATGATCTCAAACTTGCAAAATGACATGCAGTGTGCTGTCTGTTTTTTTTTTTTGGGTGGGGGGATGTTAATTCACACCTGTGCACACAGAAACACAGCTAGTTGTGTGTTCAGTGGTGTAGAGAATAAGAAAAAACCAAAATGTTGAAATCACCAGGAGTTCTCATTTAATGTATCTTACATTTCTTTCTGCGCCTATACAAATTGCGTTTCACCCTTTGTCTTAACATGAAAACCATATGTTCTAGATTGTTGCCTCATCTCATTGTGTTTCAGCTCAAGCCATACTTTTATTTGCGAGATTTGGGTTGAAAATGAAGAGTCCAGCTTTAAACCAAATAGTTTTGTATATCGCATTTTAAATCTAAATGTAAGTGTAGTCAGTCCACGGAGTAATGAAGCAGAGATGGTGTGAGGACAGTGAGATCCTGGCTTTCCTTCTCATCTCTCATAGAGTGGTCTGAGGCAGGGAAACATGCTCAGGAGTGTGTTTAAACAAACACAAACAGGAATAGAATGTCTCAGTTCAAATTATTCCAAACTGAAAATGAGTTTAATAAACATAAATATACCAGGTCCTCTAGTGTGTTTAAAACACTAGTCTCTTTTCTGTCCCAGCTGGTGCTGTATAGAGTCCCGTGTACCAGTTATGTTTAGTTTGTAAATATATTGTTGATCTCCCAGTGTTGATGAAAATGAATGCATGTATGGTTATGGTATTATACATCATCATGTACTGTTTTGGCTTGTACAGTATGTGCAAAGATATTTGAAGAGCACCCAAATAAACCATGCTGAGTAAGCTTCAAGCAAAATATGACCACTTACTTTGTTCGCTTTGTGAACAAATATGTTTAAATATGTTTAAATGTTAAATAGTATTGTGTTTTTGAAAATTACACAGTGTTTATGAGGCCGTTTTTGCTCCACACACCTGTATCTGTCTCCTCTTAGATGACCGCAATGTTACAGGTAGTGCTGTGGAGCATGTTGAAGGGCAGAAGTCTGCACAGATTCTCTGATTGTAAAATTCTTTGTTTGGCTCTTCCCATTCGCTGTGCCAACTACATCCCATCCACATTTTATGAAGATCAGTGAATCTGCGCCGAATGCTGCACAACATGTTGCACTAAGAAAACAACTACAGCCTCTGAGGGGCAGATTAGGGGTAGAGGTCATTTTGTGTGTATAGTTCAAAACACAGGTGTACAGTACTGTCATTTATGTGAAACATTAGTTTAATTTGCACTTTTAAAAAGTCTCTGCATTGGTATTTCAAGTTCATGGTATAATTCGGCCCCAATTCTAACATGAAAAAATGTTCAGTTAACATTAATGTGAGAAACAGTTGCCATCCAATAAAGTCACAAATAGATAAAAAGTCTAATTTCTAAACTAATTGTAAACCCCAAAATTGTTGTCATATTGTCGATGAAAATCGACACGGATGATGATGTTGGTATTCATTACATTGCCGTTAGTGATAGTGGTAATCATCATGATAATCATAGAAATATTAAATAAAAATAACAGTATTAAAAATAATTTAACACTTAACACATTATCGTTTTGTGTGTAATCCTCAATAGAGCTATGAGTATGGATGTTCATTTATGAGGTAAATGTTGGCAAGGTGATTTTTTTTTTTTTTAAAAAGATCACTTTTCCGTCAAGTCCCTGTCCACTTGCTGGTGTGAATACGGAGGCATGTGGAATGTATTAGGGAGCTGGTAGTAATTTCTGTGCTGCTAACTAAAAATCCTCAAGGGAGACTTAATTACAGGAAGACCGTTCTAAATATCAGTGAGCTGCATATTTTCCGTGACAAGTGATTTTTTTTCGCTTGGTTTTAAAAGACCCGGGCTCAGAGAATTAAGTATCTGGCATTTTTCTTTCTTTCATAACGCAAACGATATTCTTGGACTGAAGACGTTATTTTGTTAGCGTTTGGATTTGTTCACACCCTGTCAGGTAGTGTGGCGCACAGCGGGTTAAAATCCCTTATCAAGACACTGCAAAGGCTCACCATGTCAGGCGCTCTATTTACATGAATAAAGAATTGCTCGCGCATGTACAGTGGAGCGTTTCACCGCAGTTTCCCGCGCACCACTGGGGAATGCAGTGTTCTATAAATGTTTGCAGATTACCATTTTTCTTAAATAATCCATTCGGAACCTCAAGTCATGTACAGTTGAAGAAAAAAAAGTAATGAGCAGAGAACTCGCCTTGCCTTGTTGTGATATGCTTGGCACATGTTGCTGGATATTGGTTTGGCCAGAAGTATAATATTTATTTTCAGTTTGTTTTGATGTCTTCAAGAGACTCTGGGGCAACTGAGTTTGTAAAAGTATATTGTGTCTTGACTGTCTGACTCGAAACTAGCAATCAAATGCGTGAAATTTGGTTTTATACAATAATTTTGCGTTTAAATCGCATTGAACCCATTATTAGTCTCTGTAAACGGTTCTTTTTCTGACTGGATTTCTTTCGGTTTTATTAAAATGATCACAATTATTAATATTAAATATACACCTTTAACTGCAGAAAAGAAATCACAGGCACTGTTGCAGTATGGTATTTAAACACCCGCTGTGAATGGCGACTGTTGACATCGGGCAGATTTTATTCCTTCATGCTGAAGGAACTTTTAAATAAGGCGTGAATTCAAATTGTAAACGTAACCTTTTGTGTTGAGAATAATCCCGAGTTTCTCAAGAGTCATAGCACTTCATTTTTAGTTTTTTTTTTAAATCCCTGTGACAATGCCACTAACAGCTCATACACGAGGGATTATGGTAAATTGATTTTATACCATCTTTTGAAAGTTTACCGAATTCTTTTTTTCCGTTTAAGGAATGCAGCTGTGTATTTCTTTTTGTTTTATTATTGTTTGCCCCCAATGTTTCCGCAAAATTAAAACAAATAACTATTTTCAAATTCGTTTTTCTCTGAAGAACTTGCCATTTTTAAGTCTGGATGAGAAAATATTAGTTTTCATAATATGAATGATGGTAATATTTTTAATTTATTGTAGTTTGAACAGCTGTATAAATGTAATACATTCTAAAAATGTACACGTTACACGTTATACTGTATTTGTTACAGAAACATTTTCATAGACGGCATGTCCTATAAACTTAAAAATACACAAACGAACATAACTATGAGAGGTATAGATAAAATTAAATGAAACGGAAGCTTATGTGTCGACCCCCACGACAAATACTTGTATGTCTACTGAAAACATACTTTGCATTGGAATATTTTGTAAATTACTCAAAACAACCAAAAATATGTTAATATGCGATTTAAGATATCACATGTTAAAACTTTCAATGTAGACTTTTTGGTTTAAAATGATTAAAATATACATCTTAAACTGATTATTTAATCCCTCTAAATATATACCTTCGTAAGTTATTTGTCTTTTAGATTACAAGCATATTAAATATGAACATATACTCACCTATGCTTGGACTGTGAAAAGCACAACGCATGCAGCTAAAATAAAGACGCGGTTACGCATGACTAATTCAAAAATGTCTTTCTTCTTTCAGATCCCGAGGAGGATGTTCTGAAAGGCAAACAGTCCATCAGGAGTCAAGCTTTGGGAAATCAGAACTCGGAGAGTGAGATATTGTTGGACGGGGACGATGATGCTCTGTCATCCTTGGAAGAGAAGGAATTAGAAAACTTAACGGGTGAGTAAAGTAACTCCTTGATGTGCATTGAATGGCGCTCTTTCCCCCGCCTGCTCCATCGCATGCGTTATACCTTCCAGGCGCGCGGAGCAGAGGAGCTGCAACTGTTAATGATGGGATACGCTCTCGAGCGCCTACCATTAGCGCTGACATCCACTGGTCGTTACGTTTATATCATAGTTTTTGGTTTGCATGTCTTTTTTTGGTCGACATGGGCAAAATAACCTCCACGCAATTCTCGCTTTGTCTATTGCATGCCTTCTCTCTCTCTCTTTCTCTCTCTCTCTCTCTCTCTCTCTCTCTCTCGAGAGCGTCCGTGGGAGCCTTGAAAATAGCTTGTCAAAAGGCAGAAGAGCTTGTCTTGTAGGCTGCACATTTTTATGTATAAAATACGTTTCAGGACTGAATGTCCTTTGCATTTAATCACAATCGTGCCAACAGATTGTCTTTAAGCAATTGATGGTAGTGTGCTTCAGGTGTATGTCACCATCAGCAATTATTTATCATATGCTCTCGTGAATCAACGTAAACAAGATGAGTGGAAGGAGTCAAATGTATTGTTTTACTGCGTCAATTGATTGTCATATTTGTTATTCTAGATAACGTGACCTTGGTTCCATACCTGTTATTTAGTCGAAAGGTTTATGTTTCTGGACAACACTGAAGAAAATGAGATCCTGAGGCTTTTGACAGGATTGTCAACGCAACTTAGTTTCGCTGTGGCTATGCTGTGTTTTGTCTCTGTTGCGTGACGTTAACCTGCACTGTGACGGCGCATAATACCAAGGTCCCGTTCTTTTGAGCCGTTTCGACTGTTTTCTCATTTAAATGTCTGTAGGTGAGGCCTATTTTGCATATGGGCGCATACCATATCATTCCATATATATAGTATATTTCACAATAATTCCTCACATTGCAGTGCACTAATTGGTGATATTTACATATTTTAACATAGAATTTGCTTCAGAGCAAAATTCAATACTCAGCCATTGAAATACATTAGTAAAATAGGCTATTGGGTTAGTTATTGGATATCACCCTAATCGGATTCCAGACTAATCCTGCTTTTCTCCCTCGTCGTATTCCAGTAATAACATGTTAACTGTAACAGAGGTGCGCGAGTGCAATTATACGATGCTTACAGTGACAATGGGATAAAAGGGCTATCCTGACTAATACAACGCGTGGTTCTGAGATGAAGTGGAAATTGTCAGGGGGTCCCAGGCAAAGACCCCAATCCTCCCGACTCCCGCGGCTGTCTGGTCCAGGTGTAATTGAATGTCTGTGGGTGATTGAAAAAAATGTTATTTCTTCCCTGTATCACATGCTAATGCACAGAGGGCAGCGGGAGGCAGCAAATGAACATATCTGCTCATTTCATTCATTTGCGAGCTCGTGCTTGGGGAAATCAGACCGCCTCCGTGCCTATCTGGTGTACGGACAACGTAATACAATGCATTTGTACTTTTGGGACTGAAGGCAAAGCTTACTACAGACTCCCTCCAGCGGTTTTTGCATTGTCATACTGGCATATATTAAGATTGATGAGAGATTAAACGGACCACAATCAATGGAAGTTGACTGACAGCCGATTTCATATTTTGATAATACTGCTTCATTATTATGTTGACGTAATACATTTCTTTCTTGATACCAGATCTAATCTCCCCCGGCCCCCGTCCCCCTCAAGTTTTTTTTAATATTTGATCTTCAATAGCGATCTGTATTTTTCTAAATTGAATTGATTATGATATATGAATGTTTCTTTGAGCACTCTGTGTACTAAGTCGCGATGCCGCTTTGTGAACATTAATAATGAAAACAATAGTAGGCCTACACTACTAGTAACAACAGTATTAATGATTACGATAATAAAATAGTAGTAGTAGTAGTAGCAGTAGCATAGTAGTAGTAGTAGTAGTAGTAGTAGTAGTAGTAGTAGTAGTAGTAGTAGTAGTAGTAGTAGTAATAATAATGATAATAATAATAATAATTTTGAAAAGACGTTTTCTTGTACGTGCCGTTACTCAGATTGTTTATTTCCGGTATCCCTGAAGGCCTTTCATATGAATGGCCGGGTTTTATTGCAAGATAAACGTTCAATACGGGCATCGTGTTTTAACCGCATACCATTAGATCAAGTCGCGGGCTCATCGGTTAAACACTCAGAGCCTTCAATTTTATTACATTGCCCTTATCAAACCTTATAAAAAATAAAGTGTGGAGCATTTATTATATTGCTGCAGCCTTTACAAGCTCCCACTTTTCCAACAGAAGTCTCCTTTTTTTGAATATTGCTATTTATATGACGATTTTTCCTAGCGGTTTTGGTCAAGTGCGCAAATGTGTAGCCATGCTGTCCTGCTCCTGCCCTCTCTCAGGCCCGGTGAACATGAGCACTGGCGCGCAGCTGGTCGCCCCCGCGGTGGCGGTGAGAGGGACCTTGTCCATCACGGCCTCGGCGCTCTACTTCGAGGTGGATGAAGAAGAGCCTGGCTTTAAGAAAATCGATCCAAAGGTAAGAGAGGGGTTTTAACTCATTGATCCAAAAGCCTCCAAATGTCATGTGTAAAATGACCATTAAAAAGCCCCCAACATACTCACGCGCGCACGCACACACACACAAAACCTCAGGTATTTAGAAAATTAATTTTATGGATTTAGATTACGTATTGTACAAATATTTACCTGTACTCTACTGAAATGTAAGTCTTATAGATACCAAAACCAAACGAATCAATATTTTACTGTCTACTGTCTACTGTGTGACCGACGTAAATTACCGACATTTATTCAAGTGACAGAATTTACGCCTGTGTTTCGCCTTTAGAAAGATTGCTTTGCTTTGGTGGGAGAGAGCACTTCTCATAGTATGCTCTATTGTAATACTGTAAATATTACACCATACCATTCAGACTGTGTATGTAACTGGCTGAAAAGTTCTCTCAAAGGAGCGTTGAAAATGTAACTGCGCCACTGAAAGTTAAACTGCCTTTGTAAAACTATATATGATGCAGTTCTACTCAGTCAGGAAATGATTTCATAATCAGAAAAAGTTTCCCATTTTCCCGTGTTGACAAGAATGAAACGCGAGGATGAAGCACATGATTACCAGTGTTGTAACAGCTTAAAAGTTAGTGTGTAGATTGCTATTTTTTGAAGGGGAAGAAAATGTTACCTACTCTGTTTTAGTCTGTGGGATATAAACTGTAAAAGCAGAATGTGTCCCCGTGTAAATGTCTGGGAATGCACAATGCGCAATAAGATTCTATTACAGCGATCGTATTTGAATCTAATCTCAGTGTTGTGCAGTTGCAGCTCGAAAGTAGGCACTAATTCTCAAATTTAGTTTATCTAATGTGGGAACAGATCGGTCATTTAGGAAGAAAAGTTTGCTACTTTGTCTCTTGTAGTTCAAACTTTTCCATTTCCATGCTTCTGCCATGCATTCATTGCATTGGTGTCTGCTGTACAGTTCCAGTACTATGAAGCGTAGGCCTGTGGTTGCTCTGAAAACTGTTTGAAAATTTTACTTTTACTTTTTGAAATTAAAATGTTTGTTTGCAACGTTCTCCTACAGGCTTGTTGATTTTTGACCTGTAGATCAAATTCAAGAAATTGGAATTTTGTGAGAAAGTGAAAGTTAAATTAATTGTTAGTTGGTCATTGTTAATTGCTCATTTATTCCTGTCGCTCCCAGACATAGTTAAACGCAACATTGGATTAACAATGTCAAATGTAAATGTCCCTCTTAGAGCTCATCGTCGTAATTTCAAAAGTAGTGTTTTATTAACATAGCAGGCCTAATACTCATATAAAATGCGGTGTCTAACGTGGAGGCCACGTGAACTAAGAGTTTAATTGGATAACTCAATTACCTTTCTTCCTACGATTTCACCCGCTTTTATCCGTTTCTTCGCATGTGGAAACCTCATATCTTAACTGAAATTGTCTTCAAAATAAATACTGAATCTCTTATGTAAATGAATGAGACATTTGGGACATGATTGTTTTGCATTGCGTTTTGAGTTTGTCTCCCCTTGTCATTTTCAGGAATGTTTTGCCAAGTGTCTCTTTTCAACTTGTGGACAATAACTCGTAGCCTGCAAAGTGTACCGTAGTACTTAAACGTCGGAGGCAGAGGCTTGCATTGCTGCGTATTGTTGTTATCTCTGCGGCCATGTTTGGTTATCCTCAGATAAACAAGCACTGTCTTTGAATATTAATAATTTTGAGTGTTACTGTGGACCGGGCCCTTGCGGCATGTGTAAATAAGGCTCTTAAACAGATAAGTTAGGCTATACTTTAGGTTTAGATTAAGCAGGAGGTGTTTTCGTTTGTTTCGTATTATTCTTTATGACAATGGTACATTTCACACTTAATGTAATAATGATGATGATAATAATAATAATAATAATAATAATAATAATAATAATAATAATAATAATAATAAAGCGTGAGAGTAAAATGTTGAGACTGAAATTAAAGGATTATATGCTATTGTAAAAGTCGGTGTGAGAAAACATGCATTTTTTTCTTTTGAATTCTGTAAGGAACGATTAAATCGGTGGATAGTAACAACAAATAACAGAAAAGTGTAATTCATGGATAAAGGCGTAATTCGGACAAACTGCATAGTGTTTAGTGGTTACGTCTTAACTTGGTAAGGCCTAACACTTTTGAATTTTAATTTCACTTCCTTCTCTTTGGGCACAAATTCAGTTTTTTATTGTCCAACTTACTCAGCGTATTAAAAATAATTTAGAAGTTATATAATCTATTCTTATTAATGTAGAATCCCAACAGTTAGACCAGCAAAGACAACGCCGAATTTGTATATTTTGTTTTGTTTTTATTAACATTTCAATTTTAGGTCACATAATCAAAATTTGGACTTGGCACTCTACATTTTTATGGTTTTTGCATTAAAGACTTTGTGCATATATTTAAATAAACGTTTCTTCACTTTGTGAAAACATTCAAAACAAAACAACACAAAGAATACATTTATCTTAAAAATGTACCTTAACTTTCTTTCTTGCAATGTCCCATTTCCTTCTTTGAAAAAGACATTTTCACATTACTTGGAGAATTGAAAGATCACTTTTCCCCACTTACAGTGAAGTGATCTCAAGCGGTCCTCAGTATTAACGATCATATTTTAACGTACTTGTTTTCTTGTTCTATAATTTGTCCAGGCTTTTTGCGTTCGTCAGAATCTCTCTCGCTAGTCTCCACGTCTGCTTCGCTGCAGCCTCTAAGGCCGAGTGTGGTTTCCCCTGAAACAGGTCCAAGTTTGGTAAGAAGTAATGGGGGCATCTTCGGCACTGCAGACAAGAGATAAGCTGCAGGAGAATTCCGTTCAGTCGGTCACCCAGGCACGATTCGTCCCAGTCGGTCTCTCGCGGGTGCTTCTCGCACTCGTACAGAAGCAAGGTTTTCATGTGGTAGTTGTTGAGGGGTTGCCCCGGCAGCTCGAGGTGTCGGTCCCGCAGGGTCTTCAGGATGGAGAGACATTTCTTCCTGCATCCTGCCATCAGCAGCCTGTTTTCGGCTTCGCTGAACTGCAAGACCCAGGCGTCACTCTCCGCCGAGCTCTGCTTGCCGGTTAACGAATAGCACTCTTTAGAGAGGAGATTGAAACCCTCGGCTTTGACTTCTGCGACCCGATTAGGACCGGGCCAGGGAATGTGTGGCAGGGGCCACTGGGCTGCACTTCTAGGCCAGATTCCCGTGCATTTGAAAGCGGGGGTGATCTGAACGACGTATCTTTCCCGGATCCGCAGCTTCACCTCGCTGGTGTCCGCTACCATCTTAACCACATCACGATAGCTGCATTTGTCAACGGCTTGTGCCACCAGTGTCTGAAACCTTGATCTGATTTTTCGGGCGGAGAGGTACCCCGAGGCCGTGATGAACTCGACCCACAGAGACATGCTTCTCTTGCGTCCGTCGCTCAGCTTCAACACCGCGCACCCCGGCAAAGACCCATCATCCACAAAGTTGAAAACACCCATCTGGTTCAGGTAAAGCACCACTTCGAATTCGTTCGGGGCGATGACCTCCATCCCCTCGTAGCGCGCCTCGATCTCACTCAAGGAGCTGATGAAGCGGGGCTCCTGCACTTCCACCTCCTTCAGGACGTCCGACACCACCTTACACACCTCCCTTATAGTCTTTGCGATGGCCGCTTTGCGAGTTTGGCATCTCTCGTTATAATATTTGTTGAGCTGGTAAACAAGCTTCGCTTGCGTCGCTATCATGTTGGGGCAGAGGTCCGGGCTGTACACCGGGGAGTCGCAATACGTTGACGGATCCAATGCTTACCGGTAAAGCCAGAGGCAAAAGCTTCAGAACGATGAAAAACAAAACTTAACGTTAACAGCGGATGCGCGTCAGTTGCCGGAAGAAATGAACTGATGCAATAAAACACTACCAGCCAGATCAGTCCACCTCAAATGTCGGTGCAAGTGAGTGAGGCTGAGTTGTCCGTCTCCTCGGTTTCATGTGCTAAAAGATGAAGATCTGACCGTGATCAGTCATCTCTCTCATTCCGCGGCCCGTGTAACTGCGCCTTATTATACCTTGTCTGCTGGTGTCCAGACTCAGTTGGGAGAGCAGGAGTTGTTTAGTTTATGAATGGTCCCCGAGCTAAAGTGAGGAGGGTGGGGCTTCTCCTCCAGCAATCAGCGGCAGAACTGTCAGAGAAACTGGCCAATCACAGCCGCCCGACAGGCACGTCGCACAGGAGAGACACATCCAGCGCAAAGCTGCGGCTTTGCAGGTTGAGCGATACACGTTATTTACTGCAAAGTAGTGGCCCTTTGCAATGCGCGGCATAGAAATACTTGAGATTTTGAACTGCAACAACGGCATCGAGTATTTCAACTCGACACCCACATTTTATATATACTTTGTATATACATGGTTTTTCCTTATATGTCTCAGTACTGCGTTTTTAAACCACAAATGGAATGATTTACAGAGAGCACTGAACAGTGATGCATTACCTGCAAAATTGGGAAGTCAAGTATTTAGGCTACTATATGTGGCAAGTCGACGTTTTGCTTGTTTTCTGTATTGATATAATACAACAATATGTAATATTTTCATTTAGGAAGGGTGTAATACGCGATATTTAGTTTCGGTTTTTTCGCTTAAAAGAAATAACAACCACTGTCTATATAGAGCGGCAATTTGGTTTTGGACTATAATTTGGAATTGCAGTTCTAATGTTTGCCTGGTAAACATGGTTGTTCTGTCAAAGTTAATTGACGTCACAATTAGTAATTTTGCGATTGCGAATAACCAGAATAAATGAGACATACTTCCTGTAAATAATCTGTTTCCTTCTTTTGTTAGCAAAAAGCTCACTCCTCCCCTGTTGCCAGCTAAAACAGCGCGTTCCATGTTCGGTAATAAATTAGGATGATTTGTCAAAGTATTCCAGTTGTGCACGTCGTCTTTACTGTGAATGTAAGTGTAATTGAATGAAATGAAATAGACAATGGTCGTCTTAAATATACGTGTTTCTTACTAATTGTGTAAATGTTGTTGCTGCAGTGTTTGTCCCTGTTCAGTGTACATTCTGTGAACTTTGAGACGTCAGCCTTTCATGATTAAAATGCAAAATATGGCAAAGGAAAGCGGAATGGATACAGGTTTGTCTGTTCTGTAGAATTTTAAAAGAAAAAGCCATGTACTTTAATGTGCACGAATGAATGCTTTAAAAAAATAACAACAAACAAACATGATTTCCTCTGTAATAGGCCTACGGGTGAAGATATTCTGCCTCGTGCTTTTTCGGAGCCGAGCTGGTGCATTGTAAAATATTGATGGAAGACTATGATGCAGTTCGTCAAAACAGTAGGCAGTTGCACCTTGCACTGCAGTTAAACAAGAAGGCATATGTATAGTTTTAAAAAATGAATCTGGAAAATTATCAATTTGGAAAAACTCAATTTCACAACTATGAGGGCAGATATTTAGCTACTGAATACTGGGTATTATTAAATATTGATCAAAAGTCTGAACATTTTGTCGCAAGAGAACATAGATTTATATATCCTTCAACATAAAATAAAAATGAACATTTATGTTTCTGTTTTTTTAATAGATGTTTGGGCACAGTGGAAAAAAACGATTTGACAATGTCTTTTGGATAAAATAAATTTCTCCTATACCTGCAAAATTTAGTTGAACTTGTACTATATGTAAATAACCATTCTTATTTAACTCGGAATATATTAGTTAAACAAATGTATGCTTTTCATAATCCTCTTGGATAGTTTGTTGTCTATAATCGATTCCGTTTGGCATACAATTATTATTACTTCAGTTATCAAAAACAGAAATGTTTTTGAGAGTTGTCCTATTCCTTTAATTATGTAAAATTGTCAGACTTTCGGGAAGCGCAGATAATCTGAACAGGGATACAAGACAGACAGATATTATATTGTTTCGAAAAGTCGGTGAAAAACAAAGACCCGTTGAAAAAAGATTAAATCTTTGGAAACTATTGATCAGCCCTGCCTGCAGCCGCTGGCCGCTTGAGTTAATGAGCCGGAGCTCGGGCGGCGTTTGGCACTGAATTCTTTAGGGAGCGCGCTGGACATTTTCTGACTAAAGCGGAGTGTGTATGAGAGTCCCAGTTAACAGGTTCATGCATTGCCACGCCTGGACGGCATTGTTCTATATTATGTCGCTGAAGGTCTGAAATTTATAGAAAGAAAAGGGGTAAATCGTTAAGGCATGCATATGTAATTCTTTAAACCTAAACGTTTAAGAACACGTACTTAAGCGAATAAAAATATAAATGCAAGGAACTTTGTTTATTGGATAGGTTTTACCATGCGATGTCAATTGTAAAATGTCAACACAGTGTAAGATTAAAGTATGTCAGTTCAATGTATTATATCTACATAAATAAGTGAAAACGCTTTCCTTATTTTGATGTATTCATTTGATATATTGCGTAGATACAAGTAGTCTGGTGTAAAGTCTGAACTGTTAAAGACTAATTGCAAGATTATATGATGCATTACAGATTAATGTAACAATTATTTTTGAAATTCATATCTTGAAGTCTCCCCTTTTAAATTAAACTATTGCCAGACGCAAACATACAGTTAATAGTACTTGGATACATCAATGAACGCATTGATGTCCATCACACATATTTACAGGTATTGATAACCATTGTTGGTAGTGCTCTCTCTTTGTTGTGAAGCATGGAGGACTCAGTCTGTGTGGTGTGTTGCTGGGTTGTGCAGAGTCTGATATTAATGCAGGCTGTGATATAAGCAGCTGGGTAGGCAGGAGCTCCAAGAGGAAAGTGAACACTCTGTCCCAGACTGTAGCATGCAGGGAACACCTGTTTATCCTCCCCCCACCTGAGACACCACAGTTAGGATCCTATCATTGAGACATACAGTTATATAAGTTAAATCCCTCCTGTGTGCCAAAAACTACTGCATGTGGAAAACAGTCTGTGTAGCTCACATTCTCAAATCCAGTGGTGTAGAGATGGGGGAGATTGAGAGAAAGGAAGAGGGAGAGATTCCTGGTTTCTTTTTATAGTACAGTTAGGCAGCATGGTTAAAGCCCGGTGTCTGTCATTTCCATACATGCCTGCACTGGTGATGAGGCTGGATGCACAGTGGGGAAGTGTACAACTCCTTGCTCCTGCAGCGCCTGTTGTATTTCCTCCTTTCTCATGCATTGACAAGCTAACAAGCCTCTCATAGTTTCAGACCTGCCACTTCTGTTCCTCTGCAATAGCTGAGGGATGAGGGTGTGTCCTCCCCATTTTGGGAGGTACTTTCAGTTTGTCACATAAGAGGCAGTTTTTTTTATTACAAGCTTGCAGTGTATTCTCTGTGAAAGAAGAGTTCTTCATGCATCAGAATGTTCCTTTCCTTCCAATTTGGAATCTAATCTGGTGCAGACGTTTTGCCAATATATGACTGTTTGACTGCATGAGGGCAGCTAGTCATATTTCTCTCAGAAGAGGTCTTCCTACACACTCCCTGTTGTGGTGAACCTGTCTTTCAAAGAACCTCCATATCATTGGTCTGTTGTCCGGTTTTGATCTTTTTTATTCTCAATGGCCAATGACTTTACAGGAACACATATTATGGGTTGTATTTTATAGGTGTATGTTCAAGAAACTTTTTTTTGGTTAAAACTCGTGTTCTCTAACCTAGAAAAGGCAAAAACCTGGGGCTCTATAACCCGTTTTGAAACTGTTTAAATTTAAGGTTTTAAAACCCATGTACAAAAGGTGTAGACCAAAGGATCTATAACTTCTCATCATATTGTCAAATAAATATGACATCTTTAGTGGAATTAAAATTGCAGTAACCAAACCAATGTTTTTTCCTTTATGAAAAGGCTGATTATTCCTAGTTTCTACGTTTAACATTCGAACAAACTGAAATCCAACATATAAGAACAAAGTGGTTAATTAGAAACAGAAGCACATTACGTATGAATCGTTAGTCTCCTACAAAATCAAAAGGCCACTTTTTTCAAAAGAAGGGTGGGTTTAATGTAAGATTATTATCAGAATACACATAAGCTGTCATTCTTCCTATAAGACATATGGCAGTACGTTTCATATGCTACAGTGTAAAATTTTCATGACAGTTAAGAGAATAAACTTTTTTGGGGTGGTCTCTGTCAGTTTTTACCATCTATCCAGCTGCATTTTGCAAGACGAAAATAGGAAAGATATCATCATTGCGGCCATGTAACATGAACTGATCTAATTCCTTACTTTTTTCAATTATTGAATGTTTTTTCCCATCTGTAGTTAAGCAGTGTTACCTTCTGTCATGTGGGGTTTCATATCATTCGGAATACTGCCATATCATTGTACTGGATATTTTCACTGCCAATTACTTAAGTTTAATGGGTCTGGTGTTTTTTTTCCCGATAACTATATACATGTTGGGTTTGGATGTAACATTACAAATTGGTGGACAAGAAGTGTTTTTAGGCTCTTAAATGGCAGAAATATGACATGTTGGCATACTTTGTTTCCTGGCAGCCATATTGAATTTCATCATTTTATAATGTGATGCTTGACAAGGCCAGGTTTTTAGACTTAATTCAAAAATACCTTGGGGTCAGTGGGAAAGAGGTGTTTCAAAACATGTCCCATGGCAGAACTGTTGGATTTTGGAGCACTTCTGTAGGCTGACAGTCGTTATAATTTCCAGTTTTTTCGCTCTTTAATGTCAGACTTCACTAATACAGACATCAAAACTGTATTCAACTGCCACGTCCAGGGATCAAAAAGCTTTTAAGGTCTTTTGTCCAGAAAAAAAGAATCTTTGGCAGTAATGCAAATAATCACTTTGTGGATCACTTTGGAGACCATTGATTTCTGTGCCTTTGGTTACTTGAAATGTGCGAAACACTGCTTAGAAGACTGCTTAGCAGACACCAGAAATAGATTTAACCTCCCAAAAGCTTTTTAGAGTGAAGTGTCTGCCCACTTTAACCCACTAATGATCCCACATTAATCATTATCTAAGACCATTTTTAGATGTTAAAGTGGTCTGTATTAGGGAACACTGTCTACTACCTTACACTGAATATACCTAGAACAGATACCCATAATAGTGGCATGTTTATATTTTCCTAACCAGGAAGGTTATTTGATTGACAATACATGTTGCCAACTTGTAAGAAAAAGGTATGCCTAGTTGCCCCTTTCCAAAGGCCTGTTTTGGGAACAGCCAGAATACTGTATAGTGGATAGTCTTTGCCTTATTTGGAGACACATGCACATGCCCTTATTACACCCGAGTTCATAGTAAGTCACTTTGGAGAACCAATTTTTACTTACAGTATTTGAAGTTAAAAACAGAGAGGCTGGAAGGATTGCCTGTGAAGGTACAACTGACATCAGGTTTACTTAAAAGCATAATTTATTATGGAGATTTATAAATCTTAAACTGTTGAGATCTAACATTCTTTTCCTGTGAATCAAATGGCGAAACTAAAGGAATACTTCTTATTATTTATGATGTGCAGTAATTTTTTTCTCCCTAAAGCATTTTTGCCAGGGTGAGAGTGTCTAATATTAAAATCAAAGGCCAAGAAAGATGAATATGCACTCCAAGTGTTGAAAAATGTCCAAATATGATGAAATGCTTTTTAGGTGTTGCTAAACAAAATATATTACTATACTGTGGATGGCTCTATAAGCATTTACTGAACATATCCAGTTTTACATGAACCGGTCAACACTCATTTATATCAATAATAAGCATCAATAATATCAAGAAAATTCAAAAAGAATTCCTATCTTCTATGCCATTGCTCTGAAAAATGATAACCTCTCTACATTAAATATGTTTACAGCCAGCATTGTGAATAGGTTGCTTTGTTACCAAAATACAACAATACACAAAATGGGTTCTAGAAAGCATAGAAAGCATTAGGGGGCAGAAATCTCTTTTCAGTCCAGTATAATCTCGAATATTCTGTATGGCCATTTTTGCAAAGCCAGTGGTGGAGAAGGCTATTTTTTCTCAAATGGCAAAGAAATCTGCTTATTTTTTAAGAGCAGTCAAATTTTCCTTTTTACGTGAGGAAGTAACAGGGACCAGACGAATCAGTTTAGTTGCACAAGATTAATTCTCCAGGACCCAGTAATGCTCATTTTAAATGTTTTTTTTTTTCTCAGCATTCATCATGTGACTCATGAAGAGCTCTCAGGCCAGGTTTTCCTCTCGTGACTGTGGTTTACTGTACCTTGGTCTCTGTGTTCCTGCTTTAAGTGCACCTTATGTTCCATTACTTCACTTGACTAATTAAGAAGTGAGATTAATTTGGGGTGTTTCTGGTGAGAGGGTATCCATTCAGTGACTGAAATTGGAATAAACAATGTTATAAGGGCATCTTAATATTTCACCACAGCGTAGGCCTGGTGGTGCAGCTCTGAAATATCCATGTCTGTGTGACATGAGTTTGACCATGCCAGATCATCGGCTCAAACAAAATGACCAAGCAGTCCAGTAGGTGAGGGAAGTAAAGGGAACATAGTAAAGTCCTGCAGTAAAGGGAACATATGGCGATAAACATAAAAAACATAATTAATATTAATTAACTTAATTGTTCACAGGTTGTCTGCTGACCACGCATTCACGTAAATGTTCGTTGGAAGCGTTGCGATTCCTGGAAACCCACTTAAAGCACAGAAATGATGACAGCAGGCGTTTTAAACGAGCAGCTCGGGCACCGAGCAGCGGCTTTTGGGACTCTTCGGTCTGTCGGAGATCATTTTCCGCTCGCTCTGTTTGCTCTCTTCAGATGTCCCCTGTTATCTGTGGATCCAGAGGAGCTGTTTGTACTGAGCAGTGAGGAGGCTGGCTGGGCGAGCTGCCGTGGGCCTTTGATCTGTGCCTGTACTGAGCGTGTGGTCAGGGCTGGACAGTGTCCACGGCCTCTTGCTGTGCTGATAAGCCCCCAGCAGGAGCTCCGCTCTCACCACGTCCTCCTGCCGCGGTGCTCCGTGCTACTGTAGCGCCAGCTTCCTGTCCCCTCCCTCACTTGCGTTCATCCTTTGCTTTTCCTCGTTTGGTGGATCCCACTAAAGAGTATTCTAGATCTAGTTTTGTCGTTTTTTCGACAAGATCACAGTACAACCACATAGTGGGTAGTTGAAACCAACAGTTTCCACATAGTGGTTTTGGAACCTGACTTGCAGCCAGATTGTTGTGATTTTGAATAACAGGTGGACCTCTGGAGTTGTGCTCATTCGTTCTCTCTCAATATCCAGCTGTATGAATGGATAATGTGCCAAAGGTAAGCTGTATAAATCACCCTTGAAAAGGTGCCTGTTATCCAAATAAATAGTGCAAGAATAAATGGTTGAATGTACAGTATACAATTGAGTCTTTCCAAGTTAAACTCCCAGCAGTTCTACGTGAGTAACTTTCCCTGAGTCATTGCACTGAAGGTAATTTTGTATTTTATTAGAGGAAGACATAATCAAAGGACCTGAAACTCAGAGTATGAGAGGTTTGGTGGGAAAGGGGGAAAAATCTGTGGCGGTTTTGTTTTAGCGTCCGTTTGAGTTAGCGTGCTTTGTGCTTTCGAGTGAGTGATAAGCAGGAATGTCCGCTCTCTCCTGGAGGAAACATGAGCCGCGGTGTGAAAGTGTCTCGCGCCCGGGACCTCCGCGGCGTGCACTCCGGCTTCCGAGCGCCCGTCCAGCTGCTCTCGCTACAGGAGGGCGGCCTGAGGAATTACCCAGCGCTGCTAATTGCTTGGCAGGACCCCGCGTCTGACTGGGCGACCCGATGAAGTCATGGAGCAGATGTGCCGTGTCCTCGTTTCGGGGGCCTGCCGCACACTGCCGCGTTTGTAGCGGGTTGGTGCCTCTCCGTGTTACACATGGTTTTACACTGCAGCTCCGCCGGTGTCGTGGGATACTTGTGTAAAACGGGGTCGGTGTCAGGGTTTGATTGGGTGAAATATTACGCTGCTTCATCCTCATCGGATACTTGTGATGTCTGCCTCATCTAGAAATAAATACAAGTCAATTCATATTGTACATGTACATATGGTGGTGTTATTTGAGTGATGGTGTGTGTGAGTGTTTCATTCCTCTTCAGCTGTAATTTTTGCTGACCGGGGAAGTTTAAAAATTAATCCAGTGTGAGGTGTGTGTTCAAGCATCTACAACTATAACAATGATAGAAAGTAAGAACATTTCTTTGTCATGAAGTGCCTCATAAATTGAATACACTCAGAAGAGTTTCGGTTGGAAACTAAGGGCAGACATCTTGACTGTTTTGGCATGGGGAATGATTTTCCCTTTCCCTGCTGCACAGCTGAGGGAAATGACCGATGTTTGTGTCGTGTGTTTCAGGGCAAGAGGGCTCGCTCTGACCGATAGCACGGTTGTTATTGCATGAAAAGCGGCACCCGGAATATGAGAGTTAAGGCTGTTGGTTTCGTTTAATCTTTCAGCAGACTGTGGGTCTCATCAGAGGGACTTGAAGGCATTCTGAACACACTGGAAATGTTTTGCTCGTAATGACGTGGCCTCTGATTGGTGGGGAGGCATTGGGGGGTGGGGGTATGTGAAGATGAATGTCCAGCTGCGTGGGGCCGTCCTAGGCAGTCCTGTCTGCATCATGTGATGGCTGCCCCCCCCCCTCGTCAGGCCCGACCCCCCGACTGCAGCTGACAGTCAGGGCGGGCTGTGACAGGGAGTCGCGTGAAGGGCCTATTGATTTTCCAGTTAGCTCTAAGTACTGTGTACTATGGATAAAAGGCCACCGAAGCAGGTATGTCATTATCAATGAGCTGAGGACGAGTGGCCGCAGCTCTCGTTCATATTCTCCCCCCCCCACCGCCATTGACAGAGTGCATCCTGGGACAGTCGATAAATTGCTCAGGCTCACGCCGAGGAGGTCGGGTTGAAGGATGGAGAGGACTCAGCTCTCTCTCTCTCACTCTCTCTGCCTCTCCCTACCTCTGTCTCTCGCTCTCTCTCCTTCCCTTCTCTACCCCATATCATTGAACAGAATGCTCAATGTAATTACAGCACCTTGAAGGCGTTGAACATTTCCTTAGTGAGAACAAGGTTTGGTGTTTATAAACTGCAGTTTAAGTCCACCTTCCCACAATGCCTTCTACACACTATCCTTATTCTCTTTTTGATATCTTTCATCTTAATAAATGCTGTTGCCATACAGAAATATTTCCACCAGTTTTTTTATATTCTGTTATCTGAATTTCCCAGAGTTTAGATTCTTCTAACTCGAAAATACCAAAGGACACATGCTATCCATTCAAAATAACTTAAACAAATTTGGAAAATAAAGCAGAGAAAATGTTTTAGTTTACTGGGGTAAGTGTTTTTGCTTTACTTTCTTCACCTGTTTATAATGCTATGCAGAGCAGATATGCAATGCCTGGTCAAAACACTGCTGTGCCATGGTTCTGCATCCCGTTTTGGTAATAAAGGTCTGATGGAGGTAGAGACCTCTGTCTTCCCTTATCTGCCCTCTAACCACATCAATAACCGTGATATATTCACTCAAGACCTACACCATCTTACATATCTGACTGAGGTTATCCTGCACAAGATGAAGTGGTACAGTATGATTGAGGTCACTGATCTTGTCTTCTGATAAGGCCTTCATTTAGATTTGATAATAGAATTCAGCGGGAAAGAGCATTGTGTTATCTTCCGAAGTCAAGGAGAGCCCAGAGTGGCTCATTTTATTTATAGTCTTGTTGTGTCCCGGTGACCATATTTTCATGCTGTTCAATTTATGGGTTTGACATGAGGTTCAGTCCCCAGGTGAAGATTTTTTTGAGCATGTCTACAGAGTGCCGTTTGCTCTTTAATTCATACACAATAGTCCAAAAGCCGTAGTCATGTCTAGTGATGATGAATGCTGGAATGAGCTGTCCTAATAAGAATTTCATTGTTTTCTGACCTGGAGAAGGAGACACTGTATCAGCATACTGTATAGCTATATGGAGGCTAGCCCACTTTTGTCAGCAAGACAATCACCATTATTTTCTGTTCATATTCATCAAGGTGTAAAAAAAAAGAGTGGAGCGTGATTGTTTCGTTTCTTTCCTCCTTTTTGTGCTGCGTTTGCAGACGCGGGTCGTGCCAGAAATGTAAAGCGGGGGGTCGGCGAGCGCCGCAGATTAAATTTTCATGAAAGAAAAGCATAATCAGTAGTGACAAGCCAGGGGAAAGATGATTGCCACTTGGTCATCGTGGGGAAGCACTTAGACTTGGTGTCAGATCGTCTGCTAATGATGACTAATGTCTCTCTCTCTCTCTCTCTCTCTCTCTCTCTCTCTCTCCTCTCTCCCGCATGCGGAGTGAACTCGTGTTGTGGGCCTAGCCTGGTAGGGAGATGAGGCAGGCTGCAGGGAAACTACAGGCAGTTTGGACATATAGACAAAGGGTGTCCCGGGCACCTCACCTCTGAGCCAGGCCCTTAGCACTGCCCGGTCTGAGGTGCTGACCAGGCCAGCTCTGGGTACGGCCCCAGCCAGACTCTGACTGACTCTCCTCCTATTATTTATTCATTCAGTCAGCAGCTGACGGCTCTGACAAAGAGGACGCGGCCGGCTGATGGATGTGCACGTTTTAAGATTCCAGGCTGACCAATGTTGTCTGTTATTATTATCACCACTGTGTGTGTGTGTGTGTGTGTGTGTTTGTCTGTATTTCTGTGTGTTTGTGTGTGTCCTAATGGTGTTTCTGAATCAGGCTGAGTATACTCTACATTATTTATTTCCTTAGCAGATGCGCCTGCCAAGAATGACCTACAGTTTGTAGATTTTTCATGTTTCATTCACAAAACTGGATACTGAAGCAGTCCAGGAGATTTGGAAGGTACATAGTTATTGTTTTGAGGACCCTAAACTGTGTGTGTGTGTGTGTGTGTGTGTGTGTGTGCATGCGTGTCTATGTGGGTGTGTCAAATTCCACAGCTTCTCCAGTTTAGTGATGTCTGTAATCAGGTCATCCTCCCTTTATATGTATTTGAGTGATAATACTCTATATTTTTCTATATGGTGTCCTCTCAAAACATAACATTTAAGGAAAGATAAATCTGTACAGTTCCAATGCAGCTGAGTACATGTTCTTTGTTGTACTGAAAGCATCGTTGATCTGACAGGATCTAGCTGAGCTGCCTTAGAGGCATCATATTTTCCTGAGTGGATCCTTGCTCATGAGATGGAGGCAAAACACAAGAAAATGCATACTTGGAGCTACCCACAAGTGTGTATTTCGCTTGCAAAAACTTTCTCAGAGCTCTTTTTTCCAAGGCAGAATTCCTAAAAGATGGAAAGAGGTAATCTTGTTGTGATTTCAAAGGCCTGTCGGAGCTGTCAGTGTGGGATTGCCTTTATGTGCCACTGTGTGGAGACCCACATGGTGCGGCCGCGGCCACTATGTGTAATGAAGCGTCCAGTCTGGCCCAAGCGCCTCGTCCAGCGGAGAGGTGACCGCTCAGTTGTGACCGCTTTATGGGTGACAATGGGATTAGAGGACTTTCAGTCCTTTCTTTACTACAAAACTAAGCAAGTAGCAAATGCTATTCCAATATCTGAAATGCTGTCCTGGTCCCTTGAAATTCCTGAAGAGGTTGGGAAGAGGAGACTGTTTTATGTGGGCTTATGCGTTGGCGTTCTGAAGGATTTAGGCCTTTGGATGTTTGTTTTGTGTGGTTTGTAGAACGGACATGACAAAGTGAAGGCATTCTTTCACATTTATTTGTGCTTGTGTTTTTATTTATGAGAAAGAGTTGTTAAGCTCAACTGGTTTATTGATTTATTTAACTACATTGCTCTCTACTACCTTTATCCTCAGAAAGGAATAAAATGATTTCTGAGAAAGCACTGCAGAGAGAATGCTAGCTTTCTGCATCTGAATGATTGCTTCTTCCAGTGACTGCTTAAAGGAAGCAACCTTTCCTCTCTGTGAGCAGTGGATTCGCATGGGACCCTGGGAGTTTAAAACATTGTCTGAATTAGTGTTTTCTGGAGCTGATAACAAAGAGAATTGTGCTAATTCACAGATGCATCTTACTAAACCACATCCATGCAAGATCACAGCTTCACCATTGATAACTCACAGGCACAGGGTGCTATTTCATGGCCACAGGGTGCTATAACAGTTGCATTAGAGTAAACCTGGGGTATGTTGTGTCAAAGAACTGCTGCATCATGGTGAATCATGGCAACATCATGCTAAATCACAGTACCACCATCATACTTAAATGCAGTCGCATCATACTAAGTCACAGCTGCATTGTTATAAATCACAGCCATATTGTGCTAAATCACAGCTGCATTGTACCGAAATCACAGATACAATGTGCTAAATCACAGCCTCATTATGCTAAATCACACCTGCACCATTATAAATCACAGTAAAATCGTCGTGAAGCACAGCCATATTGTGCTTAATCACGGACTCGTTATGCTAAATCACAGCCACGTTATGCTAAATCACAGCTGAATCGTGTTAAAATCACGGCGGAAATGCCAGAGGAAGCCTACATGCGCACAGGTCTGGTAGTCATTATCAGTGTAATGTCACAGAGTGACCGCTGTGCTTTGAAATATGATATTTCTTCTTTTGCCTTCAAATATGCCATTTCTTTCCGCTTCGCTCCAGTGCTGGCTAGTGTTTGAGTGCTGTGAAAACCCTCTAAACCTGTCAGATTAATTGATCTAAGGACAACATTACTCCAGCAGCCTGCACGCCCAGCCTGCCCATTCTCATGCCGGCAGGGAGAAATGCCAATGTCTCGTTTCATACAGCCACAAAGCATATTCCTGCACAAGAGGAGTGTTAGACAATTACTGTTCAGTTCTTTATTGGTATTGGAAATTTCCACCTTTAATGGTGCTATTTAATATGACTGGTGTAGTAATGTCTGCAGCAAAGCCCTTTTGCGTGTCGATCGATTAAGCAGTGCGATAGATCAGGAGACCTCTTACTGTCCATAAAGTGCCGGCAAGTTGTCTGAGGTTCATCTCTTCATTTTACTGAATGTGTCCACGTTGTGAACGCATTTTTAATGTCTGCTCACTTGTACCATGATCAGAGTTGCACTGCCATCTTGGTAAAGTGGGTTTGGAGGCCTCTTTGTGCGTAAGCTTTTGTGTGCGTGCCTGGCTCTCGTGGGATAAACAGACATTTCAAACCCAGATAAACGAGTTATATAAACACTATCACTTAGTCACACAGAGTTACTTCCTACTCTGTTTACTCTTTATGTATGAACTTATGCTGAGATCTGGAGAGACCTGTCTGTCAGGAATGTTACATGCCTAAAGATACAGTTTATTATAGGCTCAAGTGGTGTCTTTGATTGAGTCACCCTAAAATCCCCAAATCCCTGTGGATTTTCTTTCAGGAAAAGCCCTCTCCCCTCTCTGCCCCTGTGCCTGCAGCCTAACCCAGCTAGAGGGGTCCTCTCACCCCCCCAACCCCCCTCCCCACCCGCTTCCAATCCAATTAAGGGTACAATAATAGGAGGATTAGGGAAAGTTTGCTTCTCAGTAGCATCTGATCCAGCCTGAAATGCCGTGAGGAAAAATGCTGTGTGGAGCAAATGAAAGAAATAATGGTCAGTAATCTTTAACTTGTGTGATGTTTGCGCTGGGCAGTGACGGAGGTTTAGAGGGAAGTGGGAACAAAGCTGGGGTCTTTAAACACTTTGCACCAGAGTCCCCCGGCTGTCTCCCTGATTCTCCCTGCCCCTGTCATCATCGCTTTTTCACATAAAGCGGAGCCCTGTCTTTCATTTCAGCTCAAGATGGCCTCGCTCTTGCTGGTCGCCGCAGCAAAACGGCTGTGCTGACATTTTTGAGGGGCTCTCTAGATTAAAAAGAACACTTTCCCAGCTGCACATGGAAGGAAGTTTCAGGCAGCTTTTAAGAGCAACAGCCCTCCATCCAGTGACTGCTGTTTGTGTTGTCGGCAATTTGTTTCAGTATTTGTTCAAGTGTCTTTGCGACAACATGGTGCCCCCCTCGTACTTCTCTGTATGCATGACTATTTACCGGGGAGTGGTCTGTGTACTTTAAACAGTGATACATGTGCCAACTCAGAAGTAATATATATTTGTTTGTTGTTGGTGTTTGAAACTGGCAATTGCCACCCTCAGCCGTAGGTTAAAGGCTGCAGGAGCCTGCCCAATTTGCGTACGTCTGACAAATTTCACGCTCCTCTTCTCTGCACTTATGTCACCTTATCCTGCTTTTATTCCCATTTATTCCACAGTGAGCAGCACTGCCCTTATCAGCCTCAGGGTTAAAGCGCCTGGAGTCTGAACTCTGAGAGGAGAGAAATGCCAGCTCTGAATGGGGAGGAGGAAGGGGGTGTACCCTCTGGTGTCTCTGATCTCTATCTCCGTGTAATTAGTTAAAAATAACACTTTTCCCCCTGCTGCGGAAGTTCTCTGACAGAGCGCCGGTCGCTGGCTCGGTCCTTAGCTGGGAATCAACCTTGTTTTGTTTGGAGTTGTTGGAGTCTTTTTTTTAGGCAAATAAAAAGCTGCCCTCTGCCATTGCTGCCTCTCGGCCTGTTTGCCGTCTGATTATCAGAGAGGTCTCTCCAGTCTTTTCCCCCCTCCTCTCCGGACACAAAAGCTCGCAGTGGGCTAAATGTTTAATGAGTCAACGCATTAAAGGCTTGGCTTCTTTTCCAATTAACCTCAGGACCATGCGGCCATTTTTATAAATCCACACAAGACTTTTTGTTCATGCTTAAAAGGCTAAGCTGCTCTGCGGCGCAAGGAAAAGTGAAAAAGACCAACCAGTTAGCAAACACAGTGAAGGGAACAAAAAGCCTCTAATCCTCATTAGGGTAAATTCAGCCTGAACATCCCGGAGAGAGGCCCTCTGAGGGAGGAGCGCAGCCTTAATCGCACACACATTTCGGGGTGAACCCATCCGCAAGTGTGCCCATCTCCGCTGTCTGTTTAAAGAAAATTAGACCCGTTCTTTCCAGTGTTGGAACACTTCAGCAGTAATTCCAATATATTGTGCTGCATCTCTTTAGTTTCTTCAGTTTTTAAATAATAAATGCAGAATTTGTCAAGGGTGCAGTACAAATTTGGAGACCTTTATGTGTACATATTGTATGTTAGCTATGTATTTGTACAGAAAATAATATTTATAGAGTGTGTGTGTGTGTGTGTGTGTGTGTGTGTTTGTTTGCACATACACACACACTCACACACACAATCAAATACATAAGCATATATATGTATATTCTCAGTTGAATATCATAACACATTGTCTGATTAATGTGTGTGCTGCTGTGTGAGATTTGTAGGACTGTGACGTTTATAAAACTGCAGGTCTGACACTTTCCGAATTCTGACCACGTTTCACATTCTTCTCCTCTTGGACGAAAGGGAGCTCCTCCCCCGTTTAAGGTGGGAGCGCGTCGGAGAACGTACTCCAACACTCCTCCCCGAGATGCGAGGAGAGAGAAGGGGAGAATGGGACTCCTTCTCCGCGCGCATTAGTGCGAACAGCAGCGGATCGCCCTTAATTGGCTCCAGAGTGTTCGGGGAGCCGTGTGGCGCTGCCGTGAGGCTGACAGAGGCGGTGGTGAAGCAGAACTCCAGGCCTCTGAAGGCTGGAGCTCGTTAGGCGACGGGGTCGTCTGAATCCCCATTAATGTGATCAACTCATTTACTGATGGGGGGTGACATCTCTGGAGTGCAATGTTGGGGGGGGGGGGTTGGCCAGTGTGCAGCTATATGTAGAGTCATTGAGGACATCATACGCACAGATACGCTGAGAGTCTCTCAGACGTGTCCGTTTTTATTAGCCGGTTCCTTCATATTCATTTCCGTAATATTTACAAACTGTTTGGCCGTTTCAGAGCCGCTGCCTCTCTGGTGATCACGGGCATATTTCTCACGCTTGGCTTTATTTCACGCCTGACCTTGCACGTTGAAATGAGCAGTGCCAGCACTGGCAAAAGGAGCTTTCTGGAGGACCCGCTCCGTTTTCCATTAGCGTGACCCGTTAGAAGTTCCTGTGCAGAACTGCCAGCATGGTGTCCTCACCGTGCATCCTGACCCCTGTCGCTGTGGTAAAGCCAAAGACACAGTAGGAGCTCTTTTGGCTCTGTTGCAGAGGAAACTGAACGGTATTGCTTATATATGTATGCTGCTCGCGTTAGTGTCGTCTTACCAGAAAGATCTCAGGTGAAACAGCACATTTCAGTGCTGGCTGTACATTTGTTAGACAGTTGCACCTCCGTATGATCATTGGTATCATGTATTTCGGTTGAGTATAGTGGCTTTGCATGACTGACCAGTAAAATGATCTGATAGGAATGGCCTTTTACCTTGTTTTAAGTTGCATTTTGAGTATCTTGTTATATTGGAAAAATCTGCATTCTCCTTGTGATCTCTGAGCTGTCTCTTCATTGTCTCCACCAGTAGATGAATTTGCCAAAATCAATGCAAATGAAATGTTTGCAAGTTTTGTATTGTTACCTCATGGTTGCTAATGAAGAGACTGAATACCACTACAATACCTCTGCCCGCCTTTCATAGCCTAACACCATGGTTTAACTCTTATCAGGGCAGAGTAAAAGTTCAGTACAATTTATAATAAAGAAATAATTTGCATGCATAGTTCAAGTCCATGTAAATCTGCAAGACTTCCTTTAGAGACATACTCTGTCATACATGCACCAGTTTTACAACACATAGCAGGAGCTGTGTTTGGAGTGTGATGGTGGGGTGTGTGGACTGGATTTGTGTGTGTGTGTGTGTGTTGTGTGAGATTGGGGTGCAGGGAAGGGGGGGGTGGTTGTGGTGCAGCAGCTCAGTGCAGATAAGTCCACAGGTTTGTGATCTGAATTCTATCGAGTTTGCAACGTTGTGCGGGCCCGCACGCCACATGAAGTTGATTGATTAGCCCCTTTCCCACTGCTCATTAATTTCATCACCTTATCTTTTCCCCCACTTCATCTGACCAAAAGGTAATAATAAAACCTCCATCCATTATCCTTAAACTCGCCCAGTCATGCGGAAACACTTAATAACAGGATACAAATTGAACTTCAATCACCTCATTTTCCTTCAGAAGGCAGGAGGCATATTAAACCGGGCCTGGAAACGAACGTGTTCACACAGCTGCCCGGCCCTCTGCGCGCTGTTAATAGTGACACTTCAAATTAAGCATTTTAAAAGTCTCCTCATTGCCTTTTTTTTTTTTTTTTAACATAAGCGGGATTCTATCTGCTGCGCTTAAGCGCCGTTTCCCACTTCCAGCAGTGGTCTTATCAGCCTGAGCACACAGGCCTGCACGCCTGCCCAACAGCGCAAGATGTCCTTTTTTTTTGCATGCATGCACAGCGCCGATAGTTTGCACCACCCCCCCCCCCCACACCTCTTGTTTGGGCATTTTCAATTAAATTTCTTTCGGCGGTATCGGAGCGCCAGCTCTCTCTCTCTCTCGGCCGCCGTGGCTCGGAGCGGCGTCACGGCGTGGCCGGGGTGACACGGAGGGGCCCTTGGCTGGAGTCGGCGTGGCACGGCCCCCAGCCGCCCGGCTCCTGACAGAGACAAATGACACCACTCCAGAGCCACAATTGAGCAGACGCAGGCCGCCCCGTTCCTGCGCTCCGGAGGCGGCCGCTGCGGCTGTTTGTTTGGCTTCGTTTTTCTGCTTTGAAATGAGGCTGGCGGTCGCGCGGCTTCGAACTAAAATAGAGCAGCGAGCCTGAGCGCGTATGCACAGTGGGGTGAGAGGATCAAGGTCATTATTCTTCTGCAGGATCGTTATGTTATCCCTCTCATATACATATAGCCCAAATATGGCAATAAGTCCATATAAGGTACCTAATACCGTATCATCAGAGCTATTTTCACAGAAAACACACAGCTTATTGGATAAATAGTTCATACAAAAATAGTTTCAAACAAATGCTGTTCTTTTAAACCAAGGTTGTCGGAGCATGCACTCATTAAGCTGCAAACTGAGGCCAGCGCTGATGAGGTCTGATGCTTTTTGAAGTCCTCAGCAGTAGCACAACAGAGCATCTGGAGGAGGCTCTGGCAGAAACCCTGGTGTGTACTGGGGATGAGACCAAATATTCCATTAGTGGAATATTCCGCTGTGAGATCAGTTATTTGTTAATTAACAAAAACTGGAAAAACTGGAACCAGAGCTCTCTTCATTCTGATGAGTATTCATGAGGGAGAGACTGAAAACCTGACATATAATAACAGCATTATCTCCTTCATTGTTTTTCCTGCCCAATAGAGTGGTTATGCAGTAAGTCTCATGCAACCTGATTATTTGCATATTCAATCTTGGGCATATCTGAGTATTTCATTATTTGAAAATGACATCACTTGTGTCCATGTTCAGCCCATGCTAGTCATGGGACACCGAGGGAGCACCAGGGACACCGGAGCGTCTGGACAAACCCACAGAGGACAGAGTCACTGTCGCGCTGCGAGTCCCATTTCTGCACCCACAAGTGGCACCCTCTATTAAACCATCCCAGGCTGTCTGTTTGCAGCGGCGTGTGTGTGTGTGTGTGTGTGTGTGTGTGTGTGTGTATGCCCTCTGGTGAAGGCTTGCCCCCGTCTTCACCTCACACTTTGCGAGCGGCTACAATCCCATTCAGCGCTCTCCTCTCCCCAGAGGTGAGCGTTTTGCATTGACCCCCCCTGCGCCTCACAATCTATCACCGGGGCGGGAGAGCACACGCACACGCAGCTGTAATTCCACACGCCGCCGTCGTCCGCGCGGCACGGACAGCGTCTCGTCCCCTTTGATAGGGTAGTTTACGGCGCTGCGTGTCACCGCGGAGTGTTTTCATCAGTTCGGGGGGGGGGTTAGCGGAGCAGAGAATAACCCTGCGCCTGTCCAGATGCTCGGAATTATTTACCAGGCCCGGACGCTGGGGTGCAGCCATCCAGCGCAAATATGATATCACACAGAACGCATCTCGGGGCTGTCAGGGATCCGACCGCGCTGACAGCGTCAGGGGAAGGCTCTCGCGTCAGGAGGCAGAGTCTGTTCGGCTCTCACGGAGCCCTGAATCAAAAAAAATCAGCCGTCAGACGTCCTGGAACGATCGGTACCACTGCCTGATGCACAGTCAGTCAGTGAGAAATACGCTCCCGAAGCCAGGGGAAGAGGTTGCCAAGTGAAAAATCGCACCGCTTTGCTGAACAGATATTTCTGCCTTCCAGTGAAGTTTGGGGTTCAGAGGCCTTGTCATGTTCTCCGGCCTTGCACTGGAATGAAGTGTGTGGCCCCTCAAATTGAGGGGACCCACCAAAGTGATGCTTCGTTGAGTGAGCTTGTTATAATCCTCAGAGGGGCAAGGGAGACAGAGCGGTTGAATTTGCACATTCAATCTACATGTGTCCTCAGAAATAAGATATTTGTTAGGCTGTTGATTGTGTCAGTGCTGTGAACAGCTTGCTTGAGTACTCCAAGAGTGTATTGTTCCTTAGCTTGAAGTGAGAGTGCCCTCTCAGTCAATATTTACAAACAATTACAATTGTCTTATGAAGACTAGTGAAAGATTTGAACAATTACTGGGATTTTTCATTCATTTAACTGATACTATGCATAGCTGTATGTTACCTTCTTAATGGGTTTATTTAAATATATGAAATATAACCTGATTCAGATGTTTCCTTATTATTATTAGTTATTCATTATTATTAGTATCTCATGTTGTTCATTGTACTACTTCGCATTGTACTAGCTGCCTCAGTTCAGGTGTGTGTATCAGTATGTTCCCATCCCTGTTAATGATGTGGAGTATTGGGGTTTTTGGTATTTTACTCCATAACTTCTGTGTATGTGATCCTTCAGTCAACATAAGTCATTGCATGTAAGTAGATTTTAAGTGGGTCCTCAGGATTGTAGGTATCAAACGAAATGTGGTATCAGTCTGCTGTTCCCAGATCAGTAGCACAGTGATGAGGAGAGGGGAAGAGGTGGCCAGTGTGGCAATACAGTACAGTACAAGTTCAGTCTACCAATTGTGGAAGAATATTGTAGTAGCACAAGTGATAACTGGTAATTTTAACTCATCATTTACCAGATAGGTGTGCTCATTTTTTATGTGGAACTGAAAAATTGCACGTGGTATATAATGCAAAAAAAAAAGGCCTGCGGGTGTGAATTTCAGCCGGGAGGGAGGCAGCGGAGTCTTTGCGGCACGGTTGCCATGGCGACTGATTGACAGGAGACTGGTGCCTCCTGCTCCCGGTCCCTGTCAGCGAGAGGAGAGGCTGGGAGCGGCGCGGAGCTGCCGGACGGGCAGATTCCCTCCTAATCCACATTTAATTAAACTCCAGAGACTTTGAAGTGAATGTGCCGCGCGGGCGGACGCCACTCTGGGGAGCAGCGCGAGGGCCCTCCTGAGCAAGGCCCCAGCTGCTCCGTCTCCACCCTCACCTGCTTTAATGAGCGCTTTAAAGGCCTCCTCTCCTGGACCCTCGCCACGCGCTCCGCTCGTCCTTATTACAATATTTTTGATTAATGCCGTCCCCCCGGCCTCAGAGACCGGGGGGGGCAGTTTGTGGAGTGGCCCTCTCCCCGTTTGTCCCTGAACACCTTTCGTAATTAAGCTTTGAAACGGGGAGAGAAAGAGGCGGAAAACGGGGGAGACGCGTGAAACAAAGGGAAGCCGTTCGGGGGGCCGGAGACGGGATTAGCGCGAAACAGCGCAGGCAGGGCCTGAGCATCTGCGACTGTCAGCCGGTCTGACGGGCTTTGTAACAAGTCACTCTGACAACCGCTCGGTCCGCAGAGAGATTAGGCTGAGTTCATCTGCAGCCCTTTTTGTTTAGCTTTAGCTGACAAAATGATACTTAGCCCCCTTTACAGAGGAAGCCCTTTTGCTTTCAGAATTACTGAATATCAGATTAATGGAGGCTTTAGCATAAGGGAATGACTCCTTCCGTTTGTTGCGCTTGTAAAGCGGGCGTTGACCTGCATTAGGGATTCCTCTTCTCCGTCACAGGGGTTTCACAGCTCTGAGAAATGGACCTGAACCTGGCAAAGCAGCACCCTTCTTATACATTATTAATAATTGAGCAGCTTAAGTGAGTGTTCTGTTATCTGTGGATTGTTAACTGAGGTTGTGTCATGTTTTTTTCCTGTGGCACGTCTTAACGCAGGTCATTTGTATTACATGCAGGGGTTTTTGGTGGGAAAAATTCCCAATTCAATTTTCACTTTACCTAATCTGTAAGAGATATTTCTTCAATCAGAAATGACTAATTTACTGCCAAGTTATTTTAAACTTTTTGGCAATCAGTCACTAATTATCTGCTAAATTATTAACCAAAGATAATTATGCCATTATGTGCATTAAAAGTAGGGATCTTAAAGTGTGTGACAGTGTAAGAAATAGCACTCTGGGCCTTGACAACCGTACCGATTAGCTTGTACTTAACTAAACGATATCTTCTGCGGTCACCACCCCCGCGCTTATTCCCGCTGAATGGGGCTCATTCTGTCCTGAGAAAAATCAGTTTTTCATCGGTGCTGATCAATACTATACATTAATCCTCCTTGCGGAGGCAATGCTTCATCTGTGGCTGATTAATGGAGGGAGCCGGCCTGTGCTGTCCCCACTCCGCAGATCCTGGCCTACACGGAGGGCCTGAATGGGAAATGGCTGTTCAGCGAGATCCGAGCCATCTTCTCCCGCCGCTACCTGCTGCAGAACACTGCACTGGAGATATTCATGGCCAACAGGAGTAAGAGCTCTTCCCTGCCCTTTCTGCGTGTTGTCTGTCTGGTGGATCCTGAGCAGGGAACCTTGTTGTAGTTATATGTCTTAATTTTTTTATATTTTGATATTCTTTCATTCTAGCTTTTTTTTGTTTTGGTTCCTCTGTGCACCTGTAATTTATATTGTATTTCTTCCATGTTTTATAAATATAATGGTTACATCTTTCATCTTGAGTAGCATGAAATTAAAGAGCTTATACACTCTCTTGGTGTCATTTTTAACTCTTTTTGTAACCTGTTTTTTCTGTTGACTGTTTGGCCCCAGTTTAGATCACATGTGGTTGTAGTATAACACACACAGTTATCAGACTCATTCTGTAGTAGGAGGCTTTCTTTGTGTGTGAGTTGGATCTGTGGGTAAATGAAGGGTGTCACTTGGAATTCCACTGGCACACTTGCTCTGAAGTGTCGTCATCTCTCATTCCTCTGCAGCTGCCGTCATGTTCAACTTCCCAGATGCTGCCACTGCCAAGAAAGTTGTGCACTGCTTGCCCCGTGTGGGTGTGGGTACCAATTTTGGACTGCCCCAGACCAGGTAACCTCTCTGTGACTCCTCCCTGGCCTGCCAACCCAAGTTACTCTTCATGCAGGTATCACAGCGTAACTATTTGTTCAGGCATCTGGTTGACACAAAGGAGGCAAAGGGTGGGGTCACAAACTTCCTCTGATCATAATGAACAGAACTGAACTTATTTATATATCTTAAAACGAATGATTAGGTGACTGAACTGCCCCGGGGGTGGAATGAGCTTGCTCTGGCTTTGGAAAGGCCAGTCCATGTTAAATGCCAAAATAAAGAAATAAAAACAATTCCTGATAAACTTCATAATCCTTATGCGCATAGTTTCGTCCTGAAATAATGATTGTTTTGACAGTTAGCTTCACTCACGGCTCTGGAAAGTGCTAAAATGATGTATTTAGCAAGTACCTTTGAAGGCCTGATCTTTTTTCTTTGCTTTGTTTTAAAAGGGGAAAGGGGTTGCTGGTGAATGTGTTCACTGGGCCACTTTCCCCTGGTTTCCCCAATGTCAGCACCATTAATCACGGCAACCGGGAGTGTTAGCCTGGCAGCAGTAAGCCCAACTATAACCACGCACAGCAATATAGCCCAGCTCTCCACAGTGACACAAAACTCCTACAGTGTTAGTGCATCCAGGCCCAACTGCTTCTCTCAGTGAAACAACACTCCCATAGTGTTACAGCATCCAGATAAAACTTTTTCTCCCAACTTAACTGGCACTGCCAGTGCTAGAAGTTGCTTTGGATAAGAGCATCTGCTAAATGCATGTAATGTAATGCAATGTAGTGATGGGATCCTGGCAGTTCTATTAACTCTCTTCAGTTGCATATTCCCCATGCTTTATAGTACAGCTCTGTGCTCTGAATGGAAGACACAAGTGTAGTGGCATGAAAGTGAACAGGGGGGCAGGCGGGGGGTGTTAACTTCACAGAGGCCTAATGACCATAATCTTACACTCTGACAGTGATTAATACTTTCATTTGCCGTTGTTTTAATTGGATTGCAGGTCATTTGTTTTAGGTCCTTCAAACACTGTGCTCTAGGGGCTAGAATTCTCCCCCAATGCTGTAAAGAAAAGGCACACTTCTGTTTTGTGCCCTCTATATTTTCTGTTCTTTAATAATGAATAAAGCTAAGAGATGCATATATATTACAAGTAATAAGATTTGTATATGGGGAGCACTGTTGACATAATATAGTACATGCGGTTTTTGAGACGTTTTTGTAATGGGCAGTATAAAGTTTATACTGCATTTTAATATGTATTTTAAATGGTATTTCATTCATCTGGGAGGTCTTGAATTAGGATGTTTTCTAAATGATTTCATTGTCTATTTTGGTCTTTTGTCAATATTGTTTCTTGATATTTCAAAGGCGTTGTTGTGGAATAAGATGTATTCATGCTGTTGTATAGATTAAAATATTTCCAGCTTCAACAGCATAATACAATTAGGTTTTAACCAGATTTTATGTACATTTAATTATATAATGATTTAGTAGTGGTCCCCAGGGACCTGCTTTAGACTGAAGCTCTCGTCTCTCTCTCAGCTTAACACAAGCATCCAGCATAGTGTTGCTTCAGCCACTGGGTGTAATTTTGTAAAAAGACTGTAGTAGTGACTGTCCTCATGGGTTCTGGGCCCTTTGCCACCCAGACCCTGTATATGTCCAGGCCTGTGTGAGGCAGGGAGAGATGTGTACACACTGAACCCACCAGCTCTGCTTCTTCCCCCAGGCGTATCTCTCTGGCCAGCCCCCGGCAGCTGTACAAGGCCTCCAACATGACCCAACGCTGGCAGCGCAGGGAGATCTCCAACTTCGAGTACCTCATGTTCCTCAACACCATCTCCGGTACATCGCTGTCTTTGCGAGGGGTTTGAAATCAGTGTCAGTCACATTGTCGTGACATGTATGCTGAAATATCCTACTGTGCAAAAGTGTTTCCTTTATGACGTCTGTGTGGCATTGGACTGCTCACAACACGTAAGATGTATTGTGTTAAACGTTGTGCTGTAGCGGAAATTTGCTTTGACGATGACGATGACAGTGATGATGATGATGATGATGATGATGATGGTAACAATGACGATAACAAAGTGTGTAGTTTCCAGACGGCAGACTGTCTAACCAACCGTGTGTTATGTGTTTCCTAGGTCGGACGTACAATGACTTGAATCAGTACCCTGTTTTCCCCTGGGTTCTCACTAATTATGACACAGACGATCTGGACCTGACACTGCCCAGTAACTTCAGGGACCTGTCCAAGGTAATGTCCCAGAGGGCCAGAGAGAGCTCTCTGAGTGAGAGCCAGACCTGGGCCTCTGCCTGCTCCACTGCCCTCACTCACTCACTCACTCACTCACTCACTCACTCACTCACTCACTCACCACTCACTCATTCATTCACTCACTCACTCACTCACTCACTCACTCACTCACTCACTCACTCACTCACTCACTCACTCACTCAGCACTGATAGAGGTGGCCTGTGTCTGCCTACTGATCCCAACAAACAGACAATTAGAGAACAGGGTGCACTTTTCAGACAATTTTAATGGCAAAATCTATGGGGATAGAGCAAGAGACATGCAGTTACCTTATGAATGAATGTACAAAGTAAACCCTGGTGCTGTGTGTCCTGTATTATCCATCTGCTGGTGTGGATATGGTCACTGTGTGCAATGCACTACTGTTGAGGAAAATGTAGTTATATTCATCTGTTTTAACTGTAATGTTTTGTTGCAGCCTCCCTTTTAAACTGTGTTATGAGAGGCTCTCTGAACCACTCTGTGCCCTTTCCTAGTCCCTGGATTAGCTGAGTAAAGCAGTGTCAGTCAGTCTCAGTCAAGCCAGAGACTCAGAAATCAGAGAGTCAGCCCAGGTCTCACTGCCTTTAAAGGGGGATGAGGACAGTGGGTGCCTTGATGCTTGTTTTGGAGGTCTCTGTTATTGATCTGTCAGGTGATCACTATCAGGTTATTAGGATGCGAGTCAGAGTCACAGAGAGGGAAACACAAAGAGGAAGTTTTGGTGGGACAGTAACACACCTGTTTGCCAATATGTTGGACAATATCCTCTCATCTCATGAGTACAGTGAAATTGTTTAACACCTCCACACTCAGTTCAGGAGGAGAGTCTACTTCCAGCTAAATTACTTGGGGAGTGATCATTAGGGTATGGTAATGTGTGGCATTGTCTTTTGCATTATAATTGCTGCATCATTCCGGTTCTTATATTGCAATTAGAGAACAACACCTTGGGGAGCACTTACGTACCATTATAATGACCAAAAGCTCTTCCTGCTAAAGATGCAGCAATAAAGTGATGCACATGCACTTTTTAAAGGCAGCCTTAGTAAGTGATAAAGTGGCACTGGATATTTGTGTCAACATGAGGCATTCAAAGTGATATGAGGCATACAGTACCAGCCAAAAGTTTGGACACGTCATTTTTACTATTTTCCACATTTTAAAATAATAGTAAAGATGTCAAAACTATGAAGTAACACAAACAGATGCATATAACATATGCAGTGACCAAAGAAGTGTTGAACAAATCAAAATTATCTTATATTTTAGATTCTTCAAAGTAGCCAAAACATTTGTAAAAATATTTTTTGTAAAGAAAATACATAGGCATCAACTTCACCATTTACATTTGTCTAAGAAACAAATTTCAAGCATCTAAGAGTCTTTAGATCAAAATGCCTTTGAAAGCATTATCTTTGCTGGGAGTGTCTAGTCATGTGTCTTGGGGAAATGATCATTCTTTTTGTTTTGTACATCTTTATGTAGATATTTAGTCTGGTTTCCTGTCAGTGTGAGCGTCTTTGTCCCTGAGTGAAGTGATCACAGCTGTGATGTGGGAAGGTGAGCGGTAAGGATGTGGAGCGGAAACTCTTACTCAGGTTCCTGCACAGACAGGATGCACAGACAGAGCTGGCTCCCTAACACAGGGGCAGACGTCTCTGCTCTTCTCCCCTGGCTGCAGTGGTAGCGGTGCTTGTGTTAAGGAGTGTTATTACAGTGCTGGTAGCCCTAAACTCTCAGCAGTGTGCCACTTCTCCAGTGCGGTTGTAATGCATAAAGGCCCCCCCCACCGCCTCCCCCTCCCATGTCAGCGTCTGACCGTATCCCTAAGGAGCCAATTAATGGCCCTTGTGCTGAGGAGGTGCTGACAGTGACATGGGGAGGAAGCAGGGACAGTCCAGCCCGTTCCTCCTCCACGTCTCTGTTTGGAGTGTTTCCCGTAGGTATTAATTGGGCAGTATGTGGTGTAGTGGTTTGAGAGGAGGACTCTTGACCTGAGGGCTGTGGTTTTACTGCAGGTCCCAGCTGGGGACAGTGCTGGTCGTGTCCTTGCAACAGCTCCATTCAAGATACAGCTGTATAAATGAGCTGTTGAAATTGTATGTTGTAAAATGGTAAGCACCATAAACATTGTAAATTACTCTGGCTAAGCATGTGCACCATATAATATAATTTGATTTAATAGTCACTGGTCCTAAATATCTGAGAATGGGCAGACAGTTGTTCAATGCTGATGCAGCTTCAAGCTTTTATAAGTCAGTGCTCTTGGGGATAAGTCAAGGTGTTTTTCCCCAAAATTAAAATGATTTTCTTTCTCTGTTTTTGACACGCCAAGGCACTGTCATCTTGGATGGGAGATTTGTAATGGCAGTGCATGGTCTTTGCAGGAGAGATATTGCGCATAGGAGAAGGACTCACAGTTAATTTAAGGCCTGTTTATCACTTTACAGCCCTGATTAGTGGGAGTGTAATTGCAATCGCCACCTCTTTAATCAGCGGGGCCAATTGTGATCTCCATCTGTCAAGACTACTCTTCCCCCCTCCCTTTCTCTTCCTCTCTCTCCCTCTCTCTCCCTCTCAAATTCAAATTCAAATTCACATTCGTGTACTTTATTGGCATGATTGTTTCAATGATAATAATGTGCCCAAGGCATTCATTCTTACAATTAGGTATATAACATATAAACAGATCAACAATAAATGAGAACAAAGAAAACAAGCAAACAGACAAAAACATTTAAAGAGGTTGACATTAGAGAGGTTGACTTTACCCCTTACACCACTTTGAATAATTTACAGTTTAAGCCTTCTTGCCAGATTAAACCAAATGCTTTCTTAAGATCAATAAAGCATGCAGATGATTTTGCTTTGCTTTGTTGGTGGATATGCTGACTAATTAGGGTGTGTAGCGTCTCTCTCTCTCTCTCTCTCTCTCTCTCTCTCTCTCTCTCTCTCTCTCTCTCTCTCTCTCTCTCTCTTTCTCTCTTTAACATATTTCCAGTCACTCTCTGTGTTCATACTCAGAGCCATGGACACCTGAGGGAAACACTGACCTGGCTCAGCCAACTTGGACCCCATATGCGATCTCGTTTTCCGTCACCTCCACACGCCTGACAGGGGGCTGCTCCAGCTGGCTCATATGCCGAATACTGGAGGGAGGAATGCAGAAGACACATAATTGAAAGAGGAGAAATGAAATGCAGTAGTCAAACAGACATATCCCATTATTTAAATTACCAATCTCTGTGGTATGTTCCCACCATCATCTCAGCTATCCCATAGTGTCACATGATATCAGACTTTTTGCCATGATGTGGATGGTCTTAAAAGAGTTTGCACCATTTTTCATCCGAAGAGATACATTTCCTCTAGTCCGTTCTGTTTTTTTATATACCAGCATATTGCAGTGTCTCGTGCGTTACTCCTCCAAGGTTTTCTTCCATTCTCTGTTCTGTAGATAACTATAGGGAGTGCAGTGGATGTGTCTGAAATAGCTTTAAGGCCCCTCTCCAGTGCAAGTCCAAAGGCCTGAAATAACCATCAGTCCTGTGTAATGACTAGCAGTGGGAGGACTCAGGATTACTCTTAAGGTCAGATGATAGAACGGGTGTCTTTCTCTTGCAAAATGGCAGAATAAATCATACATTAAGGCCATAAAGTGCCCACACAAAACAAAGGAGGCGTCTGTATTAATGGACACTGGATACCTGCAGAGCACAGAGCCGCAGAGAGAGACATGCTCAGACTGTAGAAAGACCTCATCCTTTGGAATGCAGGACCATGTGGGCAGGCTGGTATAGAATGGACTTGAATATCCTGTGGTTGGTGAGGATATTATAAGGTAGTATTTCAGCTTATTCTGTGAAATGCAGGTAGTTCAGCCATTGTGGTGTTCCTTTCCATCAATATCCTCATTATTAGCACAATGATCCTGATAATACCTGTATAAGGTTTGCTTATGAATCTAAAGAATCGAATATGTATGCACAGTTAACATACAGCTGCCTGCTGGAGTGTGAGCGTTCCCTAATTAAAAAATGAGTGGATGTTTCAGCTGGTGATGCACTGTCAGAATGTCCCAATGTAAATGGATGAACAACTGAGGCCAAATGAGGCCCATGCCCTCTGACTGTCCTCTCACGCCGTCCTCGCTGTTAAACAGGCACATCATCATAACCCAGCTGCTCCAGCACCCTGGTTCAACACAGTTACCTGTCTGAGCAGCAGGGCCGTCAGCCAATTAGGCAGCGGTTTTTTGCGTGATTCGGAGAGTAGAGGAACGCATTGCCGCCACATAACACAGCTGGGCGCTTAAGAGGGGCCAGGCCGCCGTGACGGAGGGGCCCAGAAACATCAAGGTGCCAGGAAACGGCCTATCATCCCCTGTCCTCGACGCTGCCAGTTTAATAAGCTAAGCCCCCAGGCCTTGTCCTCCTTGGATCCCTCGCACAGTGTACTCTGCACCCCGCTCTGTTTGTCTGGGCTTCGCTTCCCTAGGAAGTCTGGAATGTGACACCGGCCCTGTTCTGCCATCTGACAGCTCCGGTTCTGTGTGCAAAGAGACGCCGGGCAGCCCCTCTCTCTGCCTCAGGAGTGAGCCAATCTCAGCAATCTTTATTACATCTGTTATATTCATATTGTTGACACGGGTAATATTGGCGTGTGACCGCTGAAGCGTTGCAGAGCCGTTCCGTTTGGAAAGGGCACTTTTGGCTCCCGTCGTGTGCTGTATAATTTGCGCTGTTTTTTTTTTCTCCCCTTAATCCTCTCTCTCCTCTTTCATGCATGGCGTTACCCAGGCTGCTTTGATAGAAACAGGTCATGTGGGACCAATGACATTGAGAGCTGAAATTGCCATGAACGTGGTGTCACAAACTGTCATCCCGCAATATAGTATTGCTGTACAAATTTATGTTCCTTGTTGAACTGATTATACTCCCCCCCCCTCCAGGCTATCTTATCACAAACTCTAACCTCACTGCGACATCAAATGGACGTGAAGAGAACATTGTAGTCGAGACACGGACAGTCCAGCATCGTTTCTGAGTGGTGGAAACATAACGTGGAATTGCGGTCTTTTTCTCGGCCCTCTAAAGGATTTTAAATGGGCCGTTTGGACAGGCTTGGAAGCTGCTGATTGAATGAAGTGTTGACCCTGTAAATATTTGGTCTCGTATTTGAAATGTTACAAAAATAAAGTAGAGTATTGAGTGGTTCCAGCAGCCTCTGGTGCATGTAGCCCGGATTATTAATGGCGTATTGATTTCAAGATGTGTCCCATGTGCTTCCTTTTTCTGCGTTGTCTAAATGGAGCTCCAAGTATAAACACTTCTCTAAAACCCAGATTGTTTCTGCTTAGTGGTGTTGTGTCAGGCAGAAACACTTAAACATGTTTAATCATTAGGGGTAATGAGGATTGACATTCCCCTGTTGTCTGAACTGAGAAGTGTCATAAAAGAAGTAATCAAAAATAAAACGAAAACGTGTTTTCATTTGAATTGTATTGTCAGCCTGGTATGAGTTGAAAGTTTGTTGTTTGAAGTTTGATGCGTTTGCTGATTTTGATTAGAAATTTGTTTTATTGATGTATGTGTGATAGATGTGTGATCTGATAATGTACTGATTCAGATGACTGGGCTTTTTTTAGTTGACAATAGCTCAAAACATTTTCCTCTTATTCGGAATTTGTGGCTGATCTGTGTCAATGCCTGTGCATTGAATAACCAGATTTTAAAATATTTTTGGCCCCTAAAATCAACTATTTAAATACGTGAACAATCACACCGGGACTGTATGAAACTGCAGTTCTTTCTGTGTAAACAGTGACTCAATGCAAAGAGATCTGCATGTTCTCACCCACACTTTGAGGCAGGGAATGTGAGAGTATAATTACCTTATTTTATAAAAGATTTTCTGGCTTTACTTAATCAATATTGATGAGAACAGAATACACTTAGGATTTTTCTTTCATTTTTTGTTAATTAGCATGTATTTTAACGCTGGCCCAATTATTCAATTAGTTATCTCATGGTGGAATGTTTTAAAAAATCAAATATTCTATCTCATCCCTAGTGTGTAACTCTTTTGCAGGTCTGTGTCTCTGGATAGATACATTACAAAAAAGATTCTGAATTTTAGCCCTCTCGTCCTCCTTTTGTCCACCTGTGTGTGTACTTGCTGAGAGCAGGGTTAAAATATGGAGTATAGCCTTCTGGGAGCTACAGCAAGTGTGTTCCGTTCTGTCTTGAGGATTATTTGCACCATGTACCGAAATGCATTTTTAGGGAAAAAAAAACATTCATACAGCCTGAAAAGCTCTGAGAACTTTTAGTACCACTTGTTATACTGGTAGAGGGAAATGCTGATGTGCACCATAGCTGCCTCACCATCTAATTTAAACATATATATCTCCTCATTTATTTGACCAGAAGCCTGGGAAGCATCAGCCAGCACTGCCTGAACACATTAGCCCAACACGATGTGTCCACTTCACCAGGGGTATGCTTTGGACACCCTGATGCGCAGCACCGTCACAAATATTCTAGGACAGCCACCTCCAACCCTGCCTGCGCCCTGCCATTAATTTCCGGCGGTAAACAATGCTGAGCGTTCTCTGGCTGTGGTGAAGACGCGTTTTTTTTTCCCTCTCCTCTCCCTTTCTTTTTTTAATGAGGTAGACGTTATTACGGCAATAAATCAGGCCGCTTGCGTAATGTATAATTCAGAGTGTGTACTCCCGCTGAAGCTGCTCTGGGTAAGCCAGCCGTGTGTCACTGTCAGAGACGCGGGCCTTGCCACGGGGCCTGATGCTCTCCTGTTCGTCTGTGAGCTTACCGGAACAGCAGGGGGTGGGGGGAAGGGGGTTTGGTACAGTAGAGGGGTGTGGACGCCCCCACGCCCATCCCCTCACCGCCGCGAGCCTCTCCCCTCCCGGCGCAGCAGGAGTTGATGCGGGTCTTCCCCAACCGGCGCGGCCGAGATATGAAAGGGATGGAATCGATCCAAATTGGGTTCATTTTCAAAAGGCCATCATTCTATCCCCATTGATCCCTGTGGGGGCGGTGGAGTCATTGGAAGAGTCATAAAAATTGAAGTGGATTAAAGCGATTTCTATAAATGAGTATTTGAATAAGAGCCGGCGTCCAGGGGGGTATTGATCTCCGAGATCAGTGGACAATGGCTGCGATTGATCCGTTTTTAGTTATGTATTCATTTTTGTAACAAAGCCGGGTCAGACTGCAGAACTTGCTGGCAACCAATGCCTTCGTTAAATATGAATAAAAAGGCAATTGATGTTCTGCTCTTTTTGGGATAGTGCATCCATGAGTCTGTGAGGGTTACATAAGGCAACATTTTGTTTTATCTTCAAAAAGTCATCCACTATTCCTTTCTGGACAGTGGCGTGAGGATTATTTGAATTGCACCACTAATTATTGTGCTGTCTGCTTTGTCATGCTTTAAGGTGTGTTGGGTGTGTTAAAATAGAGGGACTGTCACAGTTATACTGTCTGATGGAGAGGTAGAAAGGTCCCTCACTGTCATTTCATGGCTGTGAAGCCCTTGATCAGGAGTAAGCAGACTGTGTATCCTGTGAGGTTGACCATGCAGAACCTCTCCCTTGTGTTTCCCCCTGCAGCCTATCGGAGCGCTCAACCCCAAGAGGGCGGCCTTCTTCTCAGAGCGCTTCGACTCCTGGGAGGATGACCAGGTCCCCAAATTCCACTACGCCACCCATTACTCCACCTCCAGCTTCACCCAGATGTGGCTGCTCAGAATAGTAAGTGAACACGTGACCCTCTATACTGCGTCATACATGCACACCACACACATGCGTGCACAAGTGCACGCACACACACACAACAAGAGGCAACACACAACACACTTTCCAAACTCTGCGTTTTACTACTAGGCACACACATACTCCACTTTCAGTTTTCAGTGATATCTCTGGTCATCCTTTATTCATAAACTCATCCATTTCATTTTCCAGGTGTTGTATTTAGCTAGAGATGCTGGCACAGCACAGCTCCTGAATCTTCCTTCCTTACAGAAGCATGCAGAGCTCCACTTTCAGAGAGCCTGTCTTTGACCCACTTTATTTGTTCCTGCCGTCTCGTCCTGTAAAACAGTTAATAATTTCAAATAACAATAAAGAAGATTCATATCTCGCTTCCACTGCAAAAAAAAAAAAACTTTAATGCTGCTCATTCATCATATCGTTTGTGGCGGAGGACACTGAAGCTGATTGTTGTGTATAATTGGACATTTGCACACTGAGAGTCAGGTTGATTTATGCCTTTTTTGAAATGTGGGGCTTATCTGCATGCTAACGTATGCGTGGCGCGTTGATTATTTCCTCTCCGTTTCGCGTGTCCTGCCCTCTGCATTTCCACCGGAGCTGAGAGAGGCAGCTTATTAACCCAGCACAAATGCTGTGTCAAGTATCTGCCGACAGCCTACCTCTACCTTGTGTCTGCCTGGCAAACGCCTGTGGAGCTCTCGGCGTTAAGACGCTCGTTTGTCAGCGATGCGAAGGTAGATATTAGCGCCATTGTGCTTCGCTTCTCACGGCTGTAGGTGTTTGACATCAGCGTTTTGAACCTTAATTGTGAAACAGGCTGTCTTCCCCCCCCCGCCCCATGTATCCCCAGGTTGATCAGGTTTGACAGTGGCGCACACCTCCTCACTTTTTAACGCCCCATTGTCCGTCGGTCTCACATACTGTAAGGGTCACCTCCTTGTGCTACATGACGTTACATTACATTGCATTATTGTCATTTAGTGGACACTCTTATCCAGAGTGACTTACATAGGTTACAATTTTATGCATTTATACAGCAGGATATTTGCTGAGGCAATTCTGGATTACATACCTTTCCCAAGGGTCCAACACCAGTACCTCAGCTGGGAATCGAACCAGCAACCTTTTTGGTTACGAGTCCTGCTCCTTAGCACCGTGCTACACTGTTCTGTAATGGTTGCATTCGCTCACGTTGGAGACGGCTCCCTTTCGGGTATCGATCGATCGGATCGCATCATTAGGGGGCTTATATTTAATCCACTTTAACGAGGGCCCATGCCTCAGTGCCGCGTCCCCACAATGCGGGGGGATAATCCTGAAAGAGGGACTGCCGTCGGAGATAACAGCCATCACGGAAAACCTCTTATAATGAGCTCTCTGTTTAACACGACCCATCCTCTTTCAGCGGAGCTCCGGTCCTGTGAGGCTAATTACTGTAACCCCACCGGGAGAGTCATTGTTTCCAAAAGACAGCCGTCGATTCATCCAAACAAGATTTAGCGCGATTAGAAACGAACAAACAATGCAGGCGTGCAGCCTTTACGGCTTCAGCAGCTCCAGCATTTGGTGATTTCTGAGTTTATTTTAGCATTTTGTTAAGCACAGTTTGAATGAATTACCCATAGAATTAAGATCAGCATTAAGATTTGGCACTGGTTTATTCCGTTTCAAAAGGACTGGGAGGCCTTGATTAAGGAGAGTGAACATTAGGTGAAAGGCACTGAAATGTAGACCCTTTATAAATAAAAGAAATTGAAATGTTGACCTCCATGACTGAGAATGGTGATGGCTTCCCTCTCACTCCTCTCATGCCTTCCCCTCTCACTCTTTCGTCTCACTCCTCTGGTCGTTTCCAGGAGCCCTTCACCACATTCTTCCTCGACTCCCATGGAGGTCAGTTTGACCATGCTGACCGAACCTTCTCATCAGTGTCCAGAGCCTGGAGGAGCTGCCAGAGAGACACATCTGATGTGAAGGTAAGGCTGCTCATCTACTACACACACACACACACACACACACACACACACACACACACACACACACACACACACACACACACACAGGCACACACACACACACACACAACCATACACTGCACACGCATACACTACACAGTGTTTTAGCGATGTAGAAGTAGATTCCCTTGGGATGGCAGCCAGACATGTAAGAGTCCTGACATGTTGACAGTACCATTGATGAAATATATGCTTACTGAATGCGTAGCTTGCTATCCATGATACCTGACCCCGTCACATGAAATAGAAATGACACATTCATACATACAATCTATCCATAACTGAGGAAGATGCTGTCTGCTATAGTCACTGTTGTGATCTTGGTTGGTCCTGCGTGTAGCAAGGTGTTGGGGGCCAGCCATGAGCACCACATGATAGAAAAGCAGAGCATGTATGGTCACGTACAGTGCTTGTCATGCTACCAGGAAGGCGTTAGGTTTCTGATCAAATGTCTCTCTAGTCTTGAGTGCTGCATTCCTGCACTGGGTCCTGGCTCTAACCTTTAGCTGAACCTGTACACAAGTGCCTCGGTTGGGCAGGGCTTCGGGGCTGTTGCTGGGCTCATTTCCCTCTCCTTCAAAGGCCCAACAGCTCCCTGTAACAAGTGTCACACCCTCTTAAAACGGTCACTGTAACCCAGCAGCTTTCTGTTGTCAGGTTTGATTTGGGCTGTTATTTTAGCTTTGGTTCACTGCTGATTGGCCTGGTAAAAATGATGAAACATGTGGCTTACATTTCAGGTGACGTTTGATTGAGAAACACACCGAGGGCGCGGTTCGGGCGCAGGCTAGCCCGTCACAGCTGATGAACCCAAGTGGTTCACATGTAATCAAAGCCAAAAGGTCAGAGCGGGCTCGGAAGCCAGGAGTTGTTTGAAACATATTTGTTTCTAACATGTTTGTTTCTAACACGCGGAGTGTTGGTTTTCTAGATTCGGCCCTTGAGCCACTTCTCAGAGAGCCGTAAATCATGCTGCGGCACATAGTGAATGGGAGAAAATGGGAGAAAAGTGACAGATCAATTTAGAGTCGAGTTTACAAAACATCCAAACCTTTCTTTTCTCAGAGAAACAGTAGTTTTGCACAATTCCTCAGCTTTTGTGAGGGCAGGACAAAGAGGGGAGAGAGCGCTGGCAGTTTGTATCCGAGTGAAAGAAGCGATTATGGGTTAATGCCTCCTTGATCCAGCCTGTCTCTGGCTTGGCCCCTCCACCCTGACCTTGCCCCCAATCCCCTGACCCCTGCTCCGGCCGCCGGCGGGCTGAAAGGCGGGGGCCTCTGGAAGTGGCCCCCCCGGGGGGGCAGGGGGCGCCTGTCCGCTGACCCGTGGCAGGACAGGATTGCGGATCACAGCCGCTGGCCTCTGACACCCCCAGCGCAGGGGCAGCCGCGCGGGTCGGGCCACTGCTTGTTAAGTGGCACGCCGGCCCGCTCCTATGCAGAGCGAGGCCCATTCGCACCGGCTCCTCCCCTCCCTCCGAAAAACACACTGACCTTTGCCTGTTTCAGCCTTTTTTTAACGAAAGCAGGGGATGGAGGAAGAGAGTTTTTTTCCCCCCTTAAACTCCTCTGTTTGTTTGCGTTTTTAATTGGCTGCTTTCTCCCCTGTGAAGAGAGTCGCTGTGCTTTGTGCAGGGTAGTGTGCTCCGGGCAAGCTAATCAAACCGCTGATTTAAGGTTCCAGAGGTTACGACATCGATAAATAGCCCCTCTGCTGTGAGAGGGTGTGTTATCTGACAGAAGCTTTAGAATCTACACTGTTACCAGCTGTGTTAATTAAGGAATACAGCCTAGTATATAGTATGTATCGGTAAGTGTGTTTTAAAATGAGATCTGAAGGAAAGTGGCTATTTTCTGAATGAATAGGTGAAGTGTCTTTGCCCTGTGCTGAGTAACAGACAGTATTCAGTAGTGGGGTGCCATCTGTACCCATCCTGAGTACTGCTTCCATAGGTGCAGCCTCGGAGGGTGTCCCACCCTACCATGCCCAGAGGCCAGAGAGCTCCTGAGGTGTTGAGAAGCCCCTCTGTTTGTCTGAGGCTCCAAACAAGTGCTGCGGGCGTCTCCCCCGCGATAGGCCGCCTGTCAGCACCCCGTCCCGCCGGGAGACGGCTCTCAGCTGCAGTGTACTTTTCGCTCTGACCCCCTCAGCCCCCCCTGCAAGACTTATCTCCGGCCTCCGCCGCAAACGGGAGCCGCCGCGCTTCCAGAGAATACTCCGCTTCTGAGATTGATGGGTCTGTCCCCCTGCTTTTTGTTGCCTTGACGATGAGACACGTGCTTGGATGGATGTGTCTGGCTACTGACAGAGGTTTTTTTGGCGTAGTCTCTGCGCCCCCGTGTCAGCTCGGCCTATGTCGCATTAAGCTGAGCTGAAGTGTCAGACTGGTGTTGTCTCTCATTTGGTCAGTCCCTCTGTCAGTTTGTCAGTCTGTCTTTGAGACTCTGTCTATCAGTGCAGTGCCAAAGCCACACTTGCAGTCATGTTACATTTGGAGAACATAGCGGGAGCTTCTCTCACTAGCGGCGATGAACTCATCTTGGCCTTCATTCTTGAGTTACATTGTGTTTACCATAGTAGAGTATTGCTGTCAGATTTTTTGTCATTATTTATCAGTCTATATGCAAAATATCAGTGGTCTGTGTTCATTGTAACTTTACAAACTTCACAAACTTTCAAATCTCCTTTTGTAAGGGAACATAATACACCGTTAGAGTTTGACACTTATTCTAAGAGGAGAATGGCATAGCTCACTTTGTACTATAGAGAGTATATGCCTCGACAATGAGCCCTTCAGATTCCGACTCATATTTGGGAGTATATTCGGCTTTGGTTTACATAAGAAAGTTAAAATAATCTATTCCTCTGCACACACTTACGTGCAGTGTCCCCACATGGCAGTAAATACTGCCAGGATCTCCAGTAGGCATTTATAATTATGTTGGGCTGTATGTTTTGTTTATCTGTTCTGGTTCACCTGCCCACTACAGATGTACATCTCTGTGTCTGTGTTTTGCACTATAAATGATTTAATATAGACGTTGAGACCTGGTATGCTAGCGATGTAATGCAAATAAACTTGTCTTTCATTTACAATTATTCAAAGATGTCACACACACACACACACACACACACACACACACACACACACACACACACACACACACCAGGTGCACACACCAGACACAGAAAATGTGTTTTGCAGCCCTGTAATATATATAGGCTTATGCGGTGTGTGGCTGGTCAATTACTCTCATTTGGTCGGCGCAGTGCGTGAGAGGAAGAAAAAGTAACCACAATGTGAAGTATACTTTTTACCCTCTGCTACAAACGCGAGAGGGCAGAAACGCAAGCCCCGTGCCTGCAACAGTGTTTTGATTGCTTTTATCAGGGTGACATTTCTGAGCGCGCAGCATACGAGGAGTTGGAAATGTAATTTCCATGAGTAATGGTACATTTCAAGTGGAGCTGCCTCTCCTGACGGAGAGGCCGCCGAAGATTAAAGTGCACTGCCTCCCTATGATATCCACAAATGCATTATGTATTCACTCCAGAGTTTTCCTTTTAATTAGAATCATTTAAAATATGCATGCTTTCAAGACCGGGCCATTCTGTTCACTTCTCTGGGATAATTAAAAGGGTCACACATGGGTGTTCAAATGCACTTCCATTCTTTTGAAGCACAAAACGGAGTGTTTTTTATCACCCCACATTATCAGAAAACGGCCCCTGCGTTTCTATCGCAAAGAGCATGTCCACAGTTCGGTGTTACTCCGAGAGGCTGGTGAGGTGAAACATTGGAAACTTTGTAACTGTGCTCTTCACTTTTCTTTTTTTTCTCTTGACACAGGAATTGATCCCGGAATTTTATTATCTCCCGGAGATGTTTGTCAACTCCAATAATTACAACCTGGGAGTGATGGATGATGGGATGGTGGTGTCTGACGTGGAGCTCCCACCGTGGGCCAAGACCCCAGAAGAGTTTGTGCGCACAAACAGGCTGGTAAGACAAGTCCTCCTCTGAGTGTCAGCCGCCCCCTCTGCCAAACAGGAAACGCTAATGGAAAGAGACAATGTTTTTTCCTGTCGAGCTGAGTTACTTCCCTGTTACCTGAGACTCAAGGGCCTCAAAGATGTCTAGGACTTTTGATTGCTGGCAAAGCAATCTCTCTCTCTCTCTCTCCACCCGAGGGGATGAGATATCCGGTGTCGGAGCACCTCCCGCCACCCCTGGCCCGCATGTCGTTCGCAGTGCGCTTTTTTTGTTGGAAAGTGTTTTGTTGTTATTTAATAGCATTGCGGTCTGGATTTTCAGACATCTACACACTTCTTTCTTTCTCACAGGGTCACAGAGCTGCAGGGCTTGATCCTGTTTGTGAACCTTTTTGCTTTTTTGTGTTTCATTTTCTTTTACCTCTAATTTTCTTTTAATGTGTGATTATCTGAGCCACAAGAGCATATCCTTTCCCAGTATCCATCATCCCAGCAGTGTCCATTGTGAAATATCAAAGATCCATATGCTGGGTCCTTATGAATTTGGAACCTGCAGTCTCCCTCTGCATTTCTGCCCAGCTTTGTGCAGCGTACTGGAAAAAAGTGATAATCACAGCTCATGAAATGCATATGACTTTGATCTGTGACCTGTTTTGTGGTGCTAATCAGGATGCTGATATCACGACACCCCCCCTCATTAATCATATCCTCCCCCGCTCGGTGTCGTCCCGCCAGGCGGGGCCCGGCCCTGGCAGCCGCCCCTCGGCCCCGCCGCGGACCGGCCCCCGCGCCAGGCGGCAGGCCCGCGCCAGGATCAGATGGCCCTTTCGCTGGGGACGGGGGCACGGCGCGGCGGGGGTCTGGACCAGGAGCAGATGATGTATAGGAGCAGGCGGTAATTACACATGGTACAGTAGCCGCGCTGTTAATGACCGGCCGTGTCTCTCACACTCTCTGCGCACTGAAGGGCACACCTCTCTAATGCCCTGCGTACTGCTGTAGAGGAGCATCCTCCTGGAATCACGCCCCCTCATGGAACAGCACTGTGAGGCCGAGCGGGGCTGCAGTGAAAGCAACGCTCTCTCAGGGTCCGGCTGTCCCCCCTGCCTCCCTCCGCAGTGACGGCTGTTTTCTCTCAGTATTCCCCAGCTTGCAATGGACCCTTTGGTTTTCAACCAATTACGTTCAATCAGAGCAGCCTCCGCATCACAGGTTACCGGGCAGATCAATACCCCGGTGCCTCAGTAGTCTCCGCTGAGTATTGATCTGTGCAGACGGGGGCGGCGGGGGTGGGGGTGGGGTGTAGGCAGGTAAGTGGAGGTGCGTTTAATAAGCACAGTGACAGACAGCTGTCCTTCAAGGCTCAGTGCCCACCAAAACACTTATAGCTTGGTTACTCTCTGACTTGGTTATGCCCTGACTGGGTTTCCCTTTATATATTGAATGTGTTATACATCAAATGTTAGATTTTCAGCTTCATATCACGGTTTATTTCATTTTTATCACAACAGAGCTTCTGAAGTGTAATCTGAATGCCAGATGTGTGATTTATGTAAGATAATATCTGAGCGGATAGAAAACCGGTTTTAGCAATTTTATTTTGACAGTATTTTTTAGTGATTTTATTGATACATGGGATAAGATGAGGAGATATGCACGGTGAACAGTTGGACACCAGGGTGGGAGTCCCCAGCGCACCCCTGTGCTGGACCTCATTAATGCAGCCTGCAGAGAGGGCACTGCAGCGGTCTGCACCATCTGCCTGCTGGCTGGCCTGCTCCTCGGCTCTGCACCCGAGAGCTCCAGCCCGCTGTGAGCCAGAGAGTGGGAGCAGGAGCGGTGAGCCCTGCCATTCCTCTCTCACCCTCTGCACACAGCGTTGTCTTAATTGTCCTCCTGAAGAGGCTGCCATGTCTGTCACTAAGAACTGCAGAGGCATGTCTCTTTAACGATGACAGTGCGGGCTTCAGCGGTAAGGTTCGGGGGACTGTCGGGCGAGGGGAACATGAACGGGACCCTAATATGTAGGTGGGGATGCACTGGGTGGGCAAGAATGCCTTGTATGGGGGCATGTGTGCCCACACTGGGCCGTGCTGCAGCAGGGAGGAGGTGTGACCCTGCTTTAGACGGCTTAGCAAGGCTGGTCCCCTGTAAAATTCCTGCACTGTTAAGGGGGGGGTGCAGGGATCATTATCCGTGGGCCTGTAGGCAGTGGGGGTTGGGGGGGTGGGCGGGGGTCCTGCCTGATGACTAATAGCTGGCATTACGGGGTGTCAGCTGTTTCCTGGGGCCGAATGAGAGATCTGTAATGAGACCCCTGCCTCAGAACTGGAGAGATGTACACCAAGAGTTAATGGACTGTTTCATTCTTTATCACATCTGCCACTAAAGGCGTGCGCAACACACCGCTAATGCGGCACGCTCAGCAGGGAGGGGGGAGCGGTGGCCGAATCTGTTACTCTCTCAGTTTCCAGTAGGTAATTAACAGCTAATTAAACGGCGGGATCTAACCCACATTAACTGTACTGTGTTTAAAATAGCTCCTGTGTCCAGAATGGCAGGTTATTACATCTGCGCTTGTGTTCGAAGGCGGAGGATGAATTTAATGTTGCCGGGACCCCTAAAAGGGGTTGCTTGATTGACCTTGACTTGTACAGCTAAAGGATTATTTACTGGCTTTGTAGATGCAGGGTCTGGATGTGAGTGGCTTTTCAGCTTTCACAGATTGAAATGGTGCTCTGCTAAAGATGCTTGTTTTTTCTTTTTTTTTTCCCTGACGTTGCGTGACATGAAGATCAGGCGAGATTGCTGTTTTACTAAAAGGTCAAGGGAGGGGTTAAGAACTTGATCCCTCTCGGCAGATAACGAGCCCTATCTGCACACCATTCCCCTCTGGAACATTCCAGGACGCATGACGAATTGCTCGGGTTTGCTGAGCCCCTGATCTGGTTGTTGGGACAGAGAGCAGGTGATCCTCCTGCTAAACTCAAACAAAACCAACGCCAGTGACCACACATGCTACAGCACTGCTAACAGCCACGTTAAACTGCGCCCGAGTCTGTATTAAGAGGCAATACAGAGCATTCAGTGTATCATCAAACCTGAGAAAGTTGCAGTTTGGCTTGTGGTCACCCTCAAGGCTGGTTCAAACTTTCATGCGAATGCAAATGCATACAAAGACATGGCAGTGCCCTCTGCCAGCTGAAGACCCTTCACGCTTAATTTGTTTTCGCAGGGCAGAATGTGGCTGTATGTACCAACTGCCAGAACATTTAGCTCTGTCACATTGTTCCGATTCGTCAATTTATGTTCCGTCTGTGACAGTATTCATCATCAATCAGGCATCAGATGTGGTGATCTTGTGGTCGTCTGTGTAGCCCTTTGCATTGTTACAAAATAGGGGAGATGTGCGACATGCAGCACGACCCTCTGTGCGAACGGCCATTATGGTCATAATCACATCATTTAGCTCGACAGTTCGACAGTGCAACAGTTGCGGGCATGCTGACTGCAAGCATAAATCAGACATGTACATGCTTGAGATGCAAGCAGACATGCGTACATCCATCTTTATCAGTCTGCGTGTGGAGCACACGTCTCTCGTGAAAATCCAGACTGTGTCCTCTGCATAAGCCCAGGGTCCAGGCCTTCTCACTGTCTGACCCTCTGCCATCACTCACCGAGCAGGACATTTCTGCTGAGGTCAGCGACCCTCCGGCCCTCCCTCACACCGTTTGCAGACAGGCCTGTTCGTGGCCGTGTCCTGCCGGAGGCCATTTCTTCCTTCATCACAAATCTGAACTTTGGACCTTTATTGAAGGAGAAATGTTTTTGTCTCTTTTACTCCACAAAAAATGAACAAAACGAAGATGCCCTGTGTGAGCGCAGAAGGCTGGGGTAGGGCCTGTTAGCTGACTTAAAGCGGAGTGTTTTGCGATGTTTTGTTGACGTCCCTCCGACAGCGCCGTTTGCCCACAGCTACGCGCCCCCCTGCTCGATGCCGGCCCCATTAAAAGCATTTCTGAGGGCTCAATGATCCGGCCTCTTCGGGCGCTGCTGACAAACCGGCTGCCTTCGCTGGCTCAGTGCGGGCAAGCGATCCAGGGGCGCGTCCCAGAACGCGCCCGAGCGGCCTGATGAAAGGAGATCCTCAGTCATCGGTGTGACAGAAACGTCCATTAAAGCAAGGGGGGGGGAGAAACGAGCCTGTGGAGGCCTCCGAGTACGGGAAGAGAAGGGCTGACTGATGGAACAGGAGCAGACGGACACAGGGCAGCGGGGTCTCAGAATCCCCCTCTCACACATCAGGTGGAAATCCTGACATATCTGGCAACCACTAACAATCACCTGGGGTGGGTTCTTCTCGCAGACAGCGGCTCCCTCTTCATTAGCTGGTTTCTGTAAGCTGCAGATCCCAGGTTTAGAGCGCTGTGATGGTTGGACACAGCCTCGAATCGTGCCCTCAGATGTGACGGTGTGGAGCAGCTGCAGGCCTGTACGCAGTTTGCACCAGTGGCGGCTGAGAGCTTATGGGGTGGAGATGTAAACATTGGGGAGACCCGCTGACAGACAAGTGCCACTTTAACATGAGGAAAGTCATGTTCTCTCATTTACTGATACCCAGTGCTGACCTGTGAAAAATCGGACTAAAAAGTAGGGGGATAGAATGAATCATATTTGCAAGTTTTTTTCATTATTTATACAGGATCTTATATTAGCTGGATATAAAACATATAAAATATATTAGTTGGCATATAAGAAATGCTATGAAAATATCAAAAAACAAGGAGACAAGGAGTTTTAAACTGAAACATAGGGGGCTCAAACACTCCATTCACCTTTTCTCTTATGCACAATTACTGAATAATGTAAGTACATGAATAAGTGTCTAACCAGACTCAATCAAAGCTGTTCTGTAACAGCGTCACTCACATGTATGCCGTTAGCACACCACAGGTGTCATGAGGTCATGTGATGTGTAGTTAGTGATTGTGCAGACAGATGCAGGCAGTGCGGGTTCCCACACTGAACAGGAGGCCTGGCTCTCAGGACAGACCACCTACTTCAGATGTCAGAGGGCACCAGGGTTTATATTTGCATCTTGTCCTGCCAAAGTGTCGTAACGATTTTCCCCTAGCACGCCGAAGGCCCCAGAGACACACAGAAAAGGAGACGGTGCGTGGAGCGTTGGCCGTGGCCTCGCCCCTGTGTTTTCGTGAAGGTCTCCCACAGCGGATATAACCCAGCCCGCTCTGTCTGGGATTAGCGGGATTGGGAGGGTCTCTGGTTACCGTCATCCGCGGCTCTCTGAGGGGGCGCTGTCACGGGGAGGGCAGACGTGTTTACAGTGAGTAAGCAGTGCCGTGTATCAGCCCTTCCTGATGTGATGGTGGAGGCCGGGACTCTACTGCCACTGTCAGTCTCTCATGTAGTCTCATTCCGACGCATGGGCCAATGTCTGACTTTGCACCTTTCACATCGCATTATCCATTCACCCTCATTCAGGGTGACTTACGGGACATATCTTATATTTGACAATCTGACCTTCTAAAGCCATTTAGGTTGAGTACCTTGAGCAGACCCTGTCCAGGATTTGAACTTGCAGTCATATGGGTCCATGTGCTTGAATACTCTCACATGTTGATTGTATAAAGCTAAAGGTGGACCCACTTACAGCTGGTGAGAAGTGAGTGAGATGGGGGTTACAGTGTTATCCTGGCCTTCCTCAGATAGGATATCCATTCTAGTATGCCCAGTCTGCACCCCTCAGCCCCAGTCTCTGTGTGCTTTAGTATGAGAGTTAATTACTCCAGTCATCTGCTCTAATCACCTTCCTCCCGTAGCCTGGCCATGTTCTGCCAGGCTGTAGCGCGCATGTCAGAGTCTCATTTAACTGCTCCAGAGTGCTTGAGTACTTGAGTCTAATTAGGGAGGCCTGTCTGTTCTTAAGCAGCTCTCTGGGCAGCTCTTGCTATTTTGCCCCAGTTTCACTCGAATGCACTCTCCCTGTTCTTCATTGGTCGCCTTTTTTAATGCATCTGCTTTTGCTCTCATTGAAAACCAAGACCTTAAAAAGACAAAATTTAAGAGCCTTCTCTGGTGATGTCATCACTTGATTCCATCAGGTTGTGCAAGTGAGCAAGGCTTCAGTCACACTGCATTTTCAGCACTTAATTTCACTGTACTGAAATACCGCTTCCCTCCTCAAATTTAGAAGTTTTAGTCTCAGGTAATGCTGTAGCATAGTGGTTCAGGAATTAGACTTATAATCATAAGGTAAGTCTACTAACCCTGGATCAGTTTCAACCTGTTTCATGAAGCTGTTGGGTTTGGGTGTATGCTAATCCTGGACCAGCTGTTAGGATCTAGATTTATGTGCCGGTTTTTGGATATATTGGCGTGTACAGTGTTGTTCAGCATAGCGTGTGCGGTGACCGTACATTTATTTGGCCTGAACTAACCCCTCTCCCACAGCTCTGGGCAATGACTGATCTAACAACACCACTAAGAGCATTCAGTAAAATCCCCCAGCACCTTCACCCAGAGCTGAGTGACCCAGCTTCTGCGGTGCTGGCTGCCACGTCCCCACTGAAAGAGTTTCTGACGCTTTCACGCGCTGATCCAGTCCATCACTTCAACACAAGCACAGCGCGGCGTCGAGCTTGCTGCAAAAGATGTAGCTGAGCCAGTTCTGACAGGCTCGCAACACGGAGCTAATAGGGATTGACATGCGAGTTTCTGTCTGGCTCCATACACACAATACACCAGAGGGAATAGTACCGTTTCCCAAATATCAGAACATTCGGTGGAAAACATGACATCCTGCTGTTGCTCCTCTCCCAGTGTCAAATCAAAATCTTTAGCAATAAATCTAATATTTAGGCTTCATGTCACGGCTCTAACCCCTGCCAAATAAGCCCTGACATGTTTATTTTTAAGAGATTTTTGCATGATTTGTTTGGTTTCTTTCCCGTTGCGAAAGCGGGGTGTCCGTTGCACTTTGGAGCGAGGCGCGTGTCGGGCCTTCTCTGACAGCAGTGACCGCAGTCGAGGAACCCACACCCCGGATCCTGATCTCTGTGTTTTGACCTGAGCAGCGGGAGGGGCGTAGAGGGAACAGAGCACCCTGCGGAGGGACGTGGGAGTGAGTGAGGGAAAGGGGGGGGATCTCAGCTCTTTAGCGGCAGGCTTTCTCTCTGACGTCACCGCAGTGCAGACGGGGGTCCTGGCTCCGAGCTCAGCCTTGTCTGACAGGCTGCGGCCTGGGCTGGGCCGGCTCTCCCAGCCTGGAGCCCAGGCTCGGCCAGCTCAAGCTCACGGGCCGACGATCAGACAGCTGTCAGGAGGAGCACCGCTCTGGATGAAAGGCCTGGGAATGAGGAAGCGAGCTGGTGGAAATATGACAGACAGTCCCCCAGGATCCTCAGAGCTGCTCCGCTGGTCCGGTCACCACACAATTAACAGGACACAATGGGTTTACTGCATCTGATAGAGGCATTTTCCCCCTTTTAGTTTCATCTAGACTGCCGCACAGAGTTATGTCAATATTACAGCTTTGTGTAATACACTCTGCGTAAATGCAGAGACAAGTATCGTATCCTTATTATGTGCAAGGCAAGCAACAAGGATGTATCACAGTGGCAAGTCTTTAACATGCTTAATCTCTTAATTGAGTATTAAAACTACATGTTTGTAGGTGTTTTGTTATCAGGTGAGAAAGAGGTTTTTAGAATGGGCCATTATGTGAATGTTTTTTTGGGCTTTTCCTAATGTAGAGGCTTTACCTTACTGTCAGTCTTATCTGTTGTGATCAATACTGACAGAAGTAGTCTACAGCAGTGAGTAGTCTGCTGTCATTCAGAACCGGCTTCTCCGGTGTCCATCGATGACCCTGCATTGTGGTGCAAATAAGGTTATTGATTTGTAAAGTGACATTTTTACGTCCTCGTGGACATATTGCTTTATGTCTTTAATGTGTTCGAGGGCTGCTGATGGGAGGAAAAAAATCTTTCAATTGCAACGTATAAAGAAATCCATCCAATAAATCAGAGAGTATGAAAATGAGACCTGCCCTTTCTGACCTGCAATCTCTCGCTCTCTCTGTCCCTTCCTCACTCTCTCTCCCTCCCTCCTCCCCATAGCCAGTGATTTACAGCTCTTATTAGTCAGGGTAAATACCTTCTCTGTGCAGTTTTGAGAGGGACTGACAGTTACTGTGCACTAACTACAGACAGCTGAGCTGTCAGAACCGCACAGTTTCAATCTGAGCCTCTTGGCACACCGGCTTTCAAACCGTTTTTCATTCCGCTGGTAATTGTGATCATTGTTTTGAGTGTTTTGATGAATAAAATGTTATGTTTTGTCTAGTAGCACAACAGAATCATACAGAAACATTTAAGAGTTCCCACATGCCTGAGTTTGAGGTCAGGAAGAAAAGGCCCTGACGGCTATGGCTCTCAGTAAGCTCCTGATCCCAGGGCATGTCAGATTTCCCCAAGCTGCGATCCAGCGCTGAGGGGGTTAAGTCCGTGCGCTGCAGGACAGGAAGTCTGGCAGCAATTGCAGTCCCTGGCTGTTACGCAGGCACACAAACCTCTCCGCAGATCTGATGCCTTCTGAGGCAGATTTGAAGCCTTTTGAAGCAGTTTTGAGGCCTTTTGGTCAAAGTGGGGTTGCCCTGGGCCTCTGTGCATAGGGGGAAACCCTTTCCTTCCACTTCTGAACGTCTGTGAGAGGAAACATGACACCCCTCAGGGCACACAGTCAGAATCACTCGAGGACCTTCCAGAACACAATAATAAGGAATGTCGGCTTCTAAATATCTAAAAATAAAACTATTTTTAACTAGGCATAAGAGGCCAGCTATGTTTAGTGTAAATTACCATGGTCATTTGTCATTGTTCAATGGCGAGCTACACAATACGTGAGGCATACCGTATATGCGAAATGTGGTCAAATTAAAGTGAAAAGTATCCACAGGAAAAAAAAGAACTCCATGAAAACCCTGTTTAACAAAGGAAACTGAAGGCATACAGGAAACTATGCAGTATAATTCTTGAGAAAAAGGTGTAAAAATACATGATTTGTAGGACTGCTACCCCCTGGAAGTATTAACATAATTCTTGTGCAAGTCATTCATGAATTATCATAATGATCCCTGTGGAACGCAGTAACACATACAAAGGCTGCTAATTGCAGCATAAATAACGCTCATGTTCCCGCTCTTGAGTGGTAACCTGGCTCCCCAGGAGTCTCTTCTCCACAGAGACTGTGATATCTGCACTCTCTGTGCTGTACCTGCGCATGGCGATGGTGAGATACATCTTTGAAAGCTAAAAGGTGTTTTTTAAACAAGAGTATATGATAATAAAAAATTATGTCATTTAATTTCAATTTCACGTTTTATGCGTTCATTTTAGGGACGGTCTTTAGTGAAAATCAAAACACATTTTAATAGCAGTGGGCAAGCAGTTGTCAAACTGAAAAAGCTGAAATAATGAGGCAAACAGAAATGCCTTTGTGTTTCTGTGATGTAGTTTCTGTGATAGTACAAGCAAGTAAAACTATCAGTGGATGCTGGATTTTTTTTCAGTAAATGGCTTATCTTGCAGCACCTCTTGTATGAGGTATTTAGATGTAGTGACATACAAAGGGGTTTTTTTTTTTTGCTTTACTGGAAGAATGTGTCAATTCCCTCGCCATCTTTGTTTTCACTGACCAGACTGGGGGCTTTTAAAATGATATCCCAGAGCTGGTGTTCCCTCAGTGCAAACACACACAGGCTCTCCTCGCTGTTGATCATGTGAGTCTTGGGAGCATTGTTGATGTGTGAGTCTGTGTGAGTCTTGGGAGCGCGTGGAGCCGAGCATAATCACACTCTGATTCATGTCCCCGCTTCTCCCCGGTGCTGCTCGCGGACGGAGGGGGGGGGAACCTCTGTAAACCGTGATTAACGTGACAGTGAACCCTCCTGAGAGAGACCCGCTAATTCTGCCCGCTCTCTGTTGCCCCCGTGCTGATTGGCTAGGGGTCGAGGTGCGCGTTATGTGTCCGTCAGGCTCCACGTTAGCTCAGAACCCAGGGAGCAGGACCTTGCAGGTTAATACATATGTATCCCCTCACAAATGGATGGTTGCTTGACGTGCTGCTGCGTATGTAATCACACACAGACTGTGCAAGAGAGTGGGGCGCAGTGACAGAATATCCATATAAGTATAACCTCCGAAGACCTCTGAACATTCTGTTGTTTTTTCATTGTTTAAAATGAAACGTTCAGCAGGTATTGTGTCTGATGCTTTCGTATGGTTTTAATGATCTCATCATTTATATTGTACCTTTATAATGTGTATTATATTAGTGATAACAGCAGTCTGCCTTTGCTTTAGGCCCACACCTCCTCATATTACACACAACGTAAGGGCCCTCGAGCCTTAATGCACTGTATTCCAGTCAAACTCTTTAAACTGAGTGTTGCAGTAATGACTATAAATGCATTCAGTGATTCATACTATGCAAATGTACAGGCTGGGATTGATAGTGAGAGCTCTCAGAGGCCACATGCTCCTGGGCTCTCTCCTCACGGGCCGAGCTTTTGCCGATATGGTATAACCTCTCATTAACTCATTATACAAGAGCTTTTGCAGTGTTCTCTCGCTGTACTGCCAAGGAGAATGTCACTCTTGATGCGAGACGCTTGCCGGATCTTGGCTTCTCTTGATTGAAAGTTCTAATTAAGTGAGTGGAGAGAATGAGCTGAAATTAGCTGTCAGAAAGTCGCATTTAAGTGAGTGATGAGCTGGTTATGTAGTAAACGCTTAAACGATATAAATTGCCGTTTAAGTGTACGGGTTTAATGTTTGTCACGCATTAATGTGACACAAGCCAGCAATGACAATCAAAGTGCTCATTCTAATTTGGGCGCGCCCAGGGCCCTTTGTGTGGAGAAACCTCTGTGCAAGTGCACACAATTGCTGTTTTTATGCAAGCACATAAATGTTTCCTCCTTTGGCTTGCTAATGAAGGGAAAAGCATGTTTTATCTCAACGTTGTGACATTACAAGATGTTTCCAGCACCGCAAAACAACACTGCCCATCTCGCAAAGAGCCTGTGAGGAATTATGGAACGTGTCTGCACCATTTAATCCTCGAGGCCTTTTCATCTCATCTCTATGAAAAATGGCAATTTCCCATCGCAAGTCTATAATGATAAATTATCGAATAACATTGTGTCCTCTGAGATAGTTTGATATCGCTGTAGCAATTTCGCTTGGAGCCATTTCTTTTGTTTTCCATTATGTTAATTCACGAGGCGCAATTTTAAGTCCTTAAATACGGTTTGAACGATGGCTGGGCCAGTTGTTGCCTGATGTAATATTAACACAGTGAAGCCATTGTTGCACTGAAGATGCCCTGCGTGGCTGTGTATATTGTGTTGTCTATATGAAATGAAATGGATCTGTAATAAATGTAAAGCTCTCTACGCCCCTGTGTGTCCGATCTGCTCCCGCAGGCCCTGGAGAGTGAGTTTGTGTCCTGCCAGCTGCACCAGTGGATCGACCTCATCTTCGGCTACAAGCAGCAGGGACCCGAGGCCAGCCGGGCCCTGAACGTCTTCTACTACCTGACCTACGAGGGCGCGGTCAACCTCAGCTCCATCACCGACCAAGCCCAGAGAGAGGTGATGGGCCTTCGATATTTGTATTTACAGGCCTTACCACACCTTATCAAAGTGACACACCCACACTTCCCTCCTCACATCCAAAACAATACATTCTCATTCGCTAATACGTAAATGTTCATACGTGTAAGACAATATATTTCATTTACAGTATACCTTGCAGATAAGTTTGGGAGCCATAGTTATTGGCTTTGAGGATTTTCTGGGAAGTTTTCAGGAAGTTTCAGGAGTTTTACATGGGCAATTGATTTGATTGCTTACTTACCTTCCATTATACAGACAACTGGATTGTGGGATGAATGAATGAATTGGAGGTCCTCCAGTCTTGTCCATCTGATTATGTCAAGTGCTCTCTATGTCAGTTTAGTTCAAATGTACTGCACTGTAGTTGAAAGTTTGGTGCATTAGGTCAATGCAGCTTAGTAGTGACAGGACAAAGAATGATGCATTGCCAAAGAAGTTAAAATAAATAAATATACACTAAGAAATCATTTAAAAATAACAACAGCAGTAACAAACAGTCATGGAACGGTTACACAGGGGAAATGTGGGGACCTGTACTGTTTTTTTTGTTTTGTTTTTCTGTGTTTTGTTTTTACCGAAGTATAGTCATTGAATATCAGTCTCAGCTTCTCCTGCATTTCTTCAGCTTGTCTTGCAATGACCACAGAACCTGTCTTCCCTGGTTAGTTTTGTGTCTGACAGTGAAGGGGCACTCCGTAAGTGTGACACTTCATTTTAGAGCCAGACCACACTATTTTGTCTGTCTATTTTATGTCTTTCATTTTCCATATGGTCAAAATAAAAGTTCTACTTTTTTGAGGGCATCTTTTGCAGGCTGTCAAGATGTGATTTTCACATGCCTCCAGGCATCTGCTGTGCTACACGCAAGGTTTCTGTCAGATGCTTCTACCCAGTAATTGCAGTTCATTTGACAGAGTGGAGCCCAGATTTTACTCTGGTTTGGTTTAGCTAGCTGGATCCCTCTCTCTCACAGTTCAGCCGCTCTGTTCAGCTGTTTTGCTCCACACGCAGCTGCTGCAGACAGGAAACAGGAGAAACAGCCAGAGCAGCAAAGGATCCCGACGCAGATATAAACCATTGCATCGCCTCTGGTTGAGCCGAGGGACAGCCAGGAGTCTGCTGCAAAGACGCTAGCAAAAGCGTGTGGCTTTCCTCTGAGACTCGCCGATCTGGCAAAGATCTGTAAAACCACTGATCCATAGATGAGGGGCATCTACACCCCATTCAGTCAGATCCTGATATAGACAGCATATACGGAGGGCTCTGGGACCGAGGTGAGAGCAGCACTGCCTGCAGCAGTAGAGCTCGGATGCCTGATGATACAGGAATTGCCCCCCTCGGCGTAGGAGGCGGGGCTTGTGCGGCTCCTGATTGAAGGGACAGAGCGGAGCATGCTCAGTGCTGACGGACCTGTGGCGGGGGGCCTGGATCGGGCGCGCTGTGTTCCTCTGCCCTTCATGCTCACTGACTGCAGGGCGCAGAGATGAGAGGGCAGGGCGCTGATTTATGGATTCATTCAGGTAATGCCCGCACAGATGCGCATGCAGATTCATGGCCGAGCTCACTCCATTACCCGGGCGTCTGTTTAATACGGACGGCGAAATTGGATCCGTGACACCCTCTTATTTTCCCCGAATCGCTCCGATGATAAAGACACAAATAAATTCACGCTGGCGTCAACAACAGCGCCAGACTCCGGAGTCCAAAATGAAACTGCTATGCGCCCGTGGAGTGTTTCTGAGTGAGGTCTACAACCACTCAACTGGCTTCTACAGACACACAATCAACTAGCATCCACGGCACTTTCTTTCTCAACCCTCAGAAATGCCAGTCAGGTGTGTCCCAATATGCAGAAGCACTGGTACCATAAACAAGACCTATAGCCTTGACTTTCCAGGCAAGGGTTTTGAGGGGAGGGGGCTGGTGGGGGGGGGGTGTTGTGGGAAATGGATTCTAAGTTCCATCCAGGCTAGTGCTTTTCTGAGGAGATGGATGGAGTTAAAAACTAATGTGGATGGATTAAAACTAATGTGTTTCTTTGGGTGTGGGTATACCTTATGTCCACCAGCAAGTGTGCCTGTGTGAGCAGACCGAGTTTGTGTTTCTGCGGAAGCGAGCTGAGCGGTTTCCACTCGCGTGCGTTTCTGCGGAAGCGGGTTGAGCGATTTCGGCTTGGCGAGCTTTGATTGGCCACTCGTCAGGGCCCGTCCCGGGGCGCGTGGCACTGAGCGACGGGGCTCTCTGTCGGGCCTCTCTGCGGCGCTGGGCTGCTTTGTGTCACGCAGGCAGCTGGGTTTGCGTAGCGGGCGGGGCTGGCGGGGCGGGCGGGGCGACCGCGGGAGCGGGGCCGCCCCCAGAGACCGTCTCCGCGGCCTCGCGGACCCTCCGCTCGGGCGTTTGGAACGTTTCACAGCAGATTAGGGCTCGCTCGCAGACCGAGCGCTGTTTTCACAGACGGTGATTGCTTCCTGTCTTACCCCTTCCCCCAGAAACTAAATTGGGCTTAATAAGAGTTCTCCTCCGTAGCGACTGAGGCCAAAGAACACAGCTCCCCTCGCCTCCTTCACACACAGTCCCCTGTGTCTCCCGTTTTAACAGGAGGTGCCCCGCACTGCATACCATGTTGTGATAAATGTCAGGTCGGAATAAAATCCAGATTGGTTGAGCCTCAGCAAACAGTCCGAAGCCCATGGGACAGTGAGTCACTGTGACCCTGTTCTCCGCGCTGGCACACAGATTTCACTCACAGAAAGCACTGTGCCGCTGCCCGCTATACCGGTGGTCTGTCTTTAAAATGTTAGCATCATAAATTTCAAACATCAAATCAATTTGGAACGTCAGTAATGTGAAAAGTTATAGGAAGTTGTTACGGAATTTAATGTCCTAAACTGAGTAACGGAAGAAAAAACTCTTCAGAAATGAATGAGCACCTTTGCTTGCTCTTGGTATATTGCAGGCAACAGACAGTGTTAATAAGCTTTTTCTGATGCAAAAATGCTTTAAAAATGCAACTTCCAGCTATCTGAGGATGTTTCGCGATTGTACACCGACACATAATGAGGCCCCAGGTGAATACACACACAGAGTGTGTTTTGTGTGTGTGTGTGTGTGTGTGAATGTGAGAAAAGGGTAAAGGAGAAGGGAGAGGGGGCGCAGCTCCTAGCAGCTGGGAGTGATCGGGATCAAAGCCCCGAGGGCCCGAGAGATCCCCGCGTCTCCTGACGTTCAGATGGCCGTGTGGACGAGGGCCTGGTGTCTGGCCTGGGACGTCTCAGCATACCTCTCGGAGATTAGTTTTCTTTTCTGTGGGATCTCTGACAAACGCAGGAAGGCCTGCTGGCAGCCAGCGCTGCGACTGCAGTGGGACGTCTCTGTTTAGTTTCAGACCATCGAGAGAGGGGTATTTAACAGCGTTTCTCATGGAAATACCACTCGCGGTCCTGCGCGATGACCTCATGCTCAGGGCCTCTGCCAATCTCTGCAAAATCTGTGAGCGAAGGAATGCGCTCACACGTACACTCCAAGGCTCTCTCTTTCCCCCATCACACACACACACACACACACACACACACACACACAGACACAACCACAGAGGCATACACGAATACTGACACTATATCTTTACCCGTAGGCTGATGTTTGTAGTGCTTATGTGGCAGGGTTTCAAGGTGATAGTAACAGTCTTTTCGTCATAGTTAGTGCCTGCTAATGAGTATCCCTGCCTTGCTCTCCACCAGGCCATAGAAGCTCGGATCCAAAGCTGTGGGCAGACGCCGTGTCAGCTGCTGATTGAGCCCCACCCCCCACGGAGCTCCGCCATGCAGGTGGTGAGTAATGTCACATGGTGGGGAGCACCCACTACACACACATACACACGTGCACACACACACACACACACACACACACACACACACACACACACACTCTCTTTCTCTCTCTCTCTCACACACACACACACACACACACACACTCTCTCTCTCTCTCTCTCACCCACACACACACTCTCTCTCTCTCTCACCCACACACACACACTCTCTCTCTCTCTCTTTCTCACACACACACACACACACACACACACACGCTTTCACTCCCTCTCTCTCTCTCACTCCCTCTCTGTCTCTCACTCCCTCTCTCACACACATACACACACAGTGCCCTTGAGCCTCTCCTCGCACCACTGCAAACACCACCATCAGGCCTCATATCCACAGCAGCGGAGGATTCCAGAGCAGTTGTAGCGAGTCTCTGGGTCTGGCTGCTGCTCTGTTTTGATGACTCCGCACTGTGCTTCACATTAGGCAAGATTTTTTTTCTTTGAATTCCCCCCCTCCTCCTCCTCCTCCTACCCCCATCCCAGTGCTGGGAACAAACTCTTATTTTTACCCTCTCTCTCTCCTCCTCGATCCTGGGAGAGCGGGGGGGTGGATTAGCGCTGGGAAAAGGGCCAAACTCCCAGCCTGCACCTGAGCGGAGGCGGGCCGCTGGGAACAATGGGGGAAAGGTGACAGGCTTTTAACTGGAGCGGGGCGCTGGCGGGGGAGGGGCTGTGAGAGACGGGCCCGGTCCCTATTAGCGCGGTGGCTCAGCGGCGCTGACAGCTGACGTCTATCCCCGGAGCCGCTCCGCAACAACAACCTGGGTCAGCCCGGGTCAGCCAGGCCCGTTCGCACTGAGAGGCCCTGTTTACCAAACACACCCATTACGGGCCTTCTCCGAAGTCAAACAAAAGTACATTCATGTAGGGTTAGAGTTTCTGACACTAACAACCTCTCACAGCACCTCTGATGACTTAATGAAATAAGCAGTTAACATGCCCATATTTACAGAACTCCCATTCAGAAGGTGTCTCTTCATCAAAGCACAGTAGACATAATCATTAGAAATGTTATGGAACAGAAAATGAAGAGACATTCCTTAGACTTGGAAGGGAGAGGTGAGAGAACAGAGTGAATAGGGGCCCAGCGTAACCGTGGCAGCCTGCAGAGTATGTGTTCCTTTTCAGGTGCCTAAAGGTGTCCTGCATTTAATGGCCCTCTCTGTGCAGCCAGGGCAGGTGTGACTTTAGGATCTGACAGGGCTCCAGGATGTTCTCAGGCCTTTCCCAGCACAACAAACCAGAAGCAGATGAGGTTCCCCTCTCATTCCCTTTACCTCAGTTTCTCTCTTCCTCTCTCTCCCGCTCCCTCGCTGTCTCTCTCCTTCTCACTCGCTCTGCGTCTCTCTCTTTCTCTGTCTCTCTTCGCTCTCTCCCTTTCACTCTCTTCTCTCCCTCATTTTCACTCTCTTCTCTCTCTCTCTCTCCCTATTCCCCTTGTCTTGTGTCAGCAGTCAGCCAGCCCCTGGCATCCTCTGCTGCTGCTGGTAATGACATTGTCAGAGGAGCTGGTAACCTGTCAAATGCAGGGATTTGCCACAATGTGTGTCTGACATTAAGCACATGTTTGTTCTGCTCTCACAGATATTCTCCTCATAGATCTAAATATAGTTGCAGAAAGTCAATAAAACCCCTGTGTTAAAATTATTTAAGGTAAATGTTACTGTCACTGGAAATGTTTGCCAGCACTGCAGGGAGCAGTAATATATTTCACATTTAACTAGACTTAATGAACTGTCTGGTACAGCACGCAGTATCAGAGGATGTGCATCAGGTCTCTGATCCATCCGTGGGATACTGACCGTTGACCCACATTAGCCTACCACGTGTTGCAGCGCCTGGATTAGTGTGCTCATCGTTAACCTACTGGCCTCAAAAACAGGCATTTTAGAGTGCCTTCTCTAATAATTCACTCTGCTCATATCATGTGGGTTAACGTGAAGCACACTGAGATAGCACTGCAGAAAGTTTCCACGCAGACAGGCCGTTGAAAAATACAGTGGAGTTAAAAGCACATCGGAGTTCTGTAGTTTCCTAATCCCCTGGGTGACGTGTTAGCACACACCCTTGGCCGTGTGCAAGCTTGGGCCGGTGGTGTCTCTGTGAGTGATAAGACCGGGGCATCGCCGCCCAGTGTTTCTGAAGAGCCGGCCCTGTTTCTAATTTACCTGACGCCTCAGAGTAACGGGCAGTGCGCTGGCGGGGCGGGCGGCTGATTAGCGGCGTGTCGCGCGCTGTGTGGCGTGAGGACAGTAATTTGGTGCAGGTGGAGCAATTAGCAGTGCCGGGGTGTGCGGCCCTCACGGCCCCGCCTGTAACTGGGGCCAGGTTAGACGAGGCATTACCGACACCTTTCACTGCGGCAGGGTTTGGGACGGATTAGGCCCTGATTTCACTGGCTCTGCACACACACACACATACTGTGTGCACAGACGCAAATTGACACACACATACACTTGTTGCAATGGTTTTGACCTACTCATATGATGTACAATCTTCACTTCAGTATCATCTGCATGTGTTTGTGTTCTCTGCAATGAAACTTGAAATTTGGTCTTAATCAGGGTGAAGTGTGCTACAGTTTTTCCTTTTAGTAATTATTTCTCTACAGTGAGAAATCAGTTGTGTTCATAATCACCTTTCTCTCAATACCAGATTTATTTGGTAATACACCAAATATCAAATGAAATACACAAGAAGCTGATTGACAAGCTCAGTAACTATACTGACAATTCTGTAAATTATTTTTTTCTTGAAGATTTTTTCATTTTCACTGGATTGTGAAATTGTTCTTTACGTTTGTGTCAGAGTCATTGCTGGATATGGCATTGCACTGTGGTCTAAGGCACGATCATGCTCCCCTTCTGAAAGCCTTTGTAGTTTCTGGGACTGCGCAGTTAACCTGATTCAGTGTAATTACTGTCACCCCTGAGCTCTGCACTGCCATACTCTCCTTCTGTCCTGAACACACATTGCCTTACTCCAGTTGTCACCACCATCTGGGCAGTGGAATTTGAATGAATTCCTCTTCCTTACACCCACAGGGCTCAGTGTTATAAAGCAGTGTGCAGTGTGTTATTACCCTCCTGACTGCAGACAGGGCTCAGTGTTATAATGCAGTTTGTTGTGGTTATTACCCTCCTGCCTGCAGGCAGGCGTCAGTGTTATAAAGCAGTGTGCAGTGTGTTATTACCCTCCTGACTGCAGGCAGGCCTCAGTGTTATAATGCAGTTTGTTGTGGTTGTTTCCCTCCTGACTGCAGACAGGACACAGTGTTGTAATTCAAGTTACTAATCCATTATAATGTTTATAATGCTTATTACCTTCCAAATGGCCTATTGATTTAGGAGGCATGAATAGGCTTGTAATGTCCTATATATATTTTGTTCTCTGTACTATACTCAGCAAAACTGTGTGCTCTAAGCTGTGTTGTATCCTAATCTCTGTGCTGTATTCTCTATGCTGCACTCTCTCTTCTGCTTTCTGCATTAAATTCTGCATTGTACTCTTTGCAGTATATTCTCTGTGCTGTATACTGCGCTTTACTCTCTGTGCCATATTCTGAGATACTCTCTGTGCTATACTCTGCACTTTACTCTCTCTGCTGGCCTCCTAACCTCTCTCTTCCCCCTGCCTGTCTCTCTCTCTCTGTGTCGGTGTGTGGGTGTGTGCCGTTGGCCTTGAACAGTGTCTCCTCCTGCAGACGCCGCTCATGTTCAGTGAGCAGATGCAGCAGGACGTTATCATGGTGCTCAAGTTCCCCTCCAACTCCCCGGTGGCGCACGTGTCCGCCAACACGCAGCCCGGCCTGGCCACCCCCGCTGTCATCACCGTCACGGCCAACCGCCTCTTCGCTGTCAACAAGTGGCACGGCCTGGGAGGTAGGGACAGTGTGCTGCAGTGCCCGGGACAGGTGCATTGTGGGAAATGTGGTCCAAAATGGTTTTGCCACATGGTATTCCAGGTCTCTCACTCTGTGATCATGACTGTGTCATGGTACAGCTACTGTGGAAGAGTGAGCAATGTTGAGTCAACAGGATGGAATGGAATGAGAAATTTGTTATTTCTGTAAATCATTTAGTAAACACCTGGACTGTCACCATTCCATTCAGTGGAGACTATGCTCTGTCTTTTGACTCATTAATGAGTTTATTTTACAAAATTTGGAACAAAAATGAATCTTTTCCCCAGCACCTAGCAGCTTTGGATCCTGCTCCGTGTGTGTCTGTGGAGATAAAATGTAATTCAGTGGTTACAGTAGCACTATCCTGATTGAATTTTCAGTGAAAATATTTTCTGGACAACATTATTCTAAAAGTTCAAACACTGGTGCATGCGGTACTGGTTTATCTTTTATCTAAGTTAGAGACAATTTATCCTATTTTGTAAGAAATTGAGTGGAATGGCAGTTGAAGTGTATTCTCCCTTGAGCGTGGTATCAAATGTGACATGTCCACAGGGAGGGTTAGGTTTCGTGTCTACTTTAATACATCACAGTGGTGTCTTATTCTTTGTTTATTAAACATCAGTGCTAGTGTGGGGGAAAAGTATTCAGGACTCAAAGGAGAGGAGGCAGTCTTGTAGCACAGACAGGAGCAGAGGAGCACAGAGCACCTTTCTTTCTGTTTTCCTGTCACTTTCTTAATATAGTATCCCACTCAGTCTGATACAGTATTGACTATGCACACTGTAATTCAGAATGCTTGTAGGTGCTACATTGTATATGACTTGATTAAGGGGCACATGACTACAGTATTAAGTCTGTCTGTCTCCCCTCTTACAGGATATCAAGGTTCCACTGTCCAGGATCAGCAGTACCAGTTACCTGTGGAGATTGATCCCCTCCTAGGTATGTCATTGCTCTCTCCCTGCTGTGTGATTAGTCTGTCACTGCTCTGTCTGACTGTGTG